>CM043885.1:6368547-6872089 GCA_024034495.1 Camelina laxa | reverse complement strand
AGGACAAGCCGAATTGTAGCTGTTCGAACCACAGACTAAACGTCTCCAAGTAGTCCACTCCCTCTTCGATCGAAACCTTTGCTACCAAACGTGCTTTTAGTTTGTCCACCTCTCCATTTGGCTTAAGCTTTGTTTTAAAGACCCACTTGGAATCCAGAATATTCATGTCATCGGTTGGTTCAGTTAGAGACCAGGTGTTGAGCATGTATATTCGTCGTAGCTCTTCCATTACGGCTTCACCATCCTGGGTGTTTCATAGCTGACACAATACCTTTAGGATCATAGGATTTTGTAGCAATAAGAGCATACCTATGGTTGGGTTTGTGAATGCCAGCTTTGGATCTAGTAGTCATGGGGTGAGAATTGTTGGCATCCGACCATGATTTGCTTCCGATTATCATCTACTTCCTCTCCTTCTTCTTATCTGTATGCTTCTGCCTTCTTCTTCTCTGTGGAAACATTTAAGTCGTTTGCTTCACCATCATCCGTATTGTCGTTGTCTTCTTGTTGGACTTGACCTTCAATGAAGACAGGCAAGGGTCGAGACAACCGGAGATGAAACTGGTTGTGTCGTGTTTCTGATGGAAGATCAGAGCAATGCCAAGCTTCAAGGAGTTGTAATTTGGAATCAGATGTTTGTACGATCCTTAAAAGGCAGAACTTCCTCATCAAAAACCACGTGTCTCGAGATATAGACCTTGCCTCGTTGGAGGATAGAGACACCGATATCCCTTGTATTGACTGTGATAACCAAGAAACACGCATTGCAGACCTTGGATCAAATTTGTTTTCTGCAATAGGTCTCAAACACGGATGCAGAACCAAACACGCGTAGAGATGAATAGTCTGGTTTCGATGCAATAAACTTCAAAAGGACTTATATTGTCAAGGACAGAAGTGGGAAGCAAGTCACAATGTGGTTTGACGTGTAGAAGGCTTCCACCCAGAATTTTTGTGGCATGTGACTGTGGAACATCATCGACAGACCAAGCTCAACTAGATTTCGATGCTTTCGTTCGCAATGACGTTCTGTTGAGGCGTATAGGGACATGATATCCTGTGATGTATACCATGTTCAACCGAAGTGAGTCTTAAGTTTCTGACTTGTAAACTCTCCCCCTCCGTCGCTTTGAAACTCTTTTATTTTTGTATTTAGTTGATTCTCCACCAGTTTTGAAAGGCAATAAAGACGGTTGTGAATTCGACTTAGCTCGAAGTGGATAAAACCAAGTGAATCTGGAAAACATCAATGAAAACCACATAATATTTAAACCCTTGATTGGATACAACCGGCGATGGTCCCCAAAGATCACAGTGAATTCGATCTAAGGGATGTAGAACACGAGAATCGAAGGTACAAAACTTAATCTAACTCTCTTCCCCATCTGGCAAGGCTCACAAATGGTGGAATGTCTGCTCTTATTAACTTGAATATCCTTGCTGCATTGAAGTTGTTGGAGAACCTTGAGCTTGAATGTCCTAATCGATGACAAACCTCTTCACTGGTTGCACATTGTCGAGTGAGAAGAAAACTTTAGGTCCTCGCTCTCCAACACATAGAGACCACTACTGCGTGGACCCGAGACACCACTTTCTGAGTTTTGATATCAATAACACATCTTATCGAATCAAAGTAAACTCCACAAGGATAATCATCACATAGCTTTCGAGACAGACAAGAGTGATTTCTGTATTTCGGACATACTAAAACGTCATTTAGAGGAAGTGTACCTCGATGAAGTGATAGAGGCGGATCCAACATGAGTTATGGAAGGAATGTTCCATCACCAACCTGAACCGTGTCATTACCAGTGTAGGCAACTCTGAGAGTGAAGATCGTTGGGAGAGGAAGTGATATGAGCCGTGGCACCAGATCTGGATGCCACTCTTTTCCCGTGTCATCCGAGATTTGCAGAAGAGAAGGCTCGGAGAACTTCACTTTGATAGTTATTGTCGAATCTGTTATAACATTTGACGGCAGCAGTGTCCAACACGGCCACGCATTTGACAAATCGGTCTTTGTCCGCCGTTTGAGGAGATGACTGATGTTGAGTGAATCCCCTTCCTCTTGTTGAATAACCTCCTCTTCCTCTGCTTTGTCCAGAACGACCTCTCCCTCTCTGATTGGTGTGTACTGTGGGTCACAGGGTTTGTCTTCCGAGTGTCAAGGCAAGATGTGGTGTAGCAGAGGCATTGTCTTCATAAGATTGCAGTTTGCTATCGAAACCCTGAACCTCGAGATGACATCAGAGAACATTGAGCAGGAAGCTTGCTCAAGGAGCTTTGAATCACCGTAGTAATGGGGTCACTCTTTGCCAAGGCCATTAAGGAACCCCAAAATCCATAGACTCATCAACAGGTTTCCCAATGGAACTGAGTGAGTCACAGATGACTTGAACTCACGAGAATAAGCAGAGAGGGACTTATCTCTTTTTGACAAGAGTGAAGACTCGACGAAGAGAAAACTCCCTAGCGATATGCTTGTTGAAGTTTTCTCGCAAGAGAGATCCGTACCTCCCGAGAGGTGCTTAGATCAGAACGTGTCCAAGGACTTCCTCAGACAAAGTACCGAACAACCAAGACTTGACAAGTTGATCGGTACAGAACCAAGCCTCATACGAGGGTTTGGTACTTCGGTGGTGACTTCACCACTAACGACGAAACGAGTTTGAGCAGGAACCGTGACAGCCTCCATTAACGAATCCGGAGCTGACTGACCGGATAAGCGCTTCCACAAGAGGTAGTTGCTGTCATTGAGCTTGAGCGTAACGGAGCTGTAGGTATTGATGTACATTATCCGGGTAAGGATAAGTAGTTGCCATTGTTTGACTCCGTGAAGGTTTACAAAGGCTCGATACCATGAACGATTTGAGAGAACAAGAAGGATTTGAAAAGACTTTGTATTTTCCTTAATTACATTAGGTTTTACATCTCTTTTATATACAACCTTAGAACAATCTAGATACACTAGCAATTTTATCCTACAAAATTCGTAGGTGGTGACTCATCGGATTTGAGCTGGCGAACAACATCGGAGAAGAGTATCTTGCCGTACCAACGTTGCCTGCTTTGAAACCTTGGTCGTTGTCTTCGTGTTGATCGAGACTGGATTGGTGGGCTTGGGCTTCTGTGGAGTTTGTTTTGTCAAGGCCCACTCTTGTTATTGGATGGCTTCACAATATAAAGGCTTATGCGGATCTTCGAGGAGGAAGACATCGACATTCCGGCATGGTTGTCCTTTATTTCTATGACGGAATGTGGTGCCACGAGGAGATCTCGGTTATAGAATGTGCGAAAGTGGCAGATTCTTGCAAGAAAGTGGTTGCTATCTAATCAATTGTATCACCAAGATTCATTCACGATTTGATCATCTCACTGCGACAGTAACTTTGTAAACAATGATGGAATTAGTTTCTTTTTCTTCTTTTTCTTTTCTTATCTCCTTTTTTACTCCTGTTTGCCTTGCGGTTAAAGCAACTCCGACAATTTCTTTTACTAGGTAACCCAAGCAAACCAATCGTTTGTCTCACCTCAATAGTGGAGAAGTCTACGACGGTTTGAACAAGAAATGGATTGTGAGTGTTTATTATATAAAATTCTTGTTAAACGCAAACTACAAATCTGATTTTGGAGGTTTTTTTATGTAATAATGAAGTCGGTGGAAGAGTCAAGAGGATTTTGTGTCGTACGTGAGTAAATGGAGAGATGAAGGAGCGTCGTTGTTTGAGGATGTTGTCGGACTACACCTAACACATAGCCTTTGCTAAATTCTCTCCGCGAATTCCCGCAGCATCAAAACTCAAATTTGAGCAGTAGACTTGTCAACGGTGAGTTCCTTGTGGTGTCAGAAGGAGTTTTGAATGTATTATAACGCACATAATTTTGTAATCTACTAAACTTATTATATACGTAAGTTGGGACCTGGGGTGTTTCATCTGGTTTGTTGGTGTTATGAAATAATCAATTTATGTTGAAACTAAAAATGATGGTAACTATGTACAACTGCTATGACAGTTGATGGGTTAAAACGGCAAAGTGATAGTTTGTGTTTACTTATTACTGTGCTGTAAAAATAAATAAACTACAAATATTTAATACTAACCATAGCTTCTTAAGATTTTTTTTTCCATATATAAAAACTTAGAAATTTCTTAGCAAGGACACTTCTTACCTCTCTTGTCACTAAGAACATCACTATCTTTTGTACGCAATTTCATTAGCTATTTCAGTATTTAAAACAACCTTAGATACAACTTGAACTTCTATATTTGTATGGCAATCTGCCACTTTGGTGCATAGATCTGAAACTTGTATCGGGGCAGCCTCAATGGGTATGGCTGAATTTTCTTGGACTTGAGGCTTTCAATGACAACATTCATGAATTCATGTTGAAGATTGATCGAGAGACTAGAGCTGGGGCGGTAGATAACTAACATTGGCAGGAGCATTGACGCATTAGAGAACACTTTGGTGGCTTTTTGATGTGGTAACTGTTGGTTCATGCAACGGGAAGCTTTATGTCCTAACTGTCCACAATCTCCACACTGAACCCAAGCGTATTCAACATCAATCATAGATATGTTTCCCTTTATCCAACAGCTGCAATTTAGGAAGGAATGTTTTACTTCAACTCCACTTCCACCAAGATCTTAGCCTCACCCAAAGAGAAGGGTCAAGTCTTTGGTTTTAAGTAGCCATGTGAGCACCCAGAAGCAATATGGCTAATACTGAATTGAGTAGAGACTGTTTGGAATCTTTTCAAGGGTTATCCAAACCAGAATAGTCGAGATATCCGGGATATCAAATGTATCTGCAAAGTGGACCAAGGCTACAAACATAAGACCATCATCAACATGCCATAAACCTTTTGAAGAACCCAAGCTCTTGTCAGCATCTGGGATGTGGAAGAGAAACTAGAGCCCTAATTTGCGGATAAAGATTCTATACTTCCTTCCCCAAATTTATTGACTACCGCATGAACCAAGCCACCGTACGTGATTACATCTATAACTGGCCTAAGACATATTCTTTGGTTCTCTGCACCTTGCTTCAAGACATGATTCGGAATTGTTACCTTTGAGTCACAAAGCCCATGTAGTCCGATGAAGTAGATGTTTAGCCGTTTGGGCTCTCTTCTTTTTCAGATGGGGATTCCCTTCCCCTGATGGAGAGGATTCTGATAGTGAAGCTGAAATGATGGATCATATGATTCCTTCCTCGACAAAGATTACTATGCAGAGATACCGGTTCAACCTTCCATTAAAGCTAAAGAGACACAAGAGTCTTTATTGCTCGAGGGAGAGGACACCGAGGATGTAGATCACATGGTCGTGGGTGCCGTGGACGAGGGAATCTGGATGTGGCTAGATGTCTCTTTGATGTTTAACAAAGCCAACTGAGCGGAAGATCTTGCCATTTTCATCTATGAGTCGACTTGTAGCCTTTAAAATTGTGTGACTTGTTTCACAAAAACTGCATGACCTTTTGTCATAGCTTTTGTAATATTCAGATTATATAATTAATTAAAACTTAGAAATTTACTCTAATGAATGTAATAAACGATGAAACATTTTCAAGTAAAATTTCCATGCCTTTCCATCTGAGACAATATAACATTTATTAACACGAAGAAACAGTGAAATCTAGAGTAAAGGTTCCATTCTCTTTAGCTGTCTCCCTGAAAGAAACATTACCACCTGAATATGTATGTAGGATTAAATAAAGTAAAAAAAAAATTATAATTATATTGTATTTATGATTTCATTTTAGAGGTAAAAATTTGCCACACTACCTAGAAGTAAATAATACGAGAAAACACACAAAGGGAAGAATGGAGACTCCTCCGCACGACGGGATTCATGGTTACAATCCTAGGATAAAGCATATTCACAACCGGTTTGTTATCATTTAAACATAAATGATTTTTTGGGAAAATCTCAGAATTTTGCCACCCCAGCTAAAGGGGTATGTTCGATTCCTACACCATGTTTAATATTATGCAAATTCATACATTAAGTGTAATAAAATTCAAATTTGCTACTCCAACTCATTAAAATGTGTTATTACATACATAAACCGTAACGGTGTTAATAGACCATCAACGGCTGCTTATGTGGACTGATATATCATGGTTTTTACGGTTTTTAGCCATGATATAAGTGTGCTTTTTGATTCTTTTGATTTGTTTCTAGGTTGTTTTTGAGTCTTTACAGGTTATTTAGGAAGTTGGCACGGATGGAGCAATATGGAACATTTTGGAGCATTTTACCGAAGGAAATCAAGTGTGGAGTCTGACCAGAGACCAGCATCGATCGACACCACAGTAAAGGGCATCGATCGACACTCATGTCCACCCGAGAGAACAAGAAATTGGAAGTTTTACAATTTTGCCCGAAGTCTTCTGTAATTGCAACATAAGCCCTGAACGTATTTTAGGGTGTATATATTGTTTTTGGGTTTTAGATTAGGGAGAGTCATCATTGAGCAGTTTTTGAGAGAAAGACCATTGAGAGCTTTGGGAGAGATAGATCTGAATTCTTTGTAGAGAGAAGATTCTTGAACTCCCTCTTTTACTTTTGATATCTATTCATGTTATTCAGAATTATGATTTGTGCTTTATTTAACATGTCTGAGTAATTTGCTTGTTAGGTTTAGGGTTTTTCATAGGGTCTTATGATTTATTAGATCGAAATTTTTAGGTTCTTAATCTTTTATGATCTTCATCCTTGGTTGTTCTTCACAATAGTTCTTGATTGATCACCTAGAATTATTATCTTAGGGAAATTAACTAATATGAGAATATGTTTGTTTTCCGAATAAACCATTGATGAACGAATTGTTTCTTACAAAGAGATTTGAATTTATGATTCGTGAACTTATCTAAACCTGTTCTTAAAGCTGATTTTCAACTTAGGTTTCTTACAAAGAGATTTGGATTTTCTGGTTTTAAATCTAGATATTATTTGCAGTGAGAACTGATTTAATTTACCAAAAGTTTAGAGTTCTAGATCTGATCTTTAGTGCTTGAACCTTAATTAATTTATCTGATTTAATATTTCATAATTTCCGAGAAATTCCCAGGCTTAACTCTTTTGATTTCCTGAATTTACAACACTTTAATTTAAATATTTGTTTTCGTTTATTTTTAATTCAATTGGTCTTATTTAGCATAATCTACAAAACTCTATAATCTATTGTGTTTGATTTTGAGTCTCGTGATTCGATCCCTAAGTACGCAGTGATCTCTTAATTTGAGAGAGTAGCTCTGGGGTAAATTTGAGCATATCAAATTTTGGCGCCGTTGTCGGGACTCTTTGATCTACCATTAGATTTGAGTTTTAGATTGTGTCTAAATTTTCTTTTTATTTTCTACTTACACGTTTTGTTTTTCTTCTCTTTGGTGTTTGTGTATGCCTCCTAGACCTCACACAAGGAGCAATAAATCTGGTCCTACTGTGAATTTGTCAAACCAACAGTTAGGAAAACTTGAGCGTGTGAACAGAAAAGCAGCCAAATCTCGAAGATGGTTAACACGATCATTCGATGCGTGATGAGGCTGGTGTTTTGAGGGATCAAGAGGGCCACTTGCGCAATGGAGGTCAAAAGCTTGATGCAGAAGGAAACGTAATTGCTGAACCCATTGTCAACGAGCAGGCTGTTGTAAACCAGCAAGCTGGTGTCGTTGATGATCCAAATCCGGTGTCGATCGACACCAACCAGGTGGCATCGATCGACACCCTCTTCCGCAGACGGACGTGGAGCTGCCAACCACGCCCAAAACCCGGTTCGAAGACAGGAGCAGAACCGAGACCTTATCCGGACCATTGCTGATTACAACCGGGCTGATCTGGTGTATGAGAACCGGTCCGCTATTGTTCCTCCCCTTTCCAGGAATGATTTTGAGTTGAAACCTGCATACTTTCAACTAGTTGGGCAGAGACCTTTTCTGCTTTGCCCAATGAGAAGCCCTTGGACCACATTGAGCATTTTGAGGATCTGGTGACCAGCATCAAGGCTAATGGGGTGACTGAGGACTACATCTTCTGCAAACTTTTCCCTTACTCACTTGCAGGAGAAGCATCTCAATGGTTGAAACAGCTGCCAGCTGGATCATTGACAAGCTGGCGTGATGTCAAGGTGGCTTTCCTCAACCACTTCTATGATGATGCAATGTCGGATGAGTTGAGAATCAAGCTGTCTTCCTTCAAGCAGAGACCAGATGAAGCTTTCAAAGCAGCCTGGGTGAGATTCAAGGCTTACCAAAGGGACTGTCCACACCATGGTTTCTCAAGGGTTCAACTGCTAAGCATCTTTTCGAGGGTGTGACTGGGAGTATCAGTTGGCTTTAGATGCTGCAAGTCATGGAAATTTCAAGACAAGAATGCCAGAAGATGCTGAATTGTTGATTGAAAACTTAGCTGCCAGCAATAGTACTAAGAGAGCAGATGCTGAAAGAAAGAGAGTGCAAGGAGGATATGACTCCCACCGTTGGTTGTTAATGCTAAGTTGGATTCTGTGCATAATCTCCTTGTGGGTAAGAAATCTGTTCAGTTTGCTGCTGAAGTTGAGACATATGAGCGAGAACCTGATCAAGGAAATCATGAGGAAGAGGAGGTGAACTATGTCTATGGGAATCAGGGGCAGAGGTTTGGAAACCAGCAAGGTAGTAGGCCTTACAGTGGAAACAGCCGCGCAGTAACTTTCAGGGTACCTCCTGGTTTCACACCCAAACCTGAATATCAGAAGCAACAAAACGGTGGATTCACAAGGACCTATGGCAACAACTCATATCAGTCTCCACCTCCTAAGTCAGCTGAAACTAGTAAGATGGAAGCTATGCTTGAGCAGCTTTTGCAAGGCCAAGAGCAAATGACAGTAACTTTCAATGGGAAGCTGGATAATGTCTACACAGATCTTAATGGGAAGTTTGAAGCTTTGAACATCCATGTAAAGAAGCTGGAAAGCCAGGTTGCGCAGACTGCTGGGTCTGCAAAAAGGCAAGAAGGTTATCTCCCTTCAAAAACTGAATCAAATCCTAAACATTTTTGCAATGCAGTAACTTTGAGAAGTGGCAAACAACTTCATCCTATACCCGAAGAATAAAATTGATGATCCACAAGAGTTGATTAATATAGACGATGAAGAGGATGATTCGCCGAGCCAGTATCGACCGACACACATGGGCATCGGTCGACACTGGACAATGCGAAGTTACGGACAAAAACCCAGAACGTAGCATCGATCGACACCAACCAGGTGGCATCGATCGACGCCAACCACGGACAGAAACTACGATTGTGAAATCTTCTACTCCAGTTGCAGAAAGAGTTTACACACCTAAGGTTCCATTCCCCAAGAATCCAAGGAAGTCTAAACAAGAGCTAGATGATGCCAAGTGCAAAGCCATGATGGATAAGCTTATTCTTGAGTTGCCTTTGGTTGATGCTGTTAAGACTTCTCCAATGCTTAGAAGGTATGTCAAGAGGATGGTAACCAAGGATTTTAATGCTGAGCAAGGAGTGATGATGATATCAGCCCAAGTCAGTGCCATCATTCAGAACAAAGTCCCAGAAACTTCCTGATCCAGGAGCTTTGTTCTTGATTGCACTATCTTCACTGATAGATTTGCTAGATCTTTGTGTGATCTTGGTTCTAGTGTCAACCTCATGCCAAGATCGTAGCACTCAGCCGGGAATGACAGACTTCCAGCCTACTAAGCTCACTCTCATCCTTGCTGACCGGTCCGTTCGTATTCCAGATGGCGTTCTTGAAGATGTTCCAATTAAGATTGGTGAGTGCCTAATACCTACTGATTTTGTGGTGTTAAAATATGAGGAGGAACCCAAGGACCCTCTTATTCTGGGAAGATCATTCTTAGCTACTGCTGGAGCTATAATTGATGTCAAGAAGGGTCAGATTGGTCTCAACATTGGTGATTTACAAATGCGCTTTGACATGGAGAAGCTGGTTAAGAGGCCAACCATTGATGGCCGGACATTCTATGTAGACACATTGTCTAATCTGGCTGAAGAGATATTTCAGGAGCTGCATCCTGAAGATCCTTTAGAGAGAGCACTGGTTGCTTTGCTGAAGAAGCTGAGCATTTAGATGACATTGCTGCTGGGTATGTCAAACTGCTTGATGCTAATGAACAAGTGAAGAAGCTGGTTGCACAAGTGGAATTGGTTAGTACTTCTTCACAAACTACAAAGGTTTCTGATTGGAGTCCTGAGAAAGCTCCAAAGGTTGATCTCAAGCCACTTCCTGCGTCTAAGGTATGCATATCTCGGTGAGAACTCTTCTTACCCTGTTATTGTTAGTGCTTCCTTAAACAATGCAGAGCTCACTTTCTGCTAAGCAAGCTGCGCAAGTTTCGCAAAGCTCTTGGCTATTCTCTTGATGATATTGCAGGAATCTCTCCAAACTTGTGTATGCATCGGATTCATCTTGAGGAAGGAGCTAAGACATCCATCGAGCATCGAGAGGAGGCTGAATCCGAATCTGCAAGATGTTGTCAAGAAGGAGATCATGAAGCTGCTGAATGCTGGGATCATCTATCCAATATCGATAGCAATTGGGTTAGTCCGGTACATGTTGTTCCTAAGAAGGGTGGTGTCACAGTGGTGAAGAATGACAAGAATGAGCTGATCCCTACAAGGACAATTACTGGTCATCGGATGTGCATAGACTACAGGAAGCTGAATGCTGCAACAAGGAAAGATCACTTCCCACTTCCTTTCATTGACCAGATGTTGGAGAGGTTAGCTAATCATCCATACTACTGCTTCTTGGATGGTTACTCAGGCTTTTTCCAGATTCCTATTCATCCGATGACCAAGAGAAGACCACCTTCACTTGTCCCTATGGTACCTTTGCCTACCGCAGAATGCCTTTTGGTCTCGTAATGCTCCTGCGACATTTCAGAGATGCATGATGTCAATCTTCACTGACATGATTGAGGATTATATGGAGGTGTTCATGGATGATTTTTCAGTTTATGGATCTTCATTCAAAAGCTGTTTGGATAATCTCTGTAAGGTGCTAGCAAGGTGTGAAGAGAAGCATTTAGTGCTTAACTGGGAAAATGTCATTTTATGGTTAGAGATGGCATAGTGCTTGGCCACAGGGTTTCAGAAGCCGGAATAGAAGTTGACCGCGCTAAAATAGAGGTGATGACAGGTCTTCAACCACCAGAGAATGTGAGGACAGTAAGGAGTTTTCTTGGGCATGCAGGGTTCTATAGGCGTTTTATCAAAGACTTCAGCAAGATAGCAAGACCACTTTCTGCCTTGTTGTGCAAAGATGTCAAGTTCGAATTCACTGATGAATGTCGCATAGCCTTTGAGAGGATTAAGCAGGAGCTTGTTAGTGCACCTATTGTTCAGCCACCAGATTGGGATCTTCCTTTTGAAGTAATGTGTGATGCTAGTGATTTTGCAGTGGGAGCAGTGCTGGGACAAAGAAAAGATAAGAAACTTCATGCAATCTACTATGCAAGCAGGACACTGGATGAGGCACAAAGAAATTATGCAACAACAGAGAAGGAGTTGTTGGCTGTAGTGTTTGCTTTTGAGAAGTTTAGATCTTATCTGGTTGGTTCAAAAGTCATTGTTCATACTGATCATGCTGCATTAAGATACTTGATGCAGAAGAAGGATGCTAAGCCTAGACTTTTGAGATGGATTCTTCTTCTACAAGAGTTTGACATTGAAGTGAGGGATAAGAAGGGGATAGAGAATGGTGTTGCTGATCATTTGTCCAGGATTAGGATTGATGATGATGTTCCAATTCGTGATTGTCTTCCTGAAGAGCATGTTTATTTTGTTGATACTGGGTTTCGGACTGTTGATTCCAAAGACTTGTATTCGGCTGCATGTGGTGTCGATCGACGCCACACCAGCATCGATCGACACCCTTTGTTCCCAGAATCAGATTGGTCGACTGATGGAGATTTAGCTGCTGTGGCTAGCTCCAATCAACCTTGGTATGCTGATATTGCCAATTACCTTGCTGCAGAGGTAGAACCTGATCAATTCACAGGATATCATAAGAAAAAGTTCTTGAGAGAGCTAAGGAGATATTATTGGGATGAACCTTACTTGTATAAGCATTGCAGTGATGGTGTTTACAGGAGATGTCTAGCTGAAACAAGTGCATGATGTCCTTTTTCACTGTCATGGATCAGATTATGCTGGACACTTTGCTACTTTCAAAACAGTGTCTAAGGTCCTACAAGCTGGGTTTTGGTGGCCAACAATGTTCAAGGATACTAATGAGTTTGTCTCCAGATGTGATGCTTGTCAGCGGAAAGGTCAGATTAGTAGACGGCATGAGATGCCACAAAACTTTATCCTTGAGGTTGAAGTTTTTGATTGCTGGGGCATTGACTTTATGGGACCATTCCCTTCCTCTTACAAGAATCAATACATCTTAGTAGCTGTGGATTATGTCTCCAAGTGGGTTGAAGCAATTGCAAGTCCAACTAATGATTCTTCTGTGGTTCTTAAGCTGTTTAAGACCATCATCTTTCCGCGGTTTGGAGTTCCTCGAATTGTCATCAGTGATGGAGGTAAGCACTTTATCAACAAAGTGTTTGAGCGGCTGCTGAAGAAGTATGGTGTTCAACATAGAGTGGCTAGTCCATATCATCCCCAGACTAGTGGACAAGTAGAGGTTTCCAACAGGCAGATTAAGGAGATCCTAGAGAAAACAGTGGGTGTTACAAGGAAAGATTGGGCTATGAAGCTTGACGATGCACTTTGGGCATATAGAACTGCTTATAAAACACCACTAGGCACTACTCCTTTCCATCTGCTCTATGGGAAAGCCTGTCATCTCCCAGTGGAGTTAGAGCACAAAGCAGCCTGGGCAGTTAAGTTGATGAATTTTGATGCCAAGACAGCTTCAGAGAGACGGTTAGTGCAGTTGAATGAGTTAGATGAGCTGAGATTTCATGCATTTGAAAATTCCAAGCTGTATAAGGAAAGGACCAAGGCTTATCATGATAAGAAGATCATCTCCAGACACTTTGAGCCAAATGACCAGGTACTCCTTTACAATTCGCGCTTGAAACTGTTTCCTGGAAAGCTGCGTTCCCGCTGGTCTGGTCCTTTTACTGTTCAAGAAGTCAGACCATATGGAGCTATTGTGCTGTTGAACTCAAAAGGAGAGAAATTTACTGTTAATGGCCAAAGGGTGAAACACTATTGGGCAAAAGCTGAAATACCAGACGGACACATTGTGCGTTTGGATGATGCACCCTCTGCCTAATCCGCTGCCAAGTCAAGCTAATGACTAAAAACAAGCGCTGAGTGGGAGGCAACCCACTGGTAGGAATTAATTTTGAATTTTTTTTAGGAATACTAACATACTAATTTCTGGTTTTGAGTTTTCATTGTTTCAGGAAAAGTTTCGATTATCAATGATCAGAGCTAGCATCGATCGATGCCGCCTCATATAGCATCGATCGACGCTATTATGAACAGAGACGAGAAACCGGATGGATCGGTTGATTTTGCTGGGCTAAGAACGTTATTGGGCTTATAATTTGACACTGGGCCGGACCGATAAAGGAAGCATCGATCGACACCAACACGATGGCATCGATCGATACCACTAAAACCAGAAACAGAAAGCTCAAAATCGCGACTTCATCTTCTTCCTCCTTTCACCCCCAATTCCGAACTCAACCCTAATTCCCTCATAACTCTCTCGATATAGCTCGGTTTTGGGTGATTCCAAGCTCCAATCCACTCGATTTTCTCTCCTCTACCTGGAATCAGTGTCAATTTTGTGTTTTAGAGTGATGGCATCCAACAAACGGAGTAGAAGGAACGATGGTGAAGCTTCTTCATCCGCCCGCCCAGTCCGTCAGTCCGCCGCCGGCCACCTCCGAGACCTCCGGCGGATCTTCCCCAGCCTCCACGTCGTCCGGCCACAACTTCCCCACTCCACCAACCCTCTCTCTTCCTTCTACCACTCCATCAAGATTCCCATGGCCAAAGGAAGAAGGTACACCAATTCCAACAGAGAGAGAATGGCCTATACACAAGCTTCCTGAGCTTAGCAAGCCTGAATTCATCAATAGACCAGTGGGTGTTTGGGGAGATTATGAAACTATGCTTTACAATGCATGGTTGGGAGTTGAGATTGAGCCTACAAGGTTTGTTGATCCTGTCATTCTTCGTAAGATGCAGATTCATGATGAGGTTTTGGATTTGCTTGATAGGATGAATTTAGGCACGGTATGTACTAGGCAGTATGATTTGTATCCGGATTTAGTGCGACAGTTCATGGCATCAGTTAGGATTACTTACAGAAATGAGCAGGCACCGGATGCGTTTGGGGGTGAATTGCATTTCTTCATCAACGGACTACATTATGATATCGATTTTGCTCATTTGTGTGATGTGTTTCGTTGGATTCGTTTTTATCAAGACGTTGCCTTGCCCAAGCATTATGAGGATCTCTCTCCTTTGTGGTCCTACATAGGACTTGGTGAGTATAACTCCAAGAGGATGCTTCAATCAGAGGTCCGCCATCCTGTACTCCGGTATGTTCTTAGAGCTGTTGCTACTACTTTGCAGTGTAAGATGGAACCTAACAAGATGAGAGCAGCAGAGCTTTATCTTCTGTACAGGGAGTTTACACCATGACCCCTTCTTTGGTTCCTGCTGACAGTCGCGACCCTCTGAGCCTCAACCTTGGGGCTATTTTCGCACACCACTTGGTTGCCCTGCAGACCAAGCCATTTCTGGGTACTGGAGCCAAGAGAGGCTGTGGGGAGCCTTATTACTGCTATTCTTCAGTACATGAAGATTCCTCTGACTGGTTATAGTGTTGTCACTAGGAGACAGCTTATGGATGAGCAGTACTTGAGGAGTGCACACTGGTTGAAACCAGGTTTATTATGGCGGTTTACTGATGAGACCGGAGAGCACTTTGTTCGCCTTCCGCGACCTGATCTTACCACTATTGGTACTGATCCTGAGCAGTTGCGTTTTCGCCCTTCACCAGCTGACTATGCTGCTTATGCTCCTTCCCGTCGCCATCGCACTTCGCGGACTACTTCTGCTGCTGCTGACCCTGCTGGGGGTTTTGAGACTGGTTCTTCTTCCGGACTGCAGCATTTGAGTTTCCAGAGCCACCGCAGATCCCGCTATTATGGACCAGGGAGCTCATCAGACTTATGTGGTTTCCGCTTTGCGTGCCATCTGGAATGGCATGGCTAGACTTTCTCAGTGCGGCTGCATTCGTCCTACCAGGCGTACTAGGCGCCGGTCCCCTTCGCCATCTTCACCGTCTGCTGATCCTGCTTCTGATGAGGATACTGGTGATGATGATGTTTCTGCTACATTCTAGTTTCTGATCAGGATTCTCTTTATCTTTTTCCTTTTTCTGATTGAGTCATTTTTCTTTTTGTTTGAGTCAGTTTGTGTTTGGAAGTTGTTTGGATTTCTGAACTATCTATCATGTTGCTTTTAACCCGTGTTTGTGTTTAAGTGCTTCTTAACAGAATTAACATCTACGGATTGATCCTACACACACAACTAACTGCAACTCACAAGTTCTCTGCCACAATTCACCATTCGCCGAAGGCCGATCGACGCCGCCTTTCATGGCATCGGTCGACGCCGTTTGGGTAATCCGAAAACTGTTCATTTTTTCCATTCATTTTTTTTCTGACACCATTTTTGTTTCCTAACTTTTCCTTGCTTGATCACACTGAGGACAGTGTTGTTTAAGTCTGGGGAGGTTACTACTAATTACTAACTTGGTTTTTGTGTCTTGTGTCAAAACCGTATTTTTGTTTTTATTGAGTCAAATTTTTCAAAACTTACTGTTGAATTATGATCTCTAACTAATGGTTCTTGTTCTTTGGCTAACACTCTAATGGATTTTGACTAAGCTTGACCTCAGAACTGAAGTGTGAAAAGACTATGAGCTGTATCAACAATCCTGAAAGCCCTTATTCAAAGGATATCTAGTTCAACCAATGATGTCTCGACTTCTATCAAGATTTTTAACCTGACTTAATCGCTTACTTTGGGGTAGGAAATCAGTGGACTAGACTTCTTTTTCAGGCCATACAAGACAGTGCAAATTTTCAAAGTATGTCTTCCCTCTCTCTTCCCCTTAAAAAAAAAAAAAAGAAAGATAGAAATAAAAGATGAGATGATTTTGATCAGTTTAGAGAGGTAGGTAAATTACCAGTGACCTCATTTTTCTACTCTTGAGTCGAATGATCACACAAAGCTTGGAAGCGAGGGGTAGGTAAATTACCGATGACCCCGGTATTCGCTTACACCTTTGCTAAAAAAAAATATATAATAAGGAAGTGAGTAAAGAAAGAGGAAAGGAGATGTAAGAAGTATGTCTTGGCCTGAAGAGAATCCATATGCCACTGTTTGAATACCACAAGGTACGAACTCACTTGTACTTGCTTTAATTTATAAAATGAGATGGCAATGGTGAGACTAGAGATTCCAAAGGATTGTGGGGTTTGAGTAAGGAATGTTGATGCTTTTCAATTGACAAAGTATACGAATTAAGTTCTTGAGGATCAAGGTGAGGAAGAGTGCAATGTTCAGTTACCAGCAGTTGAGTGAATTCTATGTTTTCAAACCTCTTTCACAGTTCTAAGTTTCTGTTTTGCTTGAGGGCAAGCAAAGGCTAAGTCTGGGGGAGTTGATATATCATGGTTTTTACGGTTTTTAGCCATGATATAAGTGTGCTTTTTGATTCTTTTGATTTGTTTCTAGGTTGTTTTTGAGTCTTTACAGGTTATTTAGGAAGTTGGCACGGATGGAGCAATATGGAACATTTTGGAGCATTTTACCGAAGGAAATCAAGTGTGGAGTCTGACCAGAGACCAGCATCGATCGACACCACAGTAAAGGGCATCGATCGACACTCATGTCCACCCGAGAGAACAAGAAATTGGAAGTTTTACAATTTTGCCCGAAGTCTTCTGTAATTGCAACATAAGCCCTTGAACGTATTTTAGGGTGTATATATATTGTTTTTGGGTTTTAGATTAGGGAGAGTGATCATTGAGCAGTTTTGAGAGAAAGACCATTGAGAGCTTTTGGGAGAGATAGATCTGAATTCTTTGTAGAGAGAAGATTCTTGAACTCCCTCTTTTACTTTTGATATCTATTCATGTTATTCAGAATTATGATTTGTGCTTTATTTAACATGTCTGAGTAATTTGCTTGTTAGGTTTAGGGTTTTTCATAGGGTCTTTATGATTTATTAGATCTGAAATTTTTAGGGTTCTTAATCTTTTATGATCTTCATCCTTGGTTGTTCTTCACAATAGTTCTTGATTGATCACCTAGAATTATTATCTTAGGGAAATTAACTAATATGAGAATATGTTTGTTTTCCTGAATAAACCATTGATGAACAGAATTGTTTCTTACAAAGAGATTTGAATTTATGATTCTGTGAACTTATCTAAACCTGTTCTTAAAGCTGATTTTCAACTTAGGTTTCTTACAAAGAGATTTGGATTTTCTGGTTTTAAATCTAGATATTATTTGCAGTGAGAACTGATTTAATTTACCAAAAGTTTAGAGTTCTAGATCTGATCTTTATTGCTTGAACCTTAATTAATTTATCTGATTTAATATTTCATAATTTCCTGAGAAATTTCCTAGGCTTAACTCTTTTGATTTCCTGAATTTACAACACTTTAATTTAAATATTTGTTTTTGTTTATTTTTAATTCAATTGGTCTTATTTAGCATAATCTACAAAACTCTATAATCTATTGTGTTTGATTCTGAGTCTCTGTGGATTCGATCCCTAAGTACTGCAGTGATCTCTTAATTTGAGAGAGTAGCTCTAGGGTAAATTTGAGCATATCATGGACGCCACATATGAAACGACGTTGTTTTTAAAAACCAAAGAAATAACTTCTTCTAGTTAAAACGACGTCGTTTCTTCTTTTTTTCTCTTTTTTAATTTCTCTTTTCTTCCTCCTCTTTCCCCGATTTATAAAAGCTTATTGGGAAACTCCATTACAATAAGCCAGTGATTGTAAAGAATCAACGTAGAGCTTTATAAGAAGATCTCTGATTAATTGAAAAAGCTTAAAGCTTAGAGATGGGAGAGTGGTAAAAACTAGCATGAGATAGATAAGTGACTTTCATGGTCTCCTTGATTTTGAACTCAACAGTCACCACCGACAGATTCCTCCCATTCCTCACCACCGATGCCTCGACAACCAATTCAGACTGCAAAATCTCTCACACAAATTAAGCTTCTTCTCTGATTCGAAGATCCAAAAATCTTAAAAGAATGAATGGCTTACCGTGATAGGAGTAGAAGAGAGATAAGACGTACTCAATTCACCAAGGAAGAGATGTTTATCTTCAGAGACAACAGTTTTCACACAAGCCATAGATACTCTCTCTGCAATTGACGCCACTGCTCCTTCATGTAACCCATTAAAGAAATTCTAATAATCACAACTAAACCCAAATCAAAGATCGAAACTTTAATTTTCACAAAAAAAGATCGAAACTTTACGAAACCCATTTGATTCAATTAAAACAAAAAACAGAGAAGAACAAGAAGATTGCAGATAAGGAAAGTGTGATGATGACGGAGCAAGAGACACGACCGCGTGAGATGGAGAAAGTTTTGGTGTTGCTTTGAAATAAGATTGAGAAAGAGTCAGATGAAGTGAATTCGTTGACAGATGAGTCAGGGGCGATTGCTTTGAAGAAAACAGCAACCAACAATACACTATTTGGATCGATCTCTTTGGATGCCGTTGTCGCCTCTGATGACACCGGAGGAGTCGACATCGTCGTGTCTGCGGCTCCCGTTTCTCGGAATTTTCCCAATTCATTTTTCCCACTACAGATTGGAGATTCCGGCATTGTTGACGTCACTCGCCCAGTTGAAGTAGCATCTCCTTGGTTAATTGATTTGGGGATTTTTAAAATTTTTTAGGATTTTTGGGTTCAATCCCCAAATCGGGAAAGAAGGAAGAAGAAAAGAAAAGTAAGAAAAGAGGACGAAAGAAAAAACGACATCGTTTAATTAAAAAAAAAAAAAATTTGTTTCTCAAAACGACGTCGTTTCATATGTGGCGTCCACGTAATCAACCGTTGACGATCTCTTAACACCGTTACGGCTTATGTATGTTATAACACATTTTAATGAGTTGGAGCAGCGAATTTGAATTTTATTGAACTTAATGTATGAATTTGCACAATATTAAACATGGTGTAGGAATCGAACATACCCTTTTAGCTAGGGTATGAAATTACCGATTTTCCAATTTTTTTGTAGGCTAACAAGCTTTCGTTTTTACTTTGATTTATTTAGGATAGAAAGAAATATTGCCTTCTTTTTCTTATTTTCAGTATTCTAATGTTATATATATGTATTTGTGATAAATACTTTCAAAAAACTTTCGATGTTGGTTTATGTTTGGTAAGTATTTTGTTTGATGAGTCTCATACACAAAATAAAATTTGTATGATTTTTATCTATCATTTAATCATATTGCACAAAGATCAATTTGATGTTTAACTAAATCAACACCAAACAATCGGAAAGTTTCATTTAAAATAATTAATTACAAAGTTATATTTTAATGTTATAAGTAGATTAGTATATGCAATTCCAAATAATTTTATTCTCTTCTGTTTTTTATTTCAATATTTTTATTTGTATACACTTGCAGAAAATTCAAGAGAATCAAAAGAATACAAATGTAATCCTAGCTACATACGATACTATTTAAATATTATTTTTAATTCAAATGTATAAGTAGATTTGAGGGGAAAAACAGCGTAAGTACTAAGTGGGGTGTATTCAAACCATGATTTTGGAGAATTTGATGGGATTTAGGAAATTTAGAATTTTGATAGATTTTAGGGAATTTCATATGATTTTATGTAAAATTCTTTCAAATCCCACCTAAAACCATGAGATTTGGATTTCTGTATTTTTAACTAAACAAATCCTCCAGAATCCTCCAGAATCCTAAAAGTTATTAAAATCCTAATCCACAAAACTGTTTTGAATAACAGTGGATTTTAAAGTAGATTTTTAAATCATCAGTTCAATAACAAGGGATTTTAGTGGATTTTAAAGTAGATTTTTAAATCATCAGTTCAATAACGGTGGATTTCAGAAGACTTTTTAAAATACATGATTGAATAACATAGAATTTGTAACTCTTACACAAATCACTTAAAATGTCAAGTTGAATACATCCCCCTAAGTAGATGAAATAAAAATATTACTCATTATTGGAGTAATTAATCATATATATTTCTATAGAGATATATGTAATTTTGCAACATGTTAGAACATGTAAACAATATATCCTGCTCGGTATTATTACATATTTAAAAGTTGTCATTAGTTTAGCCTACTTTGGGTTATTTTGGGTTAATCTGTCCAAACATTCATTGTGAATGTGTAATTTTTATGAATGCAATCTTTACAACTTTGAAAATATAATTTTCAACATAATATCCATCTAAAAATATAATGGACTTCAACAATTATGGCCCCTAAAGACTTTGGGTTGAATTAAATTTAAAAAATGTTATATTTTGTGTCAAAAATTATATATTATAGGTCTTCTCACTATTTCTAATAAAATACAAACAATTTAAGAAAAAAAAAAAACCATGCACATGATTGATCCATAGGTTTAGTTTACAGAAATGAACCCCAAATAATTTGAGTTTTACTAATACATAATAAATAAAAAATACTAATGTATAGGGAAGATCAAATAAGAGACAGGAACAAATTATTATTTTGAAAAAACATTAACTATTTTTTATAGAAAAAAGAACAAGAAATAAGTATATCGAGATAGGATTATAAAATTTGGATAATTAAATTCAATTTCATGTGAATCCAAAATTTATGGTGAAGCGATTATTATTTCAAACGTTTAGCAATTTGATGAAAGTAAACCAATATAAGTTTATGTTATAAATGCTATACCAAATAATTATATTTACATATAAAATGTTATGGGGATGCGAATCATTTACCTACTTCCTTATTTGTTGGACTAAATATACAATCTCAAATTGATAAAATATTATTAAAAATACGGTTATAAGATAAAACACATGACATACCGTATATGGGACTGGACGGGTTTCCGAAACAGACATACTATCTTTCTCTTACTACTTTTTAATGTACTTAAATCTAATCATCATCTTTTCTAAATCAAACTGAAACTAAATTGGAAAAAGTTGGATTATGAATATTAATAACATTTTTAACAAATACGTTTACAAATGTAATTCTGCATAGTCCAAACCTAATTGCAAATTTATTTTTTTTTTAAAATAATCCCGCACGTATGTGCGGGTCCAATCCCTAGTCTATAGATTAAATTAATAGATGATAAATATTGTTTTTAAGCTGACAAAACATATAATCTTTTTTTTTTTTTATCATCTCAAAAACAATATCTACATACAGGAAAAAAGTCCAGCTTAACAGACTCATTTGATGATGATATTCAATTCTAACTTACAACCGCAATATCCAATCATATACATAAAAGTAAAGTTTTTGTCTCTCCTTATTGGTTGATTTTCATTTAATGATTTCTAATTTTTTTTGTTTGTTTTCTAATTGGTTAATTGCTTTAAACAATATTTAATGCCCAATTAACACAATACATTTAACTCACACATTAAAATAAAATTATAACTGAAAATAAAAGAAATTATGCATTAATCATATTCCACCATTCAATTTTATTCAAACACAATAAATTATAATTGTAACTCCATAATTCTAAATGTAACTTTCATCAATTCTTATCATATAAATAATCATTCTCTCATTCTCTCATATTGGCATTCTTTTACTTTCTTATTTTCACATTCTCTCATTCTCTTCTACAATACCTCAAATCATTTTTTGTTTTTGTTTTTTTGGTTTTAGATTTCTTATTTTTATTGTATGGGTTACAAAAAAACAAATAAAATATCATTGTAAATTTTTAATGCTAAATTTTAATTTTAGAGACTACATGATATATATTTTACATTGTTCTTATTTTTAAAGATTCATCTCCATTATCTAATTTGGATTATCATCTTATAAGTAATCATTCTCTCCTCCTCTCTCACCAATATCAAATGTTGTTATATTTCATATGTGTTGTAAGAGTTTGATTCTATATTTTAATTTAGAAAGTATTGTATATATTTAACATTGTTTTCAATTTTTATTTTATTTATATAAATATAATATAATTCTTTTAGATTTCCATAGTTAAATTGAAATTCACATATATATTTTCTTAATCTCTCATTCTCTCATTCTCTCATCCTCTTCCACTATATCTCAATTTTTTTTGTGTGTTCGTTTGTTATTGTTATTGTATGGAGCAAAAAAATCAATTTAAATATCATTATAAAATCTTAATTCTGAATTTTAATTTTAGAGTTTGTATGATTTGTATATCTTACATTGTTTTTTGTTTTATGTTTTAAAATATTTATCTTCATTGTCTATTTTTAGATTAGCATCTTATAAGTCATTATTTTCATACTCTTCTATAATATTCACCACACAATAAGGTCATGAAGTTGAAAAGATCCATCTCTAATTCTCTATTATGTACTCTGGTTATCTCACATGTTCATGTATTATTTTTATAATTTAGAATGATTCATATAATTATCCATTTATAAAGTCTATAAACTCTATCCATAAAGTCTATAAACTCTATTCATAAATTCTATTTTGCCTTTTGATCCAATAGATAAATATGTAAAAGTTCAATATAATAGTTATAATATTTAAGATTTGAGGTTTTTGAAAACAAAAAGAAATTAATTAAAAAAATTGGTCTTTTTGATTTAAGAAAAATGAAAAATTATTCTAAAAAGAAATCATGTTTAACTGGAAGTGAAATATAGAAAATAATATAATTTAAAAAATACCATTTAACTGAATCCTCTAAAGATGAAACCATTAATATAAAATCTAACACTATAAATTAAATTGATGAGTGAAAAACAAAAAAAAACCAAAAAAACGAAAGGATAGATGTTATCCTTGGAGTTTTAAAAAATCTTTAGATTAAAGTTCATATAATTTTATAAGAAAACTAATTTAGTTTGTCACATCAAAAGTAATATTTTCGATTTAGAATTTGGAATATTATGTGTGAGTGTTGAGTTTATATCAACAAAACAATCAAATTATGTGTAAGTTTAAATTCTGATTGAGCCACTTGGTATTTCTTTTCTTTTAAGTCAAAAATAAATTAAAATATTTATTTATAGTTAAATCAGTTTTATAGGCATGATAAACATAGATTCACTCATATTAAAAAATGTTTAAATTTCTATATTATTATTTATATTAATATAGCTTATCAATTGTAATAATTTTTTTGTAGTATTTGTTAACTTCTGTTCTATAGAATTTTTTTTTTTTTTTGACAACAAATACAAGAATCAGCTCAAATTATATAGAAAAATTTATATATTTAAAATTTGTATAATAAATAATCTTACAAAAAAAATGTTGATAGAAGTGTTATTTTGAGAAATAGTTACAAGAAATTTTAAGATTTATATTTTAGTAGAAAATATATATTTCTTCGATTATGTTATTGTTAATTGGAAAAGAATAATGTTTTAGTTTAAGAAAATTTCTGAAATATAATAAAAACTATTATGCATGCAACCACGCATTGCGTGGACTAATTACCTAGTGTTAAACTAAAGGTTAGAAAGTACCTTGGCTATCTATCCTAAGCCTGAACACTTGGTTGGAAATGAAGTGTTTTGAATCATACAAAGATTTTAGAGCAAATTCATTATGTCGAGTCATATCGAACTCAATAGGAGATGAAATCTGATTTTATCCAAAAATATTTATTTTCCTACTTTTAAAAATAATGAATATTCTATGATTATGTTAATATCCTTGACATATTTTTATTATATTTGCAGAGTTTTTTTTTTTGAATTGTTGAATTAATTTAAATCGGGAAAAATATCACATTATTGCATATTAAAAAATGTAGTTTTCAATAAAAATATATATACATTAAACTGTATTTTTCAAAACTACGATGGTGGATATGATAGTTTTCTGATTACAAGTTTTTTTAAAAAAGTAAAATAATAAAAGTGAATCCACAAAGGAAAAAGGAAAAAGAAAAAATACTACTTGGAGGAGGAATCGTTCTTTTTATAAGGCAAGTAGTTTTCTTATTTCCTGGGAGAAATAATGATGATATCCGTAATTCTTCCTTTAGATTTGGTAGAGGAAATACTTTCTAGGGTTCCAGCCACATCTTTAAAACGATTAAGATCTACTTGCAAACAATGGAAGTCTTTATTCAAAGACCAAAGATTCACTGAGAAGCACTTTTGCAAAGCACCAAAGGAGTCTATGGTTCTCATATTGAAGGAGTATAGGGTTTTTTCAATGAACGTCAATCTCAAAATTGCTCCTCCATCTCTAGAGTTTAAGGGTGGCCTTGGCCTAAAGGATTCTCATTCTAGTTTAGAAGAGTTCGACATAGGTTTAGTTGTTCATTGCGAAGGTTTATTGCTATGCATCACCAAAGATAATAGACCTGTGGTTTGGAACCCTTGTTTGGGCGAAACCAGGTGGATCCCACCTAAAACCAGTTACAAGTGGAACTCTACGTTTGCTCTAGGATACGAAAAAACGAAATCCGGCCACAGCTACAAAATGCTGATGTTTTGGAAACATCACCATGATATACCACACGACCGAGTTAATGAGTATCAAATCTATGATTTTAACTCTGATTCATGGAGGGTGCTTGATAATATTGTCGGTCTCGACTGCTCCCTGCTATCACTTATTGGCGTCTCACTGAAGGGAAATAGTTACTGGTTTGCTTATGATACAAAAGGCTATAATGAATTCTTACTATGTTTTGACTTTACAGCAGAGAGATTTAAACCTATGTGTCTTCCTCTGGTTATTGGTCTGATGGCTCTATCAGTTGTTGGAGATAAACAACTTTCAGTGGTAAGTAAGAGAGATAGTACATTAATGATGGGTTACCAATAAAATCGATACTGACATTAAAGGTGTCTTGGAGTGGAGCAAATCGTTTAAAGTGGATATACCCACCCACGATTTATCGTTTCCAGTTTTCTTCAGTTTTTTAGTTGCCGAGGAGAAGAAAGTGGCCTTGTGTTGTGATAGAATTTTCGAGACCGGCAGAAACAAGGTTTACATTATTGGAGAGGACGAAGAATCCTATACAGAAATCCCTTATGTCGAATCAAAAAGCATATTGTGGTGGTATCCATTTATTTACAATTATGTTCCAAGTTTGGTTCAAATCCAACTATAAGAATGAAACTTGTCAGTTAAAAAAATAAGTAAGTGATTTCAAAGACAATATGTTTTAATAATTTAATGAATACTTTTTGGTACTTTTACCATTCCTTTCTTCTTTTATGTTAGCTTGCTTTTAATCAAAAAGATATATATTTGATCGGATGATGATGTTTTAGCCTGAGGAGCTCTGATTTTAAAAGTGACAAACTACCTATAATGCACGATACTGAATCAGTAATGCAGGGAAATGAGCTCACAATGGCACTGTTGGGGAGTGCTCTTTATGTCTATCCAATGGTGTTCCAAATACAAACCAGAGCGAGCGGTTCAATGACACAACTATTGAATTAAGTCGCTAAAGAACTGCAAAACTATTGACAAAATAACGATTTTTTATCGTTTGCTTGCGAAACAAGGCCATGTATCCGATATAACCAAGCAAAATCTATTAGTGCTGACAAGATCTAAAATGTGTTTATGATTTTTGTTGATAAATTTCCATTTAAATTGCCAATTGGCATTGATGATTTCTAAGATCGCTTAAGCTCTTAACTCTGATGTACAATAAGCGTCAATCTCAACCTTGCTGCTGCTCCATCTATAATATTAAAAGGTCCACTTTCCCTTAAGGATTCTCATTTAAATTTAGAAGAAGTCCCGATACAGCCGAAGTATTCCGCTAGGATGGTTTATTGATATGCAATACCAAGGACAATAGACTCATAGTTTGGAAACCAAGTGGATCCAATTAAAAGCTGGTTGTAAGAGATAAAAAACTATGATGTCCTATCTTCCGCCAGATTTGGTTGACGAAATACTTTCTAGGGTTCCGGCTACATCTGTGAAAAGGTTACGATCTACTTGCAAACGATGGAAGGCTATATTCGAAGATGAAAGATTCACTGAGAAGCACTTTAGTAAAGCATCAAAGGAGTCTATGGTTCTCATATTGAAGGGGTATAGGGTTTGTCCAGTGAGCGTCAATCTCAATGTTGCTCCTCCTTCTATAGGTAAAGGAAAGAGGAGCAAAGGAAAGTCCAAAAGTCGAGAGCAAATAATGCCTGGAATGTGAGTCTATTGCTTAGAGGTGACCTTTCATAGATCGGTCGGAGGAGTGCAGGCCATGGAGATGGTTGCACGGGAGTCCTTGACTGATGGTTGTTCGAGATTCGAGGACGAATCTAAGTTGGTGGGGGAGAATTGTAACATCCGCGAACCAATTATTGGTTTTCTAGGATGGGTGTCGATCGACACCAAGGTGGTGTCGGTCGACACCAATGTTATCTGGTTCGATCAGATTGTTTTAATCGTCGATTTTAGTCGGTTTGGTTTAGGGAAAACCACAGAACCGCACTATTAAGTGAGAAAAACGACCTAGGTCGTGTTTTGGTGTTTGTCTTGCCGTTTTTAGAGAAAACAAAGAGAGAAAATTGTTCTTGAGGTTCTAGAGAGAGATTGTGAGATTTCAAGGCTTTGTGGGTGAGATCTTGTTGTGGGAGTGAGGATTCAAAGCTAGGAACGTGTGGGAAGCTTGCTGGGAGTGTGGATTCGTACATTGTTGGTCAGAATCTTCCTGCAGAGAGATGAGTGCATGACCATGACTGATCTAAGCCTGTGATTCTTTGTTCTTGCTTGTTTGTTGCTGTGTTTGTGTGTTTTTCTTGCTGGGATTGGTTGCTACAGGTTCCTACGGAGGATGTTCTAGGGATTTGATTGGTTATTTTCTGGCATTGCTAGGTTGCTAGAGTTGGATCATTAGAAACATTGCTAGGTTGCTGGTTCTATGTTTCGTGTTGTTTGGTTATTGGTTATATTTGAAGTATTGGTTATTTATTATTTTTGGATATTTATTGGATAGTAGTATTTGTTATTCCGCTGTTGATTGTGATTGTGGTTAGGTGGCTAGTGGGTATGGGAACACTAGTTGTAGTTTATTATTATTATTTATTATTTATTGCTTTATTTATTAAAAAAACGGGTCGGGTCGTTTCAAATACCTAGTCATTAGAGAAAATGTGACTTAATCATATCGTATAAATGAGTTACTATGTATTTAGATCCCTTATATTTGTTATAGTAATTAAAAATCAAAATATATCTTAAACACTAAACAAAACAAACTAAATATAACAAACAAATGGTGATGAAGTATATTGCGGGTTAAAAAATTAATATAAATATTTAGCCACACAAACGGTCGGAAAATTTAGTTATTCGCTATTTGTAAAACATCCAATATTTAACAAACAAATACAATATAAAATATAAATAATAATAAAAATTATACGCACGCGGTGTACCGCAGATTAAAATCTAGTATTTTAATACTTTATGTGAACACCGGAGTTAATAAAACGATGTATCAAAATTGTATATCTATGATGTTGACCACATGATGTTGTATAGTTTATACATATAACTATGTAATATCTATTTGTGCAGTTGAGGATACAATATTATATTTGACATGTGTAAGATTGTCATTTACTCTTTTTAATGTGCATTGGATGTATATATTGAAAGTTAGGTTCATATCATTTAAACAATATTGTACAATCTATACATCCACTGTACATTAAAAACAGTAAATGTTGTTCGTATCATTTAAACAATATCCTTACATATCCAATGCACATTAAAAAGAAAAAATATTTTTTAAATGATAGGAACAAATATACCTAAGTTTCTTTTTAAATTAATATCCTATCATTTACTCTTTTGAACTATATGTGTTCCTATCATTTACTCTTTTTAATTAAGGTGTTACCAAAATAAAAGAGTCAAAGATTCCTTTTAAGGTATGCAAGGATATTAATTTTGAAATCTAATGTATATATATACTACTTGGGTGACTTGGTTTTACTAACTTATACAAAACTATATATATATAAAAAGATAGCTCTAAATCATGAATACATTTTTCGTTTTAATCATTGTTGCTTTGAGTTTTGGATCGAACAATGCTAGCAAGTTTTTTCCAAAAAACAGAGTAATTATCTGGAATTCTCTCAACAGGAGTGATGATATTCTGACGATTCATTGTATATCTGATCAAGACGATCTTGGTATTCACAAAATAGGTCGTTCATACTTATATTCCTTTAAGTTTGGGGATAAATTTTTTGGTGGGACTAAGTTTGACTGCAAACTATCACATGGAGTGGGTTTTAAATCTTCTGTTACCTTTACTGCTTACAACGAAGATTCTCATCTTGGCATTAAATTTGGTGAGGTAACGTTTTGGGATGTTAGAGAGGATGGAATGTATCTCTCAAATGAATATTATCATGAAAAGTTAATGTATACTTGGTAAAATCTTAGTCTTAAAGCCAAATTGTCTTTTATATTTGATGTTAATGAATTTCATGATATGTGGAAATAATATTTAATATATTGGATTTTTGAAATTATATGCAAAACCTAAAATTATCAGTTTGTAATTTATGCAATATGAAATCCTAAATTACAATATACACCATAAAAAGAATATAATTGTTTGATTACACGTTGAATTGCCTTTAAATGGGATTTTTTTTTTTATAATTAGAAGAAAATGAATTATATCTAACTAAACAAATGATATGTCTAAAACTGATAGGTCCAAATTAGTTCAATAATTCGTATCCGATCTGGAATGCAAATAAAACAAATGACACTGCAAGCATTTGAATTAAAAAAAATCTTTTGATTCATTAATTTCCAAATGAACTATAGAATCAAAGCATGAAGATCAAAACTTTGACAAAAACTGGTTACGATCAAGGTTTGTAAACTACTTTCGCAGCAACAATTTTCTACAAAAGTAAATTACTGTAAACTAAACATTTGATCTGTTTCAAAAAATTCTAACAAGCATTAAGATTCTCATTCATTTAGTTCATAAAGCACCCCAACATCCACTATTTTTGGTGGTTGAGAAGCAACCCGCGGTGGTTGAGAAGTAACCCGCGGTGGTGGAGAACCAACCCGCGGTGGTTGAGAAGCAACCCGCGGTGGTGGAGAACCAACCCGCGGTGGTTGAGAAGCAGGAGGCGATTGTTGTGTCCTCGGCTATAACTCGGATGGCATAGTTCTATTTGAATTAGTCACGGACTGAGAGCCTGATGGATACGAGGAGTGAGACAACGTTCCGACATCACTTCGACCTCCGCGTGAAGTCGCACCATTGGAGGCCCGATTAACTGTGGCAGAACTGGGTTCCCTTGTACTCGCACCATTGTAAACCCTAACACCTCCAGCGAGTCTGCCTCCGCGACCCCTAACACCTCCAACAGATCTGCCTCCGCAACCCCTACCAGCCATTAGAGAGAGTTGAGAAAGAGGAGAGATTTGAGAGGAGAAGAAGAGAGATTTGATCGATTTGAGAGGACAAGAGGAGAGATTCGAGAGGAGAAAGAAGAGAGATTTGAGAGGTTATCGACACTTAGTCAAATATTAGAAATAGATAAAGAAACCCTAAATGGATTTCTTACCTAGTAATTAACGAACATGAGTCGCAAAGTAGTCGCAAAAGAGACACATACTAAAAAAAGGGGGAATATTACGCGCCTAAATCTTGGCAAAAAATACTAAAAATTAGACAACTATCAAATCGAGTAACACAATGGTCACAGAAGGGTAGCGAAATAGTGGCAGGTTGGTAGCAAGATAGTCACAAAATTGCAAGAGTCACAAAGTTAGTAACAAGTTAGTCGCAAATTGTTACTCTATTGTGACTCTCAGTCTTTAGTCACAATACAAATTTTGGAATCTTTCATTTTTGACTAGTTCTATTGATATCAATCAACAATATGGACTCATGATTGTCTGATAGAGTATATGAAATATTTTATGAGCTTTAAATATTGTTTTCATATCTTTGTTTTGCAATTTTCATAAAATTACAAACCTTATTATGAAATAACATGTAACTCTTGACAATTATTTAAATTCTGAAATGGAAAGCTTTGACAAAGTTTATATGACTGATATTGACCAATTCAAAGTGGAAATGTGTATAGAAACATGTTAACATTTATCTAATGTGAAATTTCAAATTCAAAAAATCGAGAGTTGCTAAGGAGTCGCAAAACAGTATCTAACTCATGTGTTAGACGCTTAACAGTTGCAAAAGAGTATCTAGCATATGTGTTAGACGCTAAACAGTCGCAAAAGTAGTTGCACAGTAGTCGCAAAGTTGGTAGCAAGATAGTCGCAAATTGCAAGAGTCGCAAAATTAGTAACAAGTTAGTCGCAAATTGTTACTCTATTGTGACTCTCAGACTTTAGTCACAATACAAATTTTTGGAATCTATCATTTTGACCAGTTCTATTGATATCAATCAACAATATGGGCTCATGATTATCTTATAGAGTATATGAAATAGTTTATGAGCTTTAAATATTGTTTTCATATCTTTGTTTTGCAATTTTCATAAAATTACAAACCTTCTTATGAAATAACATGTAAGTCTTTACAATGATTTAGATATTATGGAATTTTGTGTCTAAATACTGAAATGGAAAGCTTTGACAAAGTTTATACGACTGATATTGATCAATTCAAAGTGAAAATGTGTATAGAAACATGTCAACATTTCTCTAATATGAAATTTCAAATTCAAAAAATCGAGAGTTGCTAAGGAGTCGCAAAACAGTATCTAATTCAGGTGTTAGACGCTAAACAGTCGCAAAAGAAGTTGCAAATAAGTCGCACATGTGGTAGCAACTTCGCCGCAAAAAATAGGATTTAGCAAGTTATCGATAAATAAACTTGTGACCGGAGTATACGTTGCAAAATCGTTGTTAATTTGTGACTCTTTGTTTTTTATAAATTACTGACACTGAACAATCAAATTGTGATTTTTTGCGACTATATTTTTTTCGTCGTAAATGTGCGAATGTTTTGCTTCTTCCGTAACTTTGGTCGGGAAACAATCGTAAATGAATCGCTAAGTGGTCGCTATTTTTTGCCACTGAATAAAGAGTCACAAGTGGTAGTCGCTAAACACAGGTTTTCTTGCAGTGGTTGTATAGTTTGAATAAGAAAAGTAAAATAATTTACGATATACTAAAGAGTTTTATCGTCAACGATAATGAATACTGAAACAGTATGAGCCAACAATTAATGGTGATGTAGGTGTTAGCTAGCAATTTCAAGTTGAAGACCATTTATTCCAAACAGAGTAAGCGTACCAAAGCCACGACATCGTCGTTAAAAGGAAAAAAGATGGCTAACTACACGAAGTATAGGAGAATACATGGCCACACATACCAAGTATATTATTGTATCCTCAACTACACGAAATATATGTATTACATGGTCACGTGCATGAACTATATGATGTTATGTGGTCAACACCATAAACATACAATCCGGTACACCGGTCGACTGATTCCGACGTTGACTCCGGCGTTGACCAAAAAAATGTATTCTAAACTTATTTTTATTAAAAATAGATTAAATCATTAAAGGTTTTCATGATTAAAAAACATATTCAGTTCAATATATATATATTTTTATATAACTCTAATGTATTCATTCTTATAATTAGTTAATTTTTATTTTTCCAAGCTAAACTAATAGTTAAATAAAAATCATTAATAATTATTTTCAAAATGTAATATAAAGGTATTTGCAAAATACTCTTATTCTATACTCTTTTGCAAACATACCCTCAAATCAAATATACTGGTTTGCTAAAATCAAGTTTTTGTATCTTTATCTTTTATATATTAGAAGTATTGTGAATTTATTTGTTGTTGTTTACATGTTATTAAGAGTATGTAAAAATTATAGCAAAAGTATCTAAAATTTTGTACAACATTTACCATGCAAACTTTAGAGTAAAGAGTCATATACTCAATCTTTTGCATATTATTTTTCTAATGAAATTAGTTGAATTTGATTTTATTGATTTTTAGTATTTAAATAATCTGATTATCAAAGATATATATATATATATATAGAGATATCTTGAAAATAATGATTTATGATTTTTATATTTAACCATTAATTTTGCTTTAAAAACAAAAATTAACTAATTATAAGAATGAATACATTAGAGATATATAAAAATATTTAGATATTTAATTGAATATGTTTTTTAATCATGAAAAAAGTAAAAATGTTTATATATAATATTTATCATTTCTGATTTTTAATAGAAAAAATTAAAATAATTTTTTTTTGTCAACGCCGGAGTCAACGTCGGTCTTTGCCGAAATCAGTTGACCGGTGTACCGGATTGTATGTTTATGGTGTTGGCCACATAACGTCATATAGTTCATGCATGTGGTCATGTAATACATATACTTTGTGTAGTTGAGAATACAATAGTATACTTGGTATGTGTGACCATGTATTCTCCTATACTTCGTGTAGATAGTCATCTTTTTTCCTTAAAGAATTGCAAAACCATTGACGAACTCAAAATGTTTTCATCATTAACGCTCTCGAATCAAATGATGTCTCCGCTATAACCAAACTTGTAGCACGTAGTTGCAACTTGCCAGTTGGGTACTCGTGAAAGCTTGAGCTTTGCTATATAAAGAAGTGTTTGATTACTCAGAAGAAAATGGTGAATCGTATAGATCATTTCATGTACAATACTTTGATTGGACTGGATATGCATCTGCTGTGTTATGCAACGAAACCATTTTGCTTTTTCTTCCAAAGATGATGGAGTCATTGCACCAAGATTTGGTTAACCCCTTGCAACTTATATTAACTTATAATATATTAGGGAGTTGCTATGCGATGTGTGGGTTATACAATCAAATATTTTGTAAGTAAAATGAAATTATCATTAAATTACATATGAAGTGTTTTACATTCAAATATTTTATATGTAAAATGAAATTTTCATTAAATTATACTCTATCTATTTCACAAAGAGTGTCAGTTTTATTTTTGTTTCACAAATAGTGTCATTCTACAGTTCAAATGCATCTTTTACATTATGATGTGTTTGTGTTTTATAGAGTTTTTACCTATAGTTTTTACATTTGTTTTAGTCTTTTATTGAGTGAAAGTCTGTTTTTAGTGTCTTTTTAGTCATTTGTGAGTCTTTACAGGTTGTAGGTTGTTCTGGAAGGAAACTGAATGTTTTGGGATGAAAACATGCATTTAGAGATAATATGGTGAAGACTGATCAGTCTAGCAAGCAGATGGAGCAAACGCAGAAGAAGCACCCAAGATCGACCGGTCCTCACTTGGGATCGAGCGGTCCCCTACCCAAAACAACTTTTCTTTTTTCGTTTTAAACTGACTTTTAGGGTTTATTTTAATATTTAAGTTAGAGGCTCGGACTCAAGAGACATAAGTTTTATTCTACGCAGCCTTTGAGCACTTGTAAGCTTGGGGAGATTTATTCCTACTCTTGATCTTGACTTGGAGAAGAATTTTGAACCCTTTTAATCTATTCCTTTGCAATTCAATTATGATTTCTTCATCATCGATTTGTTGTTCTTGTTTCTTCATGTCTAAATAGTTTCTCAGTTGGGTTTAAGGTTTCAAAAGGGATTTATGATTAACTGACCTAGGTGTGCTAGATTTGGGATTGATCTATTGTTGTTCTTACCGCTGAAACTAGACTAGCTACCTAGTTTCTGATCTTAGGTTTAATTCATCTGGCACCAAAAGTGTTGTTGAGTTGCTTGAAAGAACATAGGTGAGCAAGGTGATCCTTAGCCAACGAGAGTGTAAGTTAAGGAACTTTGTGAACAAATCAAACTTGAACTTGTTAATGCTTGCTTGGTTTGCTAGATTCAAACGAGAATTTAGGGTCTATTTAATTCATTGCGTAGATAGTGAATGCTGCGAGAGTGGGTTAGCTTTACAACTATGATTTGAGTTCGAGAACGGTGTTTAATGCATCCCTATCTAATTGTCCTTTTTATGATGATTATATTCCCTGATGATTCCCAGCGCCTAATGTTTTCTGTTGATTTAAACTACATGCTTATTTTATCTTTTTGATAGTTACTTTCATTCACAAAATTTTCCATTGTCTTAGCTACATTTAATCTTCATAATTTCATAGTGTAATTGTTTGGTCTCTGAGGATTTGATCTTAAAGTGTTACAACGATACTACTAGATCATGGTTTGGGTAAATATTAGGTTATTAATTGACCTTTAATCACATTATATTTTCTACTTTTGTGCTTAATTTAAATTTAAATTAACCCTTAAATCAGTTATTAAATAAGGGCATATTTGTATTTTTTTTTTCTTAATTTGTGTGAAATATATCAAAATGGCACTCTTTATGAAACAGATAAAGTATATGAAATGTATATGATATTATTCATATATGCTTATATATATGCATTTATAAGTTTATAATTATGAAGTGTGTTAAAAGAATGACAATTTTCACAAAAAGCATTAAAAATAAGTTTTGTTTCTAAATTTAGTACATCATTTCTACAATCCAAAAATAATACCATGTTTCAAATTTAACTTTATACTCTAAATACTAAACTCTATCTCCGCAAAACTATACCATAAATGTAAAATAGAGAATTCAAACCAAAAATATATATAGATCATTGGAAATGTTGTAAGCTTTTTTCGGTATAATGACGAATGGATTAAGAGTTATTACAGTAAAACAGACATGAGGTATGATTAGTAACTCACACAGTAAAATAGGTATGATTAAATAGAATCAATTCAGTAAATTTAGAGTAACACCCACAAAAACTGCCAAAGAAAGAAGAAAAAATAATTAGAATTTCTCAATGGAATTGGACTGATCATGCATTAAAAAGAAGAATGGAATAAGAACAAACATGACTACCCAAAATATGGTATGGTGGTGGAAGAAAAAAGAAATGAGAATAAGATTCTTTCATATCACCAATAAGGAATCATATCAAAGACTAATAAAACGAATACTTGACTTATACAAGACTTGTGCATATATAAACACCTGAAAGAGTTTAATGACTCATCCATATCAAAGAAAAATTAACACAAGTATATATACATAAAGAGCGAAATGCTTGAAAGGGTTATCGGAGGGATTACCGGGGGAATCACCGGAGGGATTGGAGGGTTAGTCGGAGGGGTGAGGGACGGATACTACGAAAAGGATAAACGGAGAGGCCGCTATGGCTATGGCTTCGAGGAGCACAGGGAGGTTGTATCTCGTGTGCAGACCGATGGAAGCTACTCTGATCGTCATGCCCGCTACAATCACCACAAGAGGCTTCCAGCTCACCACATGCTCCCAAACTCTAACGTGGAGGAGTTCTATGAGAGCAGACAGAGCCACCACACCACTGCGTTGCCGTACCAAAGCAACAATTACCACCACAACGTAAGCGAAAATCTCTATGGAGTCATGATCTTACTATTCATGCTATGACGTTTTGTTACATATTTCTTCCAAGCTGTCTATGACTATTTAAAAGTCTTGAAACTTTACTAACTTTTTTGTTAAATTTTATATACACATAAAAAAAATAACCGTTTTAGAATCATAGGCAAAGGAAAAATAATGGTTTTGACCTTCGGGCCTTGGAATTTTAAAGCTAGTTTCTGAGGGAAAAAAAAAGATAACACAAAGTTTTAATCTTAGGTAGAGTAGAGCCTTCAAAAATTCTCATCCTATTAGCCATTATTTTTTAATTTTATTTTAATTTGGCTAGCTTAAATGATCACTGTGTAGGGAAAAATGGGTAATGGATGGCAGGGGCAGCATGAAGATGCATACAACGACGGGTACGGCGGGATGAAGCAGCAGAACAGGCTTATGGCTCCTCAGGTTCCAACACGCCAAGTGTACATGAACCCCAATATAGACGGCCGCTACCACTAAATACAAAGACAGGGATTAAGGGACTCTAGACTGCACCCAAATACTCTGCTGGCTCATATAAAATGTTAATGATTATATATGTATATCCTGAATAATAAACGTGTAAGATGTATGTGTGTGATTGAAATGTTTCAGTATCGTACCAAAACCAAATAAGGGACCTTTTAACAAAAAAAGTGTTCTCTCTTGTTTGATGGCCCTATGATTACTAAGGAGTGTTGTCGTTTGCTGCTTATGTTTGATAAAAGTGATGTTTATTATCAGTTAATTTGTATACAGAGATGCATGATTCTTCCAAACATGTATGATTTCATCTCAGCATAAAGACTAAATCGAGGTGACCAAAAAAGAAGAAGCATAAGACTAATTTCAAGCTTAATAATGAGTTCTTCTGCCCTTGATCAAGAGGAAGAATTGTCAATAAAGTGAAATCACAAATCTAGTACCACTTGTTTAAGAGAGACTCTAATAACTTTGCAAGCATTAGATGCGATTTCTCTCATAACGATTGAAAAAAAGACCACTCCACAACAAAGATAGACCTTTAAATTAGCCCCATATTTGCTAAAGTTACGGTCAAAACACGCAATGTGATCCATTATTAATTTAAAGAATCTAGATATGTAAAGAACATGTGTTTGTTAACCTTTTATTATTGTGTTTTCTTGATTAATGTTATCTTATATGTCTATGTTTTCATGTTTCATTTCTGAGTTTCATTTATTATATAATTGTTTTCATGTTTTCATGCTTAGTTTTGATTTTACAACAGAGAGAATTAACTATCTCTGCCTTCCGTATATCCAATGATATTTATAACGACATGGTTTCTATATATCAGTTGTTAGAGAAGAACAACTCTCACTATTGTATTGGAACCCTAACAAATGAAATTAAAATAAAACCTCTAATAACGTTGGAATTATCATGAAAATCTATTAACTTAGCTACTAATTTATCTATAAAATATTAATATATATTTTTCTTTTAATTTGGTAATCTTTTAAAATTGTATATTTAGATATAATATTTATTTATTATAATCAATGATTTTAGAATCTTTTACAAAGAAAACAACAATTATCATGTTTTGAATAGAATAATAAAAGTTTTCAATATGGTAAAAATAATGAAAATAAGAAAAAATTGATGTAAACTTAAGAAAATAAAAGCTTTTCTGTGTCACTTTTCAAAAATACTCTTTCGTGATATCCATTTTCAAAAATACCCTTTTTAATATATAAAATGACAAAATTATAAATACTAAACTCTATCCCTTAAAAATTATACCCTAAATGTAAATTTGAAACTCATAGCTTAAAAAAATTCTAAAAATTAATTTAACATAGTGTTATTGTGTAATAGAGGGCAAAAATGAAAATGTTCAAAACAAGGTATGCCAAAAAAACATTTCTAACAAATTCTCAAAAAACAACGACATATACTAAAAGAAAGTTATTTTACTAAATTATTTTAATATATATATATATAATGATAATTTTATATAGTTATTAATTTATAGTAATATTAATCATGAGACCAAAAATTGTGATCTTATTATATTAACTCCTAAAGTACATTAGCTAAATTCAAAAGTTTGAAACCTATTTTTTTTTATTAATTTATACTAATTATTATATAATTTGTCGAATATTAAATTATAGTGATTTTAGTGTAGCTTTTTTCTTATAAACACAATGTCGTTTGAATAATTTGATGAATTATTTGTTTTTGATTCGTTTCTTGTATGTGTGGTATTGTTTTTGTTTGAATTGAACCTTTTTCTAACCCAAAATAAAAATTAATTTCATGAGGTTCGTTTTTTTTTTTTTTTTTCATCAAATGAGCTTCGATTATAAAGTGACAAACTTTCAAAAAATAACGAATACTAAATCTCAGTAAAGAGCATACACAATGGCGATGTTGGTAGCGAGTGTTCTTCATCTCTCTCCATTGGTGTTAGCCACCACGACTACCAAACCATTTCTTCAAAACCAGAGCGAGCGTACCAAAGCCACAACGACCAATAGCGTCTCATCGTCGTTGTCCTCATCTCCGATTAAGTCGTTGAAGCATTGCAAAACCATTGATGAACTTAGGATGTTTCATCGTTCGCTCACGAAGCGAGGCTTTGATAATGACGTCTCCGCTATAACTAAGCTTGTAGCACGAAGCTGCGAATTGGGTACTCGTGAAAGCTTGAGCTTTGCTAAAGAAGTGTTTGATTACTCAGAGGAAGAGAATGGTGAATCGTATGGATCTTGTTTCATGTACAATTCTCTGATTCGTGGATATGCGTCTGCTGGGTTATGCGACGAAGCTATTTCGCTCTTTCTCCGAATGATGAACTCTGGGATTTCTCCGGATAAGTACACGTTTCCTTTTGGATTGAGTGCTTGTGCGAAGAGCAGAGCTAAAGGTAATGGGATGCAGATTCATGGTTTGATCGTTAAGATGGATTACGCTAAGGATTTGTTTGTGGAGAACTCGCTGGTTCATTTCTACGCAGAGTGTGGAGAGCTTGATAGTGCACGTAAAGTGTTTGACGAAATGTCTGAGAGAAATGTAGTTTCTTGGACGAGTATGATTTGTGGGTACGCGAGGCGGGGTTTAGCTAAAGAAGCTGTTGATTTGTTTTTTCGGATGGTGAGAGACGAAGACGTGACTCCTAATTCAGTCACAATGGTGTGTGTGATATCGGCTTGTGCTAAGCTAGAGGATCTTGAAACGGGTGAGAAGGTTTATGGTTTTATCCGTAGTTCTGGGATTGAAGTGAATGATCTTATGGTTAGTGCACTGGTCGATATGTACATGAAATGCAACGCTATAGATACAGCAAAACGGCTTTTTGAACAATACGGTGCTAGTAATTTGGATTTGTGTAATGCAATGGCATCTAACTATGTGCGGCAAGGATTAACAAAGGAGGCTTTAGGTGTCTTGAATCTGATGATTGACTCTGGTATTAGACCTGATAGGATTTCGATGTTGAGTGCGATTTCATCTTGTTCACAGTTGAGAAACATCTTGTGGGGAAAGAGCTGTCACGGGTATGTACTGAGGAATGGGTTTGAAAGTTGGGACAACGTATGTAATGCGTTGATTGATATGTACATGAAATGTCATAGGCAAGATACTGCGTTTATGATCTTTGATGGGATGTTGAACAAGACAGTGGTCACATGGAACTCGATAGTCGCTGGCTATATAGAGAATGGTGAGGTGGATGCAGCTCTGGAAACATTCAAAACCATGCCTGAGAAAAACATTGTTTCTTGGAACACGATCATAGGCGCTCTGGTGCAAGAAAGTATGTTTGAGGAAGCGATTGAAGTTTTCCGGTCTATGCAAAGCCAAGAGGGTGTCAGTGCGGATGGTGTGACAATGATGAGTATTGCATCTGCTTGTGGGCACTTGGGAGCTCTTGATCTTGCGAAATGGATATATTACTACATTGAGAAGAAGGGAATTCAGCTTGATGTCAGACTTGGTACAACCTTAGTAGATATGTTTTCTAGGTGTGGGGATCCTGAAAGTGCAATGTCGATTTTCAATAGTTTGACACATAGAGATGTCTCGGCTTGGACAGCGGCTATAGGAGCAATGGCTATGGCAGGAAATGCTGAGCAAGCTATAGGGCTTTTCAATGAGATGATTGAACAAGGGTTGAAACCAGATGGAGTTGTGTTTGTTGGAGCATTGACAGCTTGCAGCCATGGTGGATTGGTCCAACAGGGTAAGGAAATCTTCAATTCAATGGAGAAACTTCATGGAGTTGCCCCAGAAGATGTGCATTATGGATGCATGGTTGATCTGCTTGGTCGAGCAGGATTGTTAGAGGAAGCTCTGCAACTCATAAAGGACATGCCTATGGAACCAAACGATGTGATTTGGAATTCTCTTTTAGCTGCTTGTCGTGTTCAGGGAAACGTGGAGATGGCAGCTTATGCCGCTGAGAGGATACAAGTATTGGCTCCAGAGAGAACTGGAAGTTATGTTCTTCTATCAAATGTCTATGCATCAGCTGGAAGATGGAATGATATGGCTAAAGTAAGGCTGAGTATGAAGGAGAAAGGGTTACGCAAACCGCCAGGAACTAGTTTAATTCAGATTCGAGGTAAGACCCATGAGTTCACATCAGGAGATGAGTCACACCCTGAAATGCCAAAAATAGAAGCAATGCTCGAGGAAATCACCGCAAGAGCGAGTCACTTAGGCCATGTACCTGATCTTAGTAATGCTCTAATGGATGTAGATGAGAAAGAGAAGATCTTTATGCTTAGTAGACATAGCGAGAAACTTGCAATGGCCTTTGGGCTCATTAGCTCAGACAAAGGCACAACAATCAGAATAGTCAAGAACCTAAGAGTATGCTCTGATTGTCATTCATTTGCCAAATTTGCATCCAAAGCATACAACAGAGAAATCATTCTCAGAGACAATAACCGGTTTCATTTCATCCATCAAGGGAAGTGTTCTTGCGGTGACTTCTGGTGATTACAGAAACGGAAGTAAAAGATGAAGAGGAAGATTCACATTTCATTGTTTAAAAGTTAACAAAGAGGAAGATTCACATTTCAAGGCTTGAACAAGGTTTCCGGAAACAAAGTAGATACAAAAAGAGAGGTATTCATCACATTTCATTGCTCAGGAAAGATTGGGTCAATGAAAGAGTGATACATGGGATCAGAACTCCAGAGATGAGCAATGTGAAGATGAGACGAAGTGATGCGATGTATCTCTTCAACGAGCCAGATGGTAGCTTCAGCTTTAGAAGGATGAATGATTGAATCCAAAGCCTCGTCTTCAGAATCAGTACCAAGTCTTGATTGATCCCAACCATGTAACAGAACATTGGTGAGGTAATGCAAAGGCTGACGATAAAGCTGTTTCATTGACATGCCTAATCCAACCCAACTTGTGAACGGAATCAAAGAGCCACGATTCGTCGGAACAGGAACTTGCTTCATGTACTCTTGATACATCTCTGCTCTTCTCAGCAACGAACCTGACTCAAATGCAGAGTATTTGTTAGTCAAAAATCAAATCTTTCGAGTTTCAAAAATGCTAAACAAAGGAGTATCAATCGTGTACCTTCTTCATCAGAGTGAGACGTATCAAGCGGAGAGAAGCCATCACTGATCTCAGCATCAACGTCAGATGAACCGGAGTCACCTGATGGTCGTAGATCCATCGTCATCGAGGTCTGCATGATCACGAACGAGCGGTTAGATTCTGACGGCGCCGTAGACAGTACGACGGCGATGGTGACTGCTTAACACGCGGCTCTTTAAAAGTAGGGTTTTTAAAGGAAGAAGACGAAGAGGATGACTTGTACACGTGTTAGTAAAAATCGTCACTTGTCAGTTCAGTTGTATGGTAAACCAAAAAATCTAAACTAAAAGTTAAATTAAATCGAACCGGCACAAAGCTTAGCTCCGTCTAAAGGATTCGAATCGTGATCGCATCTGATGAGTGAACCAAAAATCTCAATTCTAATAAAATCGAACCGGGCCTGTAACCATTAACGATCCGACCCGGTGCAAAGCTTTGAGATCTAAAGGATTCGAACCGGGTCAATACCCGTACCGGACCTGACCCGACACAAAGCAGCAAGCGTTAGGTCTTAAAGATTCGAACTTTGATCGGAGAAACAAATACAAATCTGAACAAAAATGCTCACTAAGCTTAGGATTAGTAAGCTCGTTTCGTATACTTTACCTCGGAGAGTCTTCCAACGGAGGTTTCTGGTAACGAACAACGCTTTCTCAAACACTGAGGAGGAGTCACCGGTTGTTGTTGCCGCAGAGTCGCCGGAGCTACCGTCTTGGATCAAAGACTTTCTATCAAACAAGCCTTCTTCTTCTTCGACGAGTTTGGTCTCCGAAGACGATGAAGATTTCGTTATCCCTTCTTTGGCGAATTGGGTCGAGAGCCAGAAGTTTAGTAGTGAACAAGTTTCAGAAGGGAATATGGTGAAGAAGAAACCAGTGGAAGATATTGATAAAGTCTGCGAATTTCTAAACAAGAAGGACGCGTCTCACTTGGATGTTGTCAAAGAGCTGAGTGGTTGCGATGTGGTGGTTACAGAGAGTTTGGTTTTGCAAGTTTTGAGAAGGTTTAGTAATGTGTGGAATCAAGCTTACGGGTTTTTCATTTGGGCAGATTCACAAACAGGTTATACGCATTCAGCTAAGAGCTATAACGCAATGGTTGATGTGTTGGGGAAATGTAGGAGTTTTGATTTGATGTGGGAGTTAGTTGATGAGATGAAGAAGAAGAAGAGTGATGAATCTAATAAGCTCGTTACGCTTGATACCATGAGTAAGGTTATGAGGAGATTGGCTAAATCAGTGAAATATAGTGAAGCTGTTGATGCTTTTTTAGGGATGGAGATGAGTTATGGTGTTAAAACAGATACTATTGCTATGAACAGTTTGATGGATGCACTTGTGAAAGAGAATAGTATAGAACATGCTCATGAAGTGTTTCTGAAGCTTTTTGATACAATCAAGCCGGATGCTAGGACGTTTAACATTTTGATTCATGGGTTTTGTAAAGCTCGGAAGTTTGATGATGCTAGGAAGATGATGGATTTGATGAAGGTTACTGAGTTTACTCCTGATGTTGTTACTTACACTAGCTTTGTTGAGGCTTATTGTAAAGAAGGAGATTTCAGGAGAGTTAATGAAATCTTGGAGGAAATGAGAGAGAGTGGGAGTAATCCTAATGTTGTGACTTATACGATTGTGATGCATTCTTTGGGTAAAGCTAAACAAGTAGCTGAAGCTTTAGGAGTCTATGAGAAGATGAAAGAAGATGGTTGTGTTCCTGATGCTAAGTTTTATAGCTCGCTGATACATATTTTGTCAAAGACTGGTAGGTTTAAGGATGCAGCTGAGATATTTGAGGACATGACGAATCAAGGAGTTTCTCGTGATGTTTTAGTCTACAATACCATGATTTCTGCTGCGCTTCATCACTCTCGAGATGAGATGGCTTTGCGTTTGCTTAAAAGGATGGAGGACGAAGAAGAGGAATCGTGCAGTCCAAACGTTGAGACTTATGCTCCATTGCTGAAGATGTGTTGCCATAAGAAGAAGATGAAGCTTCTTGGAAGCTTGTTGCATCACATGGTGAAAAATGATGTCAGCATTGATGTGTCGACATATATACTTCTCATTAGAGGGTTATGTATGAGCGGGAAAGTTGAAGAAGCTTGCTTGTTCTTCGAGGAGGCGGTGCGGAAAGGAATGGTTCCTAGAGATAGTACTTGCAAATTGTTGGTTGAGGAGCTTGAGAGGAAAAACATGGCAGAAGCAAAACTCAAGATTCAGAGTTTGGTTCAATCGAAAACTATGACTGATATGCGCAGTCCTTTATCTGTTGTTGCGTAGAGATTATTAGAGTTTGGAGCTATGGCTCAAAGTTTTGTTTTCTTTATCTGCGGAATGATAATCATATAGTCTGTAACAGAGTCTCTGTTTAGATCTCAAAGCATGTCTTTTACCTTACTGAAATCAAATGAATTTACACAGATTATGTAATGCTTGATGAAGCAAATCAAATTTTGAATGGTGTTCACATTCATATCTTTTTATAGGTATGAAATACATCCATGTCTAAATTGGGTATCTTGTTTGGCTAGAAACCGATATGAATTACCAAGAAACTTGAGCAATCAGAACAGGAGAATTGCTTCAGTCTTAAATACTAGCTAGCACATAGTAAACAACAAGAACAAATAAGCTCTCTTTCTCTAATATTTTCACCATGAATTAATCGTCTAAGAAGTAGTATGATCCCGCAAGCTTTTGCTCCCTGTCCTTGGTAGACTCTAATTTGTTTATCCTTGGTCTGAAGTTAGTCGGATCTCGTCTGAATGTGATGTTGAGGTGCTGCAAAAGGACAACAAGTTTTAATTCAAGTTTTTAGAGGACTAGTCTGGTAACAAAACACGAAAAAATGTTTTGAATTACCGATAAGAAGAGGTTCATTCCGCTGAGGAGCGACTGTGGAGAATGTGCAGTACACTTGACGGCAGGCTGTCCTTCGTAGACGATGACTTTGTCCGCAAGGTAGGTCGCCATTATAAAGTCATGCTCCACGATAAACGCGGTCTTCTTCGCGTGTAGGATGAACCGTTTAATGACCTTTGAAGCTGTGATCCGTTGCTCAGAGTCTAGATACGCACTTGGCTCATCAATCAGATAGATATCAGCAGGTTTCCCGAGGCATAGAGTTATGGCAACCCTCTGCCTCTCTCCACCAGAGAGTTTGCTTATCTCTTTATCCATGAGCTCCTCAATCTGAAGCGGTCTCACTACATCCGACACAAACTGGGGATGCACATATGCATCACGAATCTTGTTAAGCAGCAACTGTCTCACTGTACACACACGCTTCGAAGCAATCCCTTGCGGTTTGTATGATACGTTAAACTCTGGCATAGTAGCGGATTCTTCTACACCTTCTTCACGTGGGAATGCACCTGCCTTTGCATTAGGAAAAAATGTTTCATTACTTCAAAGTCTTAACCACAACAAGGAAGAGAGAGAGAAACAAAAAGGAGAAGGAGGAACTCTAGCTACCAGCATCCGGATGAAGGTTGTTTTCCCTGTACCGTTCTCCCCAAGCATTACAATGATCTGAGAGTCAGTGAACTCCCCTTCCATCACATCCAGCTTGAAATCTCCAATCTTTTTACTCATATTTGGGTATTTGTATCTTGCGTAAGACTTCACTTCCCCATCGCTCTCTTGTGGAGTATCAGAAACCTTGGGAAAGAAACAAATAATGATCAGTCACAGTAACACAAAACATCCACTGATGCATGATAGAAACAAAAAGCTTTACGTACCTTGAAGGTGAGAGATTCGTCCCTGAAACGTAAGTTCTCAGTGGGGATAAACCCGGACAAGAACACGTTGATCCCTTCTCTAACAGAAAAGGGGAGAGTCACAACACCATAAGCTGTTGGTTTCCCATACAAACAGCAAACGAAATCAGACAAATAGTCAAGGACGCTGAGGTCATGCTCCACCACAATTATGTAGCTGCAACAAAAGTCCAATGCCATATGTTAAGCCTAATTATTATGTCCAAGAAAAAAAAAAACAGAGAGATGATGATAGAATAGAATCTGACTTGTCATGTTTGAGGAGGGAGCGTATAACTTGAGCAGCTTTGAGTCTTTGCCTCACATCAAGGTAACTAGATGGTTCATCAAACATGTATATCACTGCCTTCTGCAAGAAAACTAAAGCAATCGCAAACCTCTGCAGCTCTCCACCAGATATATCTTTTGGTTCACGCTCCAGGATCTTCGTCAACTCCATATCAGCACAAATCTCCGCCATCATTCCTTTCTCGTCCAGCTTCTCAAGTGTTTTCCCAAGCTCACCAGGAGCACGTTCTTTTATGTCTTCTACATGTTGTGGCTTCATAATTGCCTGTCATACAAGGTGGAGGCGTTACACTCAACCTAGTGTACTGCTTCCTTATCAAGATCAGTATCTATCCACCCTAGCTACGAACCTTTAGATTCTCTTCTACGAGTCGGGTAAAATAGCTTTGAAGTTCTGACCCGCGGAAGTGGTTCAAAACTTCCTGCCAAGGCGGAGGATTCTGCATACCCAATATCAACATGGTAGGTAAGTAGTAGAACAATGTCATAACATATACATATAAGGACTAGATCATTACCTCGTATCTGCCAAGATTTGGTTTAACTAATCCAGCCAAGATTTTGAGAGCCGTTGATTTACCAATACCGTTTTTGCCAACCAAACCTAAGACTTTCCCCGGCCTTGGAACTGGAAGCCTGTGCAATTTGAAAGAGTTGCCCCTATAGCGATAGATTGTATCTTTCTCCAATTCCTTCGGAAGATTGACAATCTGAATGGCTCCAAAAGGACACTTCTGCGATTGTTGCAAAACAAAACGAATCTCACTTTAGTAGTGTGTCCAACGTGAATGAATCATGTTTTGTAACCCAAATACTTACATACCTTCACACAGATGCCACATCCTATACACAGCTCCTCTGATAAGAAAGCAGACTTGGATGCTGATGTCACCTCGATACAAAGCTTCCCTACAGAGAGAGAATTAAAACAAACCGTGTGAGGCACACTAGCTAGGTTATAGCGAGAGAATGGAAACGAGGAGAAAGTAAGTACCCGTCTTGACAACAGGGCAGCTCTTCTTGCACTCCTGTCGACATTTATTCGGCTTGCACCGGTCATCATTCACGATAGCAATACGCGCCAATCGATTTGCCATCCTGCAAAGTATGAAAAAAATGTATAACTTAACTGATATATATAGCGCAGATCGGAAGCTTAGATCGGAGATGAGGAGATCTCAAGAAGCTTTAGAGTAATGAGAAGATGGATCTACCAACCTACGGGCTAGCTGTGAGGCGGCAGATTAGGGTTTAGGGTAACGTTTTTACACTGTCTTCTTTCTTTCTCTTTACGACTAGGGAAGATTTGTTCCTCTTCAAAGTATTTTCTTTTGTCATAAATATAATTATATTTCCATCCTTAGAGCCACCAAAACACAAACCAAATCCAAAATATGGAAACAAAGAATAGAAAAAAAAAAACGTAAAAATTGTGACTCCAAATGTCCGAAGCCAATCCCACCGTGACAAATGTCTCTGTTGCATTGCAGCTCGTGCTCGACGAATTTGGGTTAATCGAAAGAAGTAGCTGAAGCTTTAGGATTAGGAGTCTATATATGAGAAGATAAAAGAAGACGGTTGTGTTTCATTGATATACATATTCGCTCAAAGTTTTGTTTTTTTCAACTGTGGAATGATAATCATATAGTACTCTGTTATTAGATCTCTCAAAGCATTTTTTCACTTTTTTACCTTATCGGAACGAAAAAACAAAAATTACATGGTTTTGTACTTTTGTAACGTTTGATGAAGCAAATCAACGAATGACAAATTGGATTATCTTGTTTAAGCTTCTAAAGCCGGTATGAGGCGGTTTATTTTCGAGTCCCATCAATAGATAATTTAGACCCGGTAAACTCCGGTTTAGTAAAATTTCCGGTATGGTATAAAGCAAGAAAGGGTTTTAGTTACAAAACAGAGAAACCCTTAAAAATCTTTGTGTCTTCTTCATCTTCTTCTTTGCGCCGGCCGTTCACTCTCTCTCTCTCTCTCAAACCCTTCTCAAGCAAAAGCTTCATCAATCTTCTTCGTAATTAACCGTAAGTTCTCTTCTATTCCTTTCTTAAAGTGTTTATTTCAATCTCAGTGTTCATCGTCTTAGAAAAAATCTCCAAGTATAATAGATTTGATAAACCCTAATTTTGTTCACTGTTATAACCTTATGTCCTTAGATAAAGAATCAAACTTTATTGTGATATAGAAGGTAAACGAAGCTTTGGTTTCATATAAACCCTAGTTTCTGGTACTCAAATGCTTAATATTTTTGATTCTGTGTTACTCTGAACCTAATTTTTTGTTTGTATTTATCTAATTTTTTTGAGTAGATGTCGTTGGAAGAGGAGATAGTATCAGATGATGAGATGAACATGATTGATGAAGATGACGCCACTGACTCTGAAGCAGAATCACTTTCAGATTCCGATACAGAGAACGAGATAACAGAGAAATTAGCTGAGCCTACAAAGACTGCAGTATACAACAGAGCTGGTTTGCTTGATAAACTTCAAGATATAAGCTGGCCTGAAGATGTTGATTGGACTCATAAGCTCACTATTGAGATTGATCAGGAACAAGCTATCGATGTGAACGATGACCTTACGAGGGAGATGGCGTTCTACAATCAAGCTCATGAAGGGACGAAACAAGGGTATGAGAAGTTCCAGGAGAAGGATATGATTTTCCTCAGGCCGGCTAATTACTATGCGGAGATGGTTAAGTCGGATACTCATATGGAGAAAGTGAAGTCTAAGCTTTTGTATGAGAAGAAACAGATGGAGGAATCTGAAGAGAGGAGGAAAGCTAGGGATAACAAGAGGATGGCTAAGGAAGTACAGTCTCAGAAGATGAAGGAACGTGCCAAGCAGAAGAAGGATGATATTGAGTCTGTGAAGAAGTGGAGGAAACAAAGGCAGCAGAGTGGTTTTAGTGATAAAGGTGATGTGCCTGAACTTGAATTTGAGAGTGGTAAGAGTTTCCAGAGAGGTGGTGGTAAGAAAAGACCAGGTGTGTCTCCGGGGATAGATCAGGAGGTAAAGGAAAGCCTGCTTCGAGGATGAACAACAAGAAGAGGGAGTTTAGGGATTCCAAGTTTGGTCATGGTGGTAGGAAGGGTTTGAGCAAGCAGAACACTGCAGAGACTACGAATGATTTCAAAGGTGGATTTAGTGGTGGAAAAGCCAGTGGAAACAAGAGGCAGAAGAGGTAAAAGGTTTGATCATCTATCTAAACCCCACTTCAAAAACTACTATAAACTATTTTGTCTTTCTTGGTTATTTTAAGAACTTGTATTTTCGTTTTGGAAACCCTGTGGTAAGGGTTTTAGAACCAATATCTTTAGCTACAATTTTGTACTAGTGATTACTTGAATTAACAAAGGCCCCTGTGTTTTCAAAGAATCGAGATTTAGCAAGAACTTATTCAACTATATATAGACCACCACTGCTTATTGAAAGAAGGTTCTACCATAAATTTGATGGTCACTCTTAGAACAATCCTTTTTCGTCCTCTCTCATTCTCTGAGGATTGGTAGACTTTACTTTTGGAGCTTATTATATGGCTGCTTCCAATTCTTTGTTCATGTTCTTTTTGTGCAACCCTGATTTCTTGCTAAAGGTCAGTTTGTAGAAACTTGTGTCAGCTCGCTCTCCATATTGGTTTGAATCCGATAATGGTGAGAAAGGGAAGAGTGAGGACACCAGATGCTTCTTCTTCATCTGTGGATGTGACTCTTCTGCCTTACCATTTCTACGAATCATGTGAATATCATAATCACATAGGGTTCTAAGTTCCAAACCCACTTTTTCCTCACTAAATTATTCAGTAATTTGCAATAACATACCCACAAATTCTGAATCAAACTTAGTATTTTTCAAGATAATTATGATCTAAAACAACCAAAAGCAGTTTCATATTTAGATCACCCACATAGCTAGTAGGACTAACTATCTCCTCAAAACAGAAGTTGAAACATTTATAAGCTATGAGCGTTATTAACAACACTTGAAATCATATGATAGTATTAGTGATACAATAAAACAAAGCTTAGAACAGAAAATACACAAGTAGCAACCCTCACAAGTTTTTATTCTGAAACCGGAACCAGACTTGGAACATATACGTAACCGCAGACAAAAGGCTTATCATCGCTACGCAAATCACATCGTCCCACATCAACTTGTTTTTCAACTATCCCATCTTTACAAATCTTGCAAACTCTAACGGTAACATCTTCATCTGTTTCATCTTCAGTCTCTTCCTCGCACCAGACAATGATACTATCGTTCTTGTCAATGAAATAACAAGGATGAGCTAGATCCTGATCAGTATGTAATGTCGGGAGATCGGGACTAGTCACGTCTAAGTACTTGGTCCACGAGACAACCTCATCGCTCAAACTGTTTGTGATCCAAACTTCAATCTTCATTGTTTCTCCATGTTGATGTAACAAAGAAAGCCTATCTCCCCGGAAACTCGATAAGGCCGCTGTATCTAATACACCGAATCTAAATGGAAGATCGCAAATGAGTTTGAATGTCTCTGTCGAGAAATCAAAACTTTGGATGAAAACGTCGGGTCTGTTGTTCCAATGTGCAATCCAATACATGTTTCCTTTCACAGAAACACCTTTGCAAGGCGGATCAATAGACCAATCCAAAATAGTATCATCAACAAGTACTCTCCATGAATCAGATTTGAAATCATAAATCTGAATCTTTGGTTCACAAGAACCCGCGGTTTCACTCTCGTCTTCAAGCTCTCCATCAAAAATCCGTATAACTTTGTACTCACCACGACATACATTGTCATATCCAATACCATAGAAGTCATTACTCGAGTAAAAATCCATTGGTTCGATCCATTTGACTCGGTTCAGAAACGGGTTCCAAACTGCGAGTTTGCAGCTTCTTGAACCTATATTCTTGCATCTACATAACAATAATCCATCACAATGGACCATAGCTGAGATTTGAGATAGATTATGAAACACGTCTGGAACTGGTGAAGATGAGCGAGCTACGTTCACCGGATCGATGATCTGAACATTATGATCGATTCTTATGAAACGTTCTTGATCTTGGACAAGATCCAAGTATTTGTAGATGAATCTCTTGTCCTTCAAGAGAGCGTGCCATTGTTTACACGTCAACTTGAACTGAGTCAAATATTCGATTGGAGTCCGACAAAATATTTCTTCTATTATATCAATAGGAAGCAACGAACGTTCAGTTGACGAAGCCATGCAGAATTGAGACGAAGAAAAAAAAGTAAATTATGACACACAAAGAAATGATCTCGCTTCTAAAAACTACGTCGTGAAATGGTTGGTGATAAACAACAATTAAACGTTACCTCTAGTTTTTCTTCTAGATTATGTGACGTGAAATGGCTTTTTCTGTATATGGTTGACAAGTTTCCCCTTTTTTCGAGTTTAATTTGAGGTTTTATATTGAAGAATATACTGCAATCGAAGTAAATTAGCTCTGTTAGACTGTTAATATTTTATTAAACGGTACATATTTACTACTTTACAAATTTATGTTTTACAGCAAGCCACGTATATGCTAGAAATTAAGAAGACTCGATAACAGATATATGTCCTAGTCATGAGGTTAAAGGTAGAACAAAACTTGGTGATGAGACATGTACGTGACATCACTGAGAATCACGATCCACCAATTATATAACTTTTTAAAAAGTATTTAGAAAATTTCTAGATCTCATTGAATGTTTTCTCTCTTTTTTTTTTTTTTTTTTCTTTAGTGTTTGGATAATCGTTTGGATTGTGTCCAACCGTGGCTTTGGTGTGATAAGATGAACATTCGTTCATTCGTTACATGCCAATGCCTCCTTCCTATATAATCAAAAACAATCCATTATTTTTCCTGACGAAACACATCAACAACAATAATGACAATGGCCAAGAAACTAAACAAACGCTAAAAGATTTTTAAAACAAGATTGGGAGTACTGTCTTAGTCATGCTGCTTTAAGTAGAACAAAACTTGGTGATGAGATGAGACACGTAAGAATAAGATCACTGAAAATCAAGATCCACCAAGTAGAGATCTCATTGAATGTTTTCGCCTTTCTTTTTTTTTTTTTCTTTTGTGTTTGGATCCACCAAGATTCACGTCTGGATTGTGTCCAACCGTTGGCTTTGGTGTGATAAGATGAACACTCGTCGCCATGCATGTCAATGTCTCCTTCCTATATAAACAGAAAACAATTCATTATTTTCCTCAAGAAATACATCAAGAACAATAATGACGATGAACAAGAAACTAATCATAACACTTCTCCTTCTCATCTCCATAGCTTTCGTCCATTGTTTGGCCTTCCATGTGGAGCTCGAAGAGTTCGAGCCACCGCAGCAAGAGGAACAAGATGTTCCTCGCCACGGCCCTGGTGGGGGCGGCTCAGGCGAGGGATGGCAGGAGGAGTCGACGTCGGAGTTTCCCTACCACTTTAGGAAGCGGAGTTTCAAGAATTGGTTCCAATCGAAGGAAGGTTTTGTGAAAAATTTGCCTAAGTTCACAAAACGTGCACCGAATCTCTTTCGTGGGATTGAAAACTACAGATTCTCGTTGTATGAGATGGAGCCAAACACTTTCCTTGTGCCTCTCCACTTGGATGCCGATTCCGTGGTGATAATACTACAAGGTCAAGGAGTGGCTGAGTTTGTGACGGCTGAAACAAAAGAATTGTTTCACCTAATTAAAGGTGATGTGGTGAGACTCCCTTCCGGCATCACCCACTTTGCCATCAACACTAACCAGACCGTTCCTCTTCGCTTCGCCAAGATCACCATCCCCGTCAACAACCCCGGCCAGTTCAAGGTCCACTTATTGTTTTAATCATTCCTATTTATTTATTTTTCACAACTAATAATTATTCATTGTTTGACCAATTAAGACAGTGTATAGTTTGACTCAGTCATGTTGTTGTGTCTATTAACGTAATTTTGGTGTCTATATATTAACGTCCACGGTTTTTTCCAGAATTACTTCTCTGCTCCATCCCAGTTTCAGCAATCCTATTTCACAGGGTTCAGCAAAGAAGTCCTCTCTGCCAGTTTCAATGTATGCTTCTTAACTTCTCTATTTAATATTAATCATCATATATATCAGCCTTAAGTATGTTTGTAGTTCTCACTACATCGTGAAAGAGATTTAGTAAGGATTGAATTTAAGTTTGAATACATTAGGTAATAATATCTTGAGTAGTTGCGGAAAATAATTTTTAGTAACTTGAAAATAAAAATAGATGACCAAGCTTTAACTCTTAAATCTTATGGTAACCAAGTTTTTTTGCTAACTATATAGATACCGGAAGAGTTGGTAGGGAGAATATTTTTTGGGTCACAACAAATGGGACAAGGGATAATGCGAAGTATTACTCCAGACCAGATCAAGGAACTTACCGAACACGCTACTTCTCCTTCAAACAAACACAAAGACAAGAGCACGAAGTTTAGCCCTTTCAACCTCTTTACACACGATTCAGTTTCAAGCTACACCAACGACTTTGGTCATTTCCACGAGGCACAACCTGAGAGTTTTGATCAAATCCAAGACCTTCAAATCGCCGTCACATGGACCAACATGACACAGGTCATACAAATCAACAATCCCTATTTCCATGTTTGTTTTATAGGTCAATGGATGATAACTAGCTAATATGTGATACTGATTGTGGAAATACGCAGGGTTCCGTGTTCCTTCCTCAGTATAACTCTAAGGCAACGTTTGTTACGTTCGTGGAGAACGGTTGTGCCCGCTATGAGATGGCTTCTCCGTATTCATTCCAAGGAGAGCAACAACAACAACAATGGTGGCCTGAGCAAGGAGGAGAAGAAGAAGAAGATATGAGTGGACAAGTACACAAGATTGTCTCAAGAGTGTGTAAAGGCGACGTCTTTATCATTCCCGCAGGTCATCCATTCACTATAGTCTCACACGACGAAAACTTTGTCTCGGTAGGGTTTGGTATTTATGCATCCAACTCCATAAGAACGTTCCTTGCAGGTAAAGAAAGGGGTTTTTTGATAGATATTTTCCTAAAATATTTCTTCTTTAAGTGTGTGTCTCTCTCTGAGAAGGTAACTCGAGAGTGTGGTTGTGTTAATAGGGCAAGGGAATGTGTTGAGCAACCTCGACACGGTAGCCACGAGAGTGGCGTTTGGTGTAGGAAGTAAAGTGGCGGAGAAACTTTTCACGAGCCAAAACTATTCCCACTTTGCGCCTACGACTCGTAGCCATCAACAAACTTGAGAGAAACGCGAGCCATCGTTCCAATCAATCTTCAGCTCCGCTGGTTTTTGAGAATGCGTTTTACAAATTGCTACGAATGAAAAGGTTTATGTTGGCGATGTAATAAAAACAAATAAGAACGGATGATTGCTTGTGGAGTTTATTATATGGCTGCTTCCAGTTCTCTGTTCATGTTCTATTTGTGCAACCCTGATTCCTTATGGGCAAGCCAAAGGTCAGTTTGTAGAAACTCGCGCTCCATACCGGTTTGAATCTGATAATGGTGGTGAGAAAGGGAAGAGTGAGGACACCAGATGCTTCTTCAGCTGTGGCTGTGACTCTTCTTCCTTACCACTTCTATGAATCATGGGAAGTTCATAACCACATATATAGGGTTCGAATTTCCGAACCCACTTTTTTCCCTCACTAAAATATTCAGAAATTTTGCAACAACATACCCACAAATTCTGAATTACGCCTAGTCCTTTTCAAGATTATGATACAACATAACACAACCGAAGACACTTTCATATTTAGATGATTAGATCACCATAGAAAGACTAGCTTCTCAAAAAGAACTATGATATTAAATGTTTCAACCGTGAAAGTGAAACATTTGTAGACTATGAAGTCTCATAGATAATACAACAACAAAACAAAGGTTATATAACATATAAAATATCCTGAAACAGCAAGTAGCAAGTTTCATTCTGGAACCAAGAGTGTGAAATAATGTAGGTGATGATGAGCGAGCTATGTTTATAAAGGAGTCTTAAGTCAAAAACCTGCATTTGAATCAGAAAGTTACAAAACCAAGAGTGTGAAACAAAGTAGGCCCAACAACTTTCAAGTTTCGCAGCCCATCAAGCCTGCTAAGCAACGGTCAACTCTGCAACTCACAAAAAGACAAAAGAAAGAAGTTGCAGAGGAAGCTTCAAGCGTTTGTGAAAATTAAAAGCAAAAGCAAAAGAGGTGAGCTGTAGTGCGGCTGAGAGGATAGAGACACAATCTCATGTAATCGATAAGAGAGTATCAATAAGAAATCGAAAATAACTTTCTTCACATTGCGTTGTTCATGGATGTTAGGTAAGCTTCTAAACATTCAATAAAGAGAGTTATTCTTTATACAAACTAAGTGTGTTTAAGCAACTTTATTTGGTAGCAGAGCGTTAGGTTATTCATAGCCTTGGAACCTGTGACCTGTGAAAAACCGAGACGAAGATCTTGCATACGTACAGCCGTCGTCCCCGAGCCATGGCAGACGAAAGCTCAGCACGTCCGAAGGAGTTTACTCCACCATCGATTCAATGTCCTATGCTAACTCCCTCTAACTACACGGTATGGTCAATGAGGATGAAAATCTTATTGAAGATCTACCATGTATGGGATACAATCGAACCAGGATCAGCGGATCCTGACCTAAACAATATCGCGACAGGATTATTGTTTCAAGCTATCCTGGAGGCTCTTATCTTGCAAGTTGGTGAACAAGACTATCCTAAAGGGATATGGAATGCCATCCAATCTCGTCAGCATGGTGCAGAAAGAGTCAAGGAAGCAAGGCTTCAGACCCTTATGTCTGAATTTGAGAGAATCAAGATGAAGGATTCAGACACAATCGATAGTTTTTCAAGCAAGCTATCGGAGATTGCATCAAAAGCGGCTTCTCTTGGACAGACAATCGAGGAAGCAAAACTTGTGAAGAAGTTTCTCAATAGTCTACCAAGGAACAAGTTCATTCAGATTATAGCATCTCTTGAACAAGTTTTGGATTTACAGAGAACAAGCTTCGCGGAGATCATAGGGAGACTCAAGGCCTATGAAGAGCGGATTCCTAATGAGGAGGATCATGAAGATACTCAGGGTAAGCTGTTATTTGCAAACTCGCAAAACACCTGGGGTTCGCAAGGTAGAGGACGAGGCAGAGGTGGCAGAGGAAACAGAGGACGAGGAAGAGGCAGAGGCTATTCACAAGAACAAACAAATCAAGGAGACCAGAATGATTCAAAAGATAAGAAGGATCGGTCGAAGGTGGTTTGTTATCGGTGTGATAAGCTAGGACACTATGCTTCTACATGTCCTGATCGACAACAACAACAAGGAGAAGCAAATAAAATCGAGACAGAGAATGCGGATGCAGCTCTTTATTTGCATGAGATTGTGTTTTTGAATGAAGAAAAGGTGATTCCGAAAAACTATGAGACTAGCAACAAAGTAGATGACTTGTGGTATCTTGACAATGGGGCAAGTAACCATATGACTGGCCATAGAGAGTATTTTTCGGAGCTCAATGAGAACATCAAGGGAAGAGTGAAGTTCGGTGATGGTTCTTGTGTAGAAATTGCAGGAAAAGGAGCGATTCTCTTTCAGAGTAAGACAAGTGAACAAATTCTGGTTTCAGACATCTACTACATTCCCTCTCTTAAAAGCAACATTCTGAGGTTAGGACAGGCTACAGAGGTTGGTTGTGATGTCAGGATGAGACAAGACTACCTTACAGTCCATGATCCTATAGGAAGATTGCTGGTGAAAGTTACAAGATCACCAAATAGGCTCTACAAGATTAAGCTGCAAATAGGAAGACCAATATGTCTACATTCGAGTATTGCAGATGAAGCTTGGAAGTGGCATGCTCGGTTGGGACATATTAGTTGTAAAACAATGAAGACGATGTCCCAGCAACAATTAGTACAAGGATTGCCGGAGATAAGAGAAGAGAAAAGATTGTGTGAGTCTTGCTTAGTTGGAAAACAAACTCATCAATCTTTCCCCAAGGCCTCATTGTTTCGAGCTTCAAAGCCATTGGAGCTTCTACATGCTGACTTATGTGGTCCCATCGCACCTTCAACCTTGGCTAATAACAAATATGTGTTTGTTATTATAGATGATTTTTCAAGATATATGTGGACTATCTTGTTAAAAGAGAAAGGTGAAGCCTTTGAGAGGTTCAAGGTGTTTAAGAGCTTGGTAGAGAAGGAGATTGGGAGTTCTATCTTAACTCTAAGAACTGATAGAGGAGGAGAGTTCACTTCAAGAGAATTCAATGAGTTTTGTGATACAAGCGGTATCAAGAGACAACTTACAGCCCCTTACACACCACAACAAAATGGTGTTGTGGAAAGAAGAAATAGAACTCTAATGGAGATGACAAGAAGCACTCTTAAGGCAATGAAGGTACCAAATTATCTTTGGGGAGAAGCGGTTCGCCATGCTACTCATCTGATCAACCGGATACCAACAAGAGCGCTTGAGGGTATGACTCCATATGAGTGTTTACGAGGAGTGAAGCCAAACATTGAGCATTTAAAAGTTTTTGCCTGTTTGGCATATTCGAAAATTCAGACTACAAACCCGAAGAAACTCGATGACAGATCTAAACCATTAGTCTACCTTGGCATTGAAGTACATCAAGGAAAAGATGGCATCGAGTTGAAACAAGAAGCATATGCAAAAAGGATTCTCAAGGATACATATTCCGATGGAGTTTGGATTAAAATTGTCTAAAACACAAGGAGAACCGGTAGAAGACACTACCATGTATCGTCGGAGGATTGGCTGCTTAAGGTATCTCCTACACACTAGACCAGATCTCACTTTCTCAGTTGGAGTAGTGAGTAGATATATGCAAGACCCAAGAGAGTCACATGTGGCAGCATTGAAGCAAATTTTGAGATATTTGCAAGGAACACTATCGTATGGTCTAATATTTAAGCGTGGAGGATCACAAATGATAGTTGGCTACAGTGACAGCAGCTATAACACAGATCCTGATGATGGGAAGTGCACTGCAGGCCATGTGTTCTACCTTGGAGAAACACCAGTTACATGGTGTTCACAGAAACTGAGAACAGTCGCTTTGTCTAGCTGCGAAGCCGAGTTCATGGCCGCAACAGAAGCAGCGAAGCAAGCTATATGGCTACAAGACTTGATGAGTGAGCTTATGGGACTGAATTGTGAGAAGACAACCATATACATCGACAACAAGTCAGCCATAGAGCTCTCTAAGAATCCTGTTTTTCATGGAAGAAGCAAACACATCAACAAGCGTTATCACTTCATCAGATAATGTGTTGAAAATGAGCAAATCGAAGTGGAGTTTGTACCAGGAGAAGATCAGTGTGCAGACATACTAACAAAAGCCCTAGCAAGGATTCAGTTCAAGACGATGAGGAGTTTGATCGGCGTTCAAGACCTCTCGAAGAAGGACTCGAAGCTTAAGGGGGTGATTGTTGGGTAAGCTTCTAGAAGATTCAGCCTAAGATTTCCTTAACCAAGTTGGGTTAAGAGAAAAGGAAAAGTTCTATTTAGGATTAGGAAAAGAGTAGTTTTCCATTATCAAAATAGGAATAGGAAGCTATATTGAGCTCCCTATAAATATGTTTGATGGGTTGTATCAAACATTATCTAAACACAAAGAGAGTTTGTAAGTTGTTTAGTTTTGAGAGATTTTCTAAACATTCAATAAAGAGAGTTATTCTTTATATAAACTAAGTGTGTTTAAGCAACTTTAATGGAGCTCTATTCTCAACCAGTTCTAAATATCTCAAATTGTGTGACTGTCAAGCTCACAGAAAGAAACTACTTTCTCTGGAAGATGCAGTTCAAGTCCTTTCTCTCGGGACAAGGACTGCTTGGATTCGTCAATGGTTCCACACCGCAACCCGAACCTACCTTGACTGTTCCACACATCGCTGGCTACGACACCGTCACCCCAAACCCTGCATTTCAAGCTTGGATCCGGTCAGATGAAGTTGTGAGGGTGTGGCTTCTTTCTTGGTTCACTTTCTGAAGATATTCTCACAAAGATCACCAAAACAACAACTTCACAGGAGGTATGGGTTTTTCTCGCTAGTCACTTCAATAAAGTCTCCTCCTTTAGATTGTTTGGTCTGCAAAGGAAGTTACAGAACTTTGAAAAGAAAGAGATGCCTATGCTAGAGTACTTAAAAGAACTTAAGAGTGTGTGTGAGCAACTTGCATCTATAGGGAGTCGAGTTAGTGAGACGATGAAGATATTTACTGCTTTGAATGGTCTAGGTAGGGAGTATGAACCCATCAAAACTTCTATTGAAGGGATCTTGGATTCTACTCCCTCACCAACTCTAGAAGATGTAATTCCTCGTCTTACGGCTTATAATGACCGTTTGCTGGCGTACAACGAGGAGTCCAAGTCCAACATTACACCACACTTGGCTTTCAATACTCAGAGGTTTGACGGATCAGGTTATGGCAACAGAAGCAAGGGAAGCTCACAAAGATCTCGAGGCCGAGGCTCGTACTCCACTAAGGGCAGGGGGTTTCACCAAAAATATCACCCTCTGTTACTAGTTCTCCAGGCTCTGTTTTCTCCGGTTACTCTGTTAATGGTAGACCAGTGTGTCAAATTTGTGGAAAAGTGGGTCACGCTGCATTCAAGTGTTGGCATCGCTTTGACAACACGTATCAGTCTGACTTGCCTGCTGCATTGGGGATCACCGACGTCACAGATCAGGCAGGACATGAGTGGACTACAGACAGTGGAGCCACTGCACATATTACGAGTTCTCAGAATCACCTGCAGCGGTCAAGACAGTACACTGGTGCAGACACTGTCATGATGGGAGATGGTAATTTCTTGCCTATAACTCACACTGGATCAGCTATCTTACCAGAAACATCTCCCACTAACCAGAGCAAAATCACCTGTTACTACTCACCACCATGATGCAGCAAACACCTCTACACCAACTCAGGTTACTATCAGCTCTCCACAAACGAATCAGAACTCTTTATCAACGCACTTTCTTCACATTATCTTCTTTTCTTTCCACGTTCATGGTTCACCGGATCGATGATCTGAACATTATGATCAATTCTTCTGAAAAGTTCTTGATCTTGGACAAGATCCAAGTATTTCTAGATGAATCTCTTGTCCGTCAAGAGAGCGTGCCATTGTTTACACGTCAATTTGAATTGCAAAATATTTCTTCTATTATATCGATAGGAAACAACGAACGTTTAGTTAAGAAGCCATGCAGAATTGAGAACAAACAAAACAAAACAAAAATGTAAATTATGACACAAATAAAAAATTGTCTCGCTTTTAATAAAACGTCGTGAATGGTTTGGTTATAAACAATTTTGTGACGTGAAATGGTTTTTCCGCATATGTTAGACAAGTTTCCTCTTTTTCCAGTTTAATTTGAGGTTTATATTGAAGAATATATTGCAATCGAAGTAACTCTGTTAATATTTCCTTTCTTAAGTATAGCGATACAAAAACAAGTGGTGTAACCATGTTGCAAGAGAAACGATAAAAAATTCAGTCATTCTTTACTGTTGTAACGCCAGAAAATGTGTGAAGTAGCAAATATTAGTTGTTTCTTACGGGAGACTGTTTTTGCATAAACAGAGAGAATAGACCAAACATAGGGATTTCAACTCATCTAATTTTCTAAATCATCAAACAAATATTTTGATTTTGGGCTTGTAAATTTGTTTGGATCAATCAAGATAACATTAGGAAAAAAAAAAAATATAGCGATACATATTTACTACTTTACTAGTTACTACACCAAGCCATGCTAGAAATAAAAAACACACGCTAAAAGATTTTTAAAACAAGACAAAAACAAAAAATTGGAGTGTCTTAGTCATGTTGTTTGAGGTAGAACAAAACTTGGTGATGAGACACGTAACGTAAGATCACTGAGAATCAAGATCCACCTTCGTACTTATCGTACGTACCACGTCCACCTAAGTGTTATCCATATCTGCAAATGTTTTCATCTATCTTGTAAAAGTTTTAAACACACAATAATTAGGAGCAATACTGGAAAACAATTTGATTACACTATATCTTAAATATATAAAACATATTCATGTTTCTCAAAATCCAAAACTAAGACCCAATTATATTAGATAATTTTTTTTCTTAAGGTATTTAGAAATGATTTTAGAATATTTTACATCATTAAAACTGGTCATCAGTTGATATACTAACTTCTAGATCTCATTGAATGTTTTCTCCATTTTTCTTTTTTTTTGGGTGTTTGGATAACGTCTGGATTGTGTCCAATCGTGGCTTTAGTGTGTTAAGAACACTCGTCACCATGCATGTCAATGTCTCCATCCTATATAAGCAAAACAATCCATTATTTTCCTCAAGAAGAAACACATCAGCAACAAAAATGACAATGACCAAGAAATTAGTAATAACACTTCTCCTTCTCATCTCCATAGCTTTCGTCCATTGCTTAGCCTTCCATGTGGATCTCGAAGAGTTCGAGCCACCGCAGCAAGAGGAGCAAGACGTTCCTCGCCACGGTCCTGGAGGTCGCTCAGGCGAGGGATGGCAGGAGGAGTCGACGGAGTTTCCCTACCACTTTGGGAAGCGGAGTTTCAAGAATTGGTTCCAATCAAATGAAGGCTTTGTGAAAATGTTGCCTAAGTTCACAAAACGCGCACCGAATCTCTTCCGTGGGATCGAAAATTACAGATTCGCGTTGTTTGAGATGGAGCCAAACACTTTCCTTGTGCCTCACCATCTGGATGCTGATTCCGTGGTCCTAGTACTACAAGGTCATGGTGTGGTTGAGTTTGTGACGGATAAAACCAAAGAATCGTTCCACGTAACGAAAGGTGATGTGGTGAGACTCCCTTCCGGTGTCACCCACTTTGCCACCAACACTAACCAGACCGTTCCTCTTCGCTTCGTCAAGATCATTGTCCCCGTCAACAATCCTGGCCAGTTCAAGGTCCACTTATTATTTTAATCATTAATATTTATTTTTTCACAATTAATGATACCTTGTTTGACCAAGACAATGTACTAGTTTGTGTTAGTAATGTTGTTGTCTCTATTAACGTCCACGATTTGTTTCAGGATTACTTCCCAGCTCGATCCCAGTTTCAGCAATCCTACTTCACAGGGTTTAGCAAAGAAGTCCTCTCAGCGAGTTTCAACGTATGCTTCTTAACTCCTTCATCTTTTTTAATTAATAATATCCAGCATGTATATACATAAGTCCAAGAGTAGGTTTCGTATTTAGTAACTAGTAAGGATCGAATCATGCTTGGAAAATCTCGTATAGTTGCGGAAACTAATTTTGAGGAATTCTGAAATTATTATTGTAAAATTGATAACGAAGTTTTGATTCTTATATCTTGTGGTGATCAAGTCTTTTTAATTATTATTATTGTTAAATGTATATAGATACCGGAAGAGTTGGTAGGGAGATTATTTTCTGGATCACAACAAACGGGACAAGGAATTATGCGGAGAGTTTCACCAGACCAGATCAAGGAGCTCACCAAACATGCTACTTCTCCTTCAAACAAACACACAGAAACAAAATCCAAACACAAAGACATAAGCACGAAGTTGAGACCTTTCAATCTCTTTACTCAAGATTCAGTTTCATCCTACACCAATGACTTTGGTCATTTCCACGAGGCACATCCTGAGAGTTTTGATCAACTCCAAGACCTTCGCATCGCCGTCGCTTGGACCAACATGTCACAGGTCATACAAAGTCAACAATCGTTATATTTTTCCTATTGATTGATATATAGGTTAAATGGTTAACATGAGATACGGGTTGTGGAAATATGCAGGGTTCCTTGTTCCTTCCTCACTATAACTCCAAGACAACGTTTGTTACGTTCGTGGAGAATGGTTGTGCCCGCTATGAGATGGCTTCTCCGTACTCATTCCAAGGAGGGCAACAACAACAACAACTGTGGCCTGAACAAGGAGGAGAAGAAGAAGAAGATATGAGTGGACAAGTACACAAGATTGTCTCAAGAGTGTGTAAAGGCGACGTCTTTATCATTCCGGCAGGTCATCCAGTCGCTTTAGTCTCACACGATGAGAAATTTGTCTCGGTAGGGTTTGGTATTCATGCATCCAACTGCACAAGAACGTTCCTTGCAGGTAAAAAAAGGTGTTTTTACTGATAGTTTCTAATATATATATATATATATATATATATATATTTATTTATTTATATTTGAGTGTTAAAAAATTCTTGAATGGGGTTGTGTATATTAGGGCAAGAGAATGTGTTGAGCAACCTCGACACGGTAGCGACGAGAGTGACGTTTGGTGTGGGAAGTAAAGTGGCGGAGAAACTATTCACGAGCCAAAACTATTCCTACTTTGCGCCAATGACTCGTAGCCATCAACAAACTCAAGAGAAACGCGAGCCATCGTTCCAATCAATCTTCAGCTTCGCCGGTTTTTGAGAATGCGTTTACAAGTTGTTACGAGTGAAAAGGTTTGGTATATGTGTCTGGCGATGTAATAAAAACAACAACAAAAAAAAACGGTGACGCTATGTAAGTTCTGTCTACCGAGGTTTCCTTAAGAGTTGTAAATTGCTCTGAACGGCTCTGTTTGATAAATAATATAACCTGAAGGTTTGGTTATGGTGTGGATCTTTTCAGAAAACAAGTGAAAAAAAAAAAAACAAAGATAAAACTCATCAAATCGATCCAATTTTTATCACAATTCATTAAACGAAAAAAAACAATCTGAGTAAAAATAATATCTTTGAAAAAAAAAGATGAAAAAGAAAATCTTCATGAAGAGTATTTGGTGGTGGACACGACTTTAAATTCGAATTCTACATTCAAAGAGCCTTCTTTGTCCAAATAGGCCTCCATTCATCTTTCTTGGCTGTGGCTTCTTGGAAACTCATAACATTTTCATATTCAGCCACATTCTAAAAAGTCCATTCTAATATTTTGAACTAATCGATGAGCCTAATCTTATCCAAGTATGACCCAATATCCATGTTTTGTTTTGTTTTTCTCTTTTCTTTGGAAAAAAAGCTGCAATTTGTTTTTTAATAAATAGTCTTTTTACTTTATTATTCATTTAATTTTAAATACTTTATGTAAAAAAAATTATTTATTTTCCTAAGTTCAGTTTTTATTAGATACTCGTATAAATTCAATATTTTTTACTAGTAAACACAGTATATAAGTAAACATAGTATATCCAATTTATTGATGAAGTTTTATTAGGTTTACGTAAAAAAACTACCTCATCTTTTATCGTTTATAAGTGTCGGTTCTTTCTCTTCAGTCAACATGCAAAACCAATTCTAATAATTTGAACTAATTTTGAGCTTAATTTTATCAAGTTTTGATCCAGTATTTTTGCGAGAATTTTGCACTTACACCTACTTTTCTCTAAAGTATTTACTCTTACACCTACTTTCAACTATCCCTATACTTTTCTTACGTCAAATTACAATTTACATCCTCTAACTAAACTAACATTCTCTTTCTATTTTGTCTTTTTCCTTCTCATTTCTACGAAACAAGGTTATGATTCCAAAATGTTTTACAAAGATAAGATTGTGACGTGCGAATTACACACAAAGAAGTATATCCAGAAGTCCAATGACAATATAAAGCGCCGTAATCATGTTTCATGTAAACTGTTGTTCCTCAAATTTTTTAAAATTTCATATAAGCTGTTAATGTTTCTGGTTTAATGTTTTTTTCTTTTTTTATTAACTAGATTCTCAGTTGAGCGATTTGATTGCTCGGATAAAGGCCTCGGATTATGCTGAACAATTGGTATGCGAGAATGTTCAATAATTTAAATACTAATCCATTTTTCGAGTATGAATCGTTTTCTTATCCTTATTCCTTTGAATCCAGCCATATGAAGTTGATTTCTTCTGTGCCGCAATTGCAATTTTTTGGGACTTCGAGAACGTGACCCTCCCATAGGATTTCCAAGACATTGAAAACCTCGCGAAAAACATTGGAAAGGCCATGAAGGCATTGGGGTATGGTGGCCAGGTTAATATCTATGTCGTTGGTTACGTTGGAGGTAAACATATGTCTATTGATACGATGGATATACTTCGGTCACAGGGTGTTGATGTGAGAAATACCCCATACGGTAATAAATTTCTAATTCTTGTTTCTTATCCCATACGGTCAACATGCAAAAACCAATTCTAATAATTTGAACTAATTATAAGCTTAATCTTATCTATGCTTGGTTTCTTTGTTTCCTTTTATTTATTTTTGGTTGGTGAAATAAGACGTTTCTTTTTCCTTTATTTCTTTGGGGGAAAAACACTACGTTTCTAATAAATAGTCTTTTTGCGTCAAAATTCATTAATGGAAAAACATAAAAATAAACAAAGTGGAAATAAGAATGAGCAATCTCTGGATCCAGTTCCGGTGGACGTGTTGTATGAAATCCTCTTGAGGTTGCCTGCGAAAGATGTAGCCAGGTTCCTCTGCGTATCGAAGTTTTGGGCAACAATCATCGGCGGTCAGGAATTCATCAGATCCTACTTGCTTCAGACTTCCCAACAGCCTCGCCTCTTCTTCTTCTCCAAATTGGTACTTCTTCTCCAAATCAACTCATGTTTCTACTCCACTGAGCCCGTGTGAGCGTGCTCCTGCTAGGGCTGCCCGGAATGGCCGATTTAGTCAAGGGCATGGTGTTGCTAACCTAGTAAATAAAGTTGTTGTTATTGTGGAGGAACCACCAGAGTTTCTATCAAGTACGGTGTGTCGTTTGAAGAAACTACGAAGCCGGACCAATAAAATCCGGGGTCCTATACAAAATTTAAAAAAAATAACAAATTTTTATAATATTATTAACTGTAAAGTGAAAAAAAAATCAATTTGAACATTTTATTTATAAGTATAATAGTAGTGTGATATCCTAAAAGAATAACTAAAAAAATTGAATATTTTGTAAACAAATATATAATTTTTATACTTTTCTACAAAATGTACTTAATAAATTTATTATTTTTACATATATATTATGCTAAATTACCATATATAACATATGTAACCAAAAAAATATAAAAAGGTGGGGGCTCTTAGAAAGTGGGGGCCCCATTGGAATGTTTCACTTTAATCCCCTCCGATCCGGCTCTAAAGATACAACAAGCCTAGTTATGTCCATGGGTTGATCTGTTTTTTATATGGTGAAGAACAAGTCGTAACTAACCCCATCACAGGCAAGTCCATAACATTACCCACTGTCAAATCCACTGAAATGATCGTCAGGTCTTTTTTAGGATATGATCCAATCGATGCACAATACAAAGTGTTGTGCTTGACCAATGTTACTCGGTATTGTGAACATCAAGTCCTCACATTGGGAGGAGCTTAAAGCTGGAGAATGGTCCAGTACTGTTGCATTCCTCCTCACTATCCTGGATATGATTGTGTGTGCATAGACGGCATCTTAGGAGCCATTCTTGGTGGGCTTTGATTTGAGGTCTGAATGTTTGGAAGTTGCTTCCCTTATTCCTGAGGGACTTGGATCATTGAAGGAAACAAATTTTATAAACTACCGTGGGAAAGTAGCTCTTGTCACTCAATCTAATGGAGACGTCTACCGTTTCTATTTGTGGGTTTTACAGGACGCCAAGAAACAAGAGTGGTCCAAAGAACCCCTATCTTTTCATACAGGTGTTACTGGGGATCTCCCTCGCCGCCGCCTGGAAATCTTGGGCGTTTCTGATATGGGAGAGATTGTATTTGCACCCAATGAAAATAGATGGCGAGTGCCTGATCGAATTGATCAGGTCATGTAGGAACAAGGTTCACCATCAGGTTTAAAGAGTTGGTTGTTTATTTTCTGGATCACAAAACCAACCGGATTAGAAGAGTTGTCCTCGAAGGAAAACCCAAGCATAAGTTTAGAGATTTTAATCAAGTATTTACTTTCTTGCATAACGTAGAGAGTGTTCTGTTTATTTAAAGAGAGATTTTGTGTTTGCTGAAAGTTGCTTGTGGTTCTTTTCTTGTTTTTTTTCCAACTGAAAGAACAATTTAAACTTAAAGATTTGTTGTTCTATTCTCTGCTTTGACGTTTTGATTCGAAAACAAAAGGACTTTGTTGTATTCGATTGCTTGCAGCTCTGTTTCACTTGCACTAACAAATCACATCATTGTAGTCTGCAGGATTTTGTAATGATAAGCTTCGGATATAAAACGACATAACATTGCTGAATTGAATAAAAATCTAACCCTTCTCTGTTCTCTCACAGACAGAAACGCTCCCATACATGCATACTTGGCTTCAGCAAACTCCTCACCAATGCTTGAACCCTTCTTCCCTTTCTGACCTATCAATACTCCGGTCCCAAAGAACCAACTTGTCTTCAAGTTGCAGGCCCTCTGCTAGTCCTAATCGTCCGTGTTGTACAAATTCATCCTTTGACATTGATGTTCTGTCTTTTGTTATCAAATGAATGATCAACAATTCTCTATAGACCTGCCACAACAATTTCATGCTAAGAGTGTATAAGAGCAACCCACTTGTGATCTTCTTCGGCTTCACTTTAAAAATACCATTGTTTCATTATTTTGTTTCCCCTCTGTTGTTACTCCTTGCTGTTTTCCCACTTTGTTCATTTCCACGAGGCACATCCTGAGAGTTTTGATCAGCTCCAAGACCTTCACGTCGCCGTCGCTTGGACCAACATGACACAGGTCATACAAAATCAACAATCGTTATATTTCCTATTGGTTGATAGGTTAAATGGTTAACATGAGATACGGGTTGTGGAAATATGCAGGGTTCCTTGTTCCTTCCTCACTATAACTCCAAGAGTGTTACGTTCGTGGAGAATGGTTGTGCCCGCTATGAGATGGCTTCTCCGTATTCATTCCAAGGAGAGCAACAACAACAACAATGGTTACCTGAACAAGGAAGAGAAGAAGAAGAAGAAGAAGATATCAGTGGACAAGTACACAAGATTTCAAGAGTGTGTAAAGGCGACGTCTTTATCATTCCGGCAGGTCATCCAGTCACTTTAGTCTCACACGATGAGAAATTTGTCTCGATAGGGTTTGGTATCCATGCATCCAACTGCACAAGAACATTCCTTGCAGGTAAAGAAAGGGTTTGTAATTGATTTTTTTCTAATATATATATATATATATCTTTTCGTGAGTCTCTGGAAAGGTAACTTGAGTGGTGGTATGTGTTTTAGGGCAAGAGAATGTGTTGAGCAACCTCGACACAGTAGCGACGAGAGTGACGTTTGGTGTGGGAAGTAAAGTGGCGGAGAAACTATTCACGAGCCAAAACTATTCCTACTTTGCGCCAACGACTCGTAGCCATCAACAAACTTGAGAGAAACGCGAGCCATCGTTCCAATCAATCTTCAGCTTCGCCGGTTTTTGAGAATGCGTTTACAAGTTGCTACGAGTGAAAAGGTTTGGTATATGTGTCTGGCGATGTAATAAAAACAACGAAAAAAAAACGGTGACGCTATGTAAGTTCTGTCTACCGAGGTTTCTTGAGTTGTAAATTGCTCTGAACGGCTCTGTTTGATAAATAATATAACCTGAAGGTTTGGTTATGGTGTGGATCTTTTCAAAAAAACAAGTGAAAAAAAAAAACAAAGATAAAACTCATCAAATCAATCCAATTTTTATCACAATTCATTAAAAGAAAAAAAAAGAATCTGAGTAAAAATAATATATTTTTTTTTTTAAATGAAAAAGATGATCTTCATGAAGAGTATTTGGTGGTAGACACGACTTTAAATTCGACTTCTACATTCAAAGAGCCTTCTTTGTCCAAATAGGCCTCCCGAAGTTTATCCAAAGACACAAATTTTGGCCATCCATATCCAGTTATTGTTTTCTGGTACCAACTGTTAACTGCAGTAAAACAGTAATATAATCTCTAATGAATATTATACATGACAATATCTAATCTCATCAAGTTGTAAATTACTTGAAACAAAACGCTACGACTTACTCTTCCTTTCCACGTGAATAGAGAGAATATGATTGTATTATTATTGTTGTTGTATTATCAAATGGAATGATATAACTTATATATAAGCACAAATCATAATCAAATGACATAATTAAAGGAATTACATAGAATAATATAATTAATGTATATTAGAGTGATATATGGAATTTGAGTAATCAGAGCATCTCCAACCCACCTCTATATTTGCTTTTTAACTCTATTTTAGAGTAAAATGTACTCCAACTCATCTCTATTTCTACCTCTATAATAGAGATCTCTATTTTTTCCTCTATATATAGAGGAACTCTATTTTTTCCTCTATAATAGAGTTGAACTTTTTTATTTATAAAATGGTCCTTGAACTTTTAACACTTTTATATTTATGATCAAAATAAATAAAATATATATTTAAATAGTTTAATAATAATTTAAATATTTTAATAATAATTTAATTTGTATATTAATAGGATAATTGATTATAAAGTTAAATTTGACTAATTTTAATATTTTGGTTTAAAAATTTTAAATGTTTTTGTATAGAAAAATTTTAAAGGTTTTTGTATAGGAAAACATTTTTAAAAGTTGAGACTATTATTTGCAAAAGAAAATTTATATAAAATCTTATTAAATATAAATAACTTAAATATTTTAGTTTTTATTCATACCATAATATTATTTTTAATACAACAAAGTCTAATTATTTAATCTTTGGTAAATTACTTCTAGATCTACCAATATCCCTAAAAATTTGTCCAATCTACTATGTTTTATTATTTTGTATGATGTAATGTATTTTTTTAATAAATGTAATATTTAAATAATATTTATGAATGTTCAAAATTTAAATAATATCATAATTTTATGAAAGTTTCACAAATACTAAAATAAATGGGTTAGTTTGCAATTTTTATAAGTAAAATATATTAATATTAAAATAAAAAAAGAATCTCTATGAAATATTCTTTTTTAGAGAAAAAAATAGAGGTATCTATTGAAGCAAAAATCACCTCTATTATAGAGTTTCTCTATTTTAGAGGTGAAAATAGAGAAAACCATTAGAGATGGTCTCATAGGTGATATGATGATACTCTTTCCTTAATAATTACATCCAAATGGGTCGAGAATTCGCATATCCGCTTGCACGTAAATCATCTCACCTTTCTTTATTGTCTCATTATCAGCTTTTATTTGCACTCTGTTAAATCCTTGCCGTGCTTCTGTCCATATGGGTCAAGAAGTCGAAGAACCCCTCGTATGTGAATCTGGTCACCTGCCTTCATTGTTTCACCATCAGCCAGAAACACAAACATGGACAAAGATTTGGAATATGTTGTAGTGTAGCCCTTGGGATACAACTTTATAACCCTACAAAAACATTATAATGGTTAGCACACAAATACACATAGTAATGTTATTTAAGATTACAAAGCGCAATAATTTTATACGGATATATTTATTACTCACCCCTTCTTTCCTCCCATTAGGGATGTTGTCGTGGGTTAAAAACCCAGCCCAGCCCAAACCCGAAAAAAGTCTGTCCAAAAAAAACTCAAGTTTGAAACCCAAATGGGTTTTAGGTTCTAGTGGGTAAACCCGAACGAGTTTTTAATTTTGTGGGTATACTCGTGGGTACCCGAATTATTTATCTTATGTGATGTTTATTTTGCATTTTATATTATATATAATTTTATATTAAACTTTTTGGTACCAAATGTGATTTATATTATGTATTTTGTGTATTTTGACGGAAAAACGAGATTTTGCGGTTTTGGCGGGAAAATTAGATCTTGCGGTTTTGGCGGGAAAACATAATTTTGCGGTTTGGCGAAAAACGAGATTTTGCAATTTTGGCGGGAAAACAAAATTTTGTGGTTTTTGCGAGAAAACGAGATTTTGCGGTTTTGGCGGGAAAACGAGATTTTGCAGTTTTGGCGGGAAAACGAGATTTTGCGGTTTTGGCGGGAAAACGAGATTTTGCAGTTTTGGCGGTAAAACGAGATTTTGCGAGTTTGGCGGGGAAACGTAATTTTGCGGTTTTGGCGGGAAAACGTAATTTTACAGTTTTGGCGGGAAAACGAGTTTTCTTGTTTTGCGTTTTTAGTAGGAAAATGTGATTTTGCAGGTTTAGTGTAGGTGATTAGACTTGACAAAAAAAAAGTGTAGATGATTAGAAAGAAAAAAACCCAATGGGTACCCATAACTTATAGGGTAAACCCGTGTAAGATTTTATAGTTTCGGGTACCTGCCCATTTTTAACCCGTTTGATTACTTAGAGAAAAAACAGGTCTCAAAACCCAGTTTTATGCATGGATTTAAGGTACCCACTAGGTTTTTACCCACTTTTAACATCTCTACCTCCCATAATGAACTTGTCTGATACGTAACAATGATCTTTCAACTTAGAGAATTTCTTGACCGTCCAAGAAAACTTTGTCTTAGATGGTGTATTAGGGAAAGAGACAACTTCCCAATTGACAAGTGGAACCATCACATCAACACCAAACTCACATTGATCTCCCTCGAACACATATCCGTTTTTAGGATCATTGAACGTATCAAGCAAAAGCACTCGCGGAAATCCCCACACCGGTCTTATTGCATTGAAGTGCTTCCCTTCAACATCTGAATGATACATATATATAATTCATTACTAAACACACACATAAATATATATATATATATGTATATATGTATCCTACTATATTAATTGAGAAGTACAAATATGAAACTAACCTTAAAATGTGTAAAAAATTACATTTAATTGCCATTAGAAAAACTTAATTAAGATTAATTAATTAAATAAACAAATATAATTAATTAAAAACGAAAATTAGGGACATATAAAATAAAATAAATTGTAGAAAAGTAAAAAAAATCTATTAGAATCAAAACTAATTTTTCATTAAAATTAAAATTAACAGCTAAGATTTTAGAATCAAATAAAATCTATATAACCACAAATTTTATCAAAAAACTTTTTCAGATTAATTTTTTTTTATCAAAAATCTAATCAAATAAAATACATAACAGTTTGATTAGATTTTAAAAATTAATAAACTAAAAAAATAAAAGATATAGATATAGTATCTTATCTATTTTAAAAGTTATGTTTTCATTTAGCCACCGTTCTTTGGGAAAATAAAACTAAGTTGAGATTTAAATATATTCAATGCTTAAAGGTCTTATTACGATAACAGCAATGAAAGTAAACATTCACTCTATATTAGTTTTTACATATTATATCACTTACTTCACAACTATACCAAAAATTGCGTTTAATTGACAAATGTTTAAACCATTTGATTCATTGTGCAAATGTTTTATTGACAGGTTTTCAATAAACATTTATAAAGTACAAAATTTTGAATATAAGCAAACCGGATTTTAATCACAAACTATTATATATAACATAATAACAAAATAAATTATTATAAAATTTCATTTAGTATTATATAGTATATATATATATGACAGGCTATATATGAAAGTACAAACCTTGAATAGTAAAATATTTATTTTCTTTCTTATTGTAGACGAAGAAGGTGAGATATGCCAAAACCGTAGACGCGGTAAGACTTGAGGTATCTAACTCAACATACATTGAAATAAATCCCTCCCCGCTGTCCTTCTTGTTTCCTGTTGGGTATATAACCAGTCTCCTAAATCAACAAAAGAAATAAACATTATAGTAGCTTAGAAAGAAAAAAAATTAGTATATCCAAATTAGGGTTTAGGGTTTTGTAATTAATTATACCAGTTGTATTTGCCTGAAGAGAAAGTAAGGGATTTGTATTCGGATTCAGGGAAGAGTTCCTTGAGTTGGGAGAGGCTTTGGATCTTCATGGTATAGGTCCAAGGAGGACGATCTACTAACTTGTTCTTCATTGTAGAATCTGTTACTAGGCTTGAATTTTCTGTTTTCACCATTCTGACTTTGCTTCTTCAAAGATCAATAGAAACAAGAGAGTAGCGAGACTTCTAATCACGATTAAATAATCTATATATATAAAGTTACCTTTTCCTCTTTTCTTGTGCAGCCACGTCAGCGTTTTTTTCTTTTCTGTTTAAAGGCTTTATTTCCGAAAATTACCCAATATCCTTTTCCTTCTATTTTTGGGTCAATCTTTAAAGGCCTATTTATTTATTTTTCCCAGGAAGTCTAACCCCTCAATTTGAACCCCCATCTCACCGTTCTCCTATTTGCGACCTCAACCGTCTCTCGCCGCTCCTCCACACCCTTTCACTGCCTCTCCTGTCTTTCATCTCTCCATAGTAACAGTTTCTTTTTAAATGGCCATTCATGGCGGTCGATGATTTCTCTTTTAGTTCAACACCCACTACGCTTTCTTCAATTGCCTTAAGTTTCAGTCCTATATAAATGTTCTCTCACTCTCTCGAAATTGATGACTTTGTTTTTCTGCAGGCGAAATCTCGACGATCCGTTCCCGATTTCCGAAATCACTCTCCGTCTCTTCCCATAGTTTCAGCATAACTGAGAAGCAACGTAGAAGCAGACACAACAGTAAACCTCTACTCCAACAAACGAGAAACCAATTCGGTTTCGGATTTGTTACATAACATTACTCTGGTAGATTTAGATCAAATTTCAGAAAGAGTTTGAGCTTTCCCACAACTGTACCAAAGGAAGCGTCCACTTCGTTGGTTACAAATCCCCCAACAACCAATATCCTTTTTTTTGTTAACTTATTTGTTTGTGTGCGTTGGTCTTCTTTGTCTATATATATTTAGGTTCAAGATACTTTAGAGGTTTAAGTTTAATGTCTTTTCAGTTTTGTATTCCTTAATTCTTTTTGATTTGTGTTTCCACGGACATTGGTGACTACTACTCCTTGGAAGAAGAGGAGGAAGAGGTTCGTGATGTTGTTCCTGCAAATGGTATGCGTTGTGGATGCTACTATTGTCTTTGTTTTCTTTTCTTTAAAAAGTTGTTATCTAATCTCCAATGTTATTGTACTTAACATTTCAGGAATTGCTGGAGCTGCTGCTTCTAATGTTGTCAAGGCTGACTCTAATCCAAAGGCCAAGCCTGCAGAAGTGAAGTCTGAATAAGATGAGGAAGACTAGTTTGATGACGACGGTGAGTTTTTGTACCTCTCTAGGATTTTTCTTTCTCCATAGCTGATAGTATGTGCATTCATACATTCCTGGTGAAGATGACTACTTTGGTGATGTTTTTCTGTAAATGGATGTTGATGAAGAATTGAAGATGATTCAGGTGATGAAGAGGAGGATTCTGCGGATGAAGAGGACGAGGAGACTCTCAAGAAGGTAGATGTACTTTTGATTGGCTCTGCTTACTATGTTGTCTACGTAGTCCTTTATCTCACTTTACTGTTTTATATGTTTTATTAAAAAGCCTGAGCCAATCAACAAGAAGAGGCAAAATGAATCTGCATCCAAAACACTTGTCTCGGGAAAGAAGGCAAAACAAGCAGCAGCACCAGCAACTACTCCTCAGGAGACAGGTCAAATGATATGTATATTTTTTGAGTTTTGTTGTTGAGAATTATTAGACATTCTGTGTAGAACTATCAAATATGAAGAATAACCAGAATGATTGTATTCTGATGAAAGAGAACTACATTGTGTTACATTGGTACAAAAGAGAAGAAGAGAGGACACACAGCCACACCACACCCAGCTAAAAAGAGTGGAAAGTCTCCTGTGAATGCTAACCAAAGCCCAAAGTCTGGAGGTCAATCATCCGGTGGTAACAACAAGAAGTGAGTACTCTTTCTTCATTTTTCTTATTAGCGCGATGATGTGTGAAAATGCATTCAGTGTGATGATTCCAACAGTATTCAATTAGCTAAGAGATATACTTACATTAGTACCTGAAACAGTGATAAATTAAGTGTTAAAACAACTAAAAAACACACACACAAAATCAGACTTTGGTCTCAGAAACAAGATCAGCACTGAACACACCAAGATCTTGATTTCTGTTAACAGATACACTAAAATCTATTTAAAAAATCATAGGCCATCAAGGCCGGTCCTGAAATTACGATTTCTACACTACTGCCACCAAATTGACTCCATAACTAAGGTATACTTCCTTAAAACCAATTTATAATTCAATTTTCATTCCCAATCTAAAACTTTACGATCAGATCTCTTCAAAGTTATGAAAATGATAGATCACAAAATCAAAATCTAACATCGTTGGACCAACACTGCTCCATATCTTAACAATTCAAAGCAGTAAAACAAATAAATCTCATCAAAAATGTGAAACGGGTACAAAATTTTCATCCCAGATCTCTAGAGAATTGCAATGGATTCTTCCATCAGATATGATGAAATCAGAACGTAAAGCGAGCGAATCTAACATTGGAATAAGAGGAGCGAAGAAGCATGAACCATAAGGAGAAGGAAGATCTCGACGAAATTTTACATGTCAGGTGGTTTCAGAGCTGAAGATGAGTGTTGTGCTTGCGACGACGATGGAATTGGCACACAATTATCATACTCTAGTTTGTGCTTAGTTCTCTTTTCAGACTTGTAGAGGAGTTTCCTTGTGGCGCACACAATGTTCTCACATCACTCACATATATGATTTTTGCTTGGCTCTTAATTACCATCCTTCTTGTGTGATAACGATCATGATTTGCTGTTTAAAACCAGTTGGAGTTTGTTTTCATGTCATAACTAACAATATCATTTAGTCAAGATTCTTCAGAGCGAATGGAAAAAGTCAAGTCTAGCCAGTCCGAAAAGCTATTCGTGTAGAGAGCTCTTTGTGTAAACTTATTTATTGCTCCAAAGACCTTGTAGTCTCGGTGTTATCAAGACAAATATTAGCTATGTAATTACTGATAAGAAGAGACTCTACGTTGCCAAGAACATAAGCGAAAAAATTATTATTATCCATGAGTGAACAATTACAATGAAGAAGACATGAAGCCAATACACTCTTAATTCTTATATAGGTTAGGGCACTAACTTTGCAACAATCAGTGATCCATCAAGTTTTTGACTCAAGATTGAGGAAAATTTCTAATAGGGAGACCTTTTCTTGGTATTGGAAAGGGATCAACCACTATTTTATTTTCTTTTGGAGACACAGATTCCCACTTGAATCTCTTAACAAGATTGTGCATAAATATAAGAATCTCTAGACGACCATACTCTCTCCCTGGACAGATTTTGGGACCTTCTCCAAATGGAACATACAGATTCTGGGACCTCGCAATAGATGCCCTCATTGCTACTACTACAAACAAATGATCAAATTTGTCTTCTTCTTTTAGCTAAACGACAATATGGTTTATGAATGATCGACAATATGGTTTATGAATGTTATCATCCTTTAATAATGACCTATATTTCCAATGTAAGAGTTCTTTACAAGTTCTTTTATTAAAATATTATGTCGATGTGTCCAATCTCAAGCAATTGAAAATACAACAAAAATGGAAACAACTTATGAAAATCAATAGCATTGCATGCCAACATAAGTCAACAGACATTACGAAAAACTATGAACACGAAGATAAAGATATTAGCAAAATGATGTTTACGTAAAAGATATAAATTTTTTTAACGAAGAACGACTTCAAAGAAAAATGCAGCAAACAAAAGCAAAGTCGCAAAAGTACAAAAGGGAAGACCGATCAAAACAGGGGAATTAAGAAAAAAAAACAGGATGAAGGTAACGAAACTTAAACAGAATAAACCTAATTTGGCACCTGTTGACACATCTATCACCAAACTAAGAAAAATGTAAGAGATGCAGACACTAGCAAACCACAAAAGAGATGCTAAAAAAAAATTAGTAAATGAAATCGAGCCAAAACCAAGGCTCCCGAAAAGTAGCAAAAAACAGCAGAACCAGTAGTATTTCAAAATCAATACATATGCAAACAAAAATCCACAAAAAAAATGAAAATTTTCAAAAAGAGCAAATCAGAAAACAAAGTAAATCCAGCCAAATACTGAAATGGTCCTAATGAAACTAAATTGACAACAACATATACAGAATGAATGCTTCAAAACAAAGAACGCCCATCAAAATAAGATCTATAAGCGTATTATCCTTTAGATAGAAATATTGAAACACACCAGTCCGTCCAACAACCGATATACGGGAAAGAAGAAAAAACACAACTATAAGACACAGACTATTTCCCAAAAGGACAAATACATCCCCAAATCAATAAAACCCAATCTAGACCCAAAACAACACTACCTTTAAAGGTCTAAATAGATATTTGGGTCCAATCAATGTAAAAAAATAAAAATAAAAATAAATAAACACCTTAAATTAAAAACCTTATAAAAAATTACTAACTTACAAAATTTTTAACACAATCACAAAAAAAAAAAATTGACAAACATTCTCACACATTTCATTTAATACGTATTAAAAAAAATAAACAAGAAATTACAACCACGTATAGAAACATACAAAAGACAAGCAATCAAACGGATAGCAGGTAATAAAAAACAATGCAGAAACAATTACATCCACAAAACAACTTATACATCACAATCTACAAATATTTAGTTTAAATAACTGAAAAACAAAACCAAATTTAAAAATAAACATAACTAATCTACAACAAAATGTAAAACGACACAATATATTGTACTTAATGCTAAAAAACCAAGCAAGAAAGCCAAAATCACCATTTCTGAAAAAAAAAAAAAACCAAAAAAGTAACAACCAAGATATAAAGAGAAAATAACAAAACACTTTATAAATATCCACCAAAATAACACAGAGCACACCCTAATCAAACTCCCGCGCTAAGTACGGACCAAATACTAGACAATGACAAAATGACAAATAATAATAAATTAATCACAACTAACAACTACAAGAAAACAATAACTTTAAGTATACAATGTTAACTTCTAATCATAATTATTTAAATTTATTTAAAAAAAAAAATAGAAGATGATCTCAAATTTTGAAAAGTAAACAGCACACTAAATTTTACTAACTGCAAAACCTACTTTTTAAAAAAGATATCCAACAAACAACATAAGTACCTAAATCAAATACAAAAACAGACCGATAACTTTATATAACCAACAAATTATATACACAAAGAAAAACTTGAAATACAGCTTCATCTAATTTCCGCGCGTAGTGCGGATCAATTGCTAGTAAACTATAAAGGTTGGCAAATCCACCGAATACTGTCCTTTCCCCTGGCAAGCTCTTCCCTCTTATAGCGCGCTTAGCAGCTCTTTCTTTTTCTTCGCAGCAATCGCTTCGAGCCACCCCCTCGGTGAAAAAGTCTTTTGCTTCCTAGTGTGAATGGGTTTTGGGTTAAGATAACGGGCCTAAAGGCCCATTTCATTCAGAGCTCTTTTTAACTTGATATGACTAAAGTACCCTTGACGATCTCGTGAATTAACCAAATCATCCCTCTTCTTCTTCTTCTTCTCCGTAAGAGAGAGAATCAGAGAAGGCTTGTTCTCCAAGACGCTTTTACTTTTTTTATAAATCTCTCTAACAACGCCGGAGAAAAAAAAAGCAAATCGGAATCGGAGTCTGAGACGAAACAGATCTGTAGCAGAATACAATAATGGAGTGTGTATTCGGTCTTGTTGGGAATGGATTCGCCATCGTTGCTGCTGATACATCTGCGGTTCACAGTATCCTTCTCCACAAGAACAACGAAGACAAGATCATGATGCTCGACTCTCACAAGCTTGTTGCTGCTAGTGGCGAGCCAGGTGATAGGTAAGCTCTCTCTCTCTCTCTCTCTTTATAATTTAGCGGTGGATAGAGTAATTTGAACTTGGCTTGGCTTATTTGGGGTTGTTTGATTATTATTAGGGTTCAGTTTACGGAGTACGTTCAGAAGAATGTTTCCTTGTACAAATTCAGAAACGGTATCCCTTTGACTACTTCCGCTGCTGCCAATTTCACTCGCGGAGAGCTCGCTACTGCGTTGAGGAAGGTATACAACTTTAGCCTTTTGTGAAATTGAATTGAGTTCGTTTGTAATTCTATGTGTATTAGAATTGAAGCTTCCCTCTCTGTTGCTTATGATAGCCAACATGTCCATGTTTCTTCAAGTCTGAACTTACAAGTTTAACTTCCATTTATATGTGGCAGCAGTGTTGAGTAGTTCTGAGATGAGTCTTGTAAGTTGGAACTGTTTAGTTAAGTTCGTCTTATTTGGACTTTGGAGTAATTAGGAGATTTGATTTTGAGGACTTGCTTTGGTTTTCATTGTTAGGATTGTAGTGAGACTATCCCAAACTTGAAGGAACTTACTATCTTGTTCTGTGCTTGAATGTCTTCTATAGCCAAATGATCACTACAAGAGTTGCAGAAGTTTACTTATATTGTTATCGTCTAGATTATTGATATGCATCTGTTTGGTGGAATAGATTGGGTTGTAACTGATAGTTTTGTTACGTCTACGCTTTGTTACGACCATGTGTTAGATTTTACAAGGCTAAAATGACTTGATTATGTAAAATGTGAAGCTAATTTATTAGTATCATTTTTGGATTGATACAAGCAAGCATTAGAGTCTTGAGGGCTATACACAAAAATCTCATATTGTCTTTGCTCTGGATTTCCTTGTATTGTTTATGATTGGCTACTCATTGATGGCAAAAAATTTGAGATATCTCTGTGTGTTTTATTTTTGCTCCATTTAATCAGAATCCGTATTCGGTGAATATACTATTGGCTGGCTACGACAATGAGAGTGGTGCATCCCTTTACTACATTGACTACATTGCAACCCTTCACAAAGTTGACAAGGGAGCTTTCGGTTATGGCTCCTACTTCTCCCTCTCCACAATGGATAGACATTACCGCAGCGACATGACTGTAGAAGAAGCCATTGAACTGGTCGACAAATGCATACTTGAAATCCGTTCAAGACTGGTCATTGCGCCACCGAACTTTGTGATCAAGATTGTTGACAAAGATGGAGCTCGTGAATATGCTAGGCGTCAATCCGTAGTGGATGTCACGACTGCTGCTGTCTGAGTTTGTTTTTGTTTGGTTTTTCATATGTTGGTTTGTGTGACATTTCCTTTTGATTATAAAGAAGTTGGGAGTTAGTGTTTTGACACTTTTCATCTTTGAGCATTAGTGTTGTGATTCCATAAAAATGATGATATATTACTTCAACAGTACAAAATAAATTTCACTCGAAACAAAGAACAATATACACAAGCTTATTCCACCAAGACCAAGCAATGACCAAATAAATGGTTTTTTTTTTCTATAATCAAAGATGCATAAATCAAATCACATGAAGAAGAATACAAAGAAATCATCAGTAGAACTTGAGAGCTACAAGGGCGATGCTGAAGAAGAGAAGAGATGGTGAGAGTGCATAAGCGGATGAAGGAGTCTCAGAAGGTCTACTGCTGCTTCCTCCATCGTCTGACGTTGGAGCTCCACCGTCAACAGATGGTGTAAAAGGTCGGGTCGTATCAGACTGTGGAGTCTGAGCTGACGAAGTCGGCTCTGGAACAATAGGATTCGTCGCTGGACCTGGCGACATCGACGGTCCAAATGTAGCAGCAGGTCCTGTTCCCAAAACAGAAATATTCTTATAAATTTATCTTCCAAGCAAAATAATTATTTGATTAGTTGAGATGATAAGGTGATTTAAGTGTTTACCAGGAGAAGCAGCTGGAGCAATATTAGCTGTAAAAAGATGGAAGATCAAAAAACTTAAATTAGATAACTGATTCAAGCAGGTATATAGAATTTAATGATCATAGGGAAATGATTTGGTATCTGCCTTGGCATTGAAGAGGGACTCTAGGCATGTTACAAGCACGGGGAAGAGAGACAGCGGTTGTGCGGTTAATGGGAATATTGAAAGGAACAGTTCCAGTGACAATAAGACAGAGACATCCCATTCCTCCAGTGGTCAAAGACCTCAGCGAGTTACAACAATCAGAGGACGGAGAAGTTCCATTGCTGCTACTGTTGGTTATGAAGCTCATACAAGGACTCACGGAGGTCATCATCGACGGAGTACATTGGCTAAGCGGCTGTTGTTGACCGTGAATCGGCAAAGCTATGAATGCAATCAGCGCCACCACCACGACAAGAATGTTCGACATTGTTGGATAGATTAAGCTTTGTTTGTGTACTGTTTCTTTGGATGTTTAAAGATTTTGTGGTAATGTGTTTGATGTGATGAGATAGGAAGCAATTGTGGGATTTGGGTTTTTATAGATTGGAGAAGGTGGAGGGAAGAAAAAGAAGTGAGTATAGGTCAACCACTAATAACTAACTCGTGTTCGGTTTTTGATAATTGGGGGTCGTTGGTGGAAGTGAATTAGCCAATTGGATGCGTTCACGTGTACCGGAGGAAGAGTGTAGTAGATACATTACATGTCTTGTGCTGTATTAGATGAACCACTCTTTCACGGTTGTTCTGTTTTGGTAACTAAACAAGAGAGATCAAATCAGATTCCATTTAACTTTTAAGCCCATTAATATATCATGTTGAGTTAAAGACAAAATGTTGAGCTCAATAATGGAGATGATTGGTTCTTTAGATTGATTAGTACTAGTTTGTATTTGTTTTATTTTTCTGCCATTTACCATTGATTCAAAAATAATTCATGGCTACTGATTTTTTGTAGTTTCCTTTCAGTTTGTTGTCTTATTTGGATTTTTAGTATTATCTTTGTTCTTTACCGTAGATAATTCAAACTTTCCTATAGTGGGACACGGCAACCATATGGACTAAAATAACTCACCAACGTATCAAAAATCAAAGCATATTTTTAAGTCTAGAACGTCAAAAGACTTGTAAAAGATGATGTCCTAACTGAGAATTTTCGACACCTGTTGTTATTTTTATTAGTCAAGTCAAATACAAATAAAAGAAAACAAAACACTTCTGTATTATTGTATAGTAATTAGCTAAACTCCATAAACCTTAATCAGAGGAAGTAGTTCAACAACCAAGCCTAGCTAGATCGTCACAAAGACCATCGACCCTAAAAAACTACAAACGGATCAGTTCTGTTCACAACACAACACTCGTTTTGTCCGAGTCTGAACAGATCAAAACAAAAACTGTTAGAAAAGTAGGAAAGAGTTGGTCACCGAAATTAAGCCACCTTTACGTCCTCAGTTCTTTATTTATACCCAAAGGCTCCACAATATCCAATCAAACAAACAAAACATAACAAGACCTAAACCAACACAAACTCAAAAGGATTCTTCTCCATACACAACATCTCAAGAAAACATGAAAATGGGAATGGGTTTAGTGTGTCTTACAGTTTTTATGGCTGTGATGACTTCGACAAGGGTCTCTGCTCAGTCGGGCTGCACAAACGTGTTGATTAGTTTGTCGCCGTGTCTCAACTACATAACCGGAAACTCCACCTCTCCTTCTCAGCAGTGCTGTCGTCAGTTGGGTAGCGTAGTCCAGTCTTCTCCTGACTGTTTGTGTCAAGTCCTCAACGGTGGTGGCTCTCAGCTAGGTATCAATGTTAACCAAACACAAGCTCTTGGTCTGCCAAAGGCTTGTAATGTTCAGACTCCTCCAGTCAGTCGCTGTAGTACCGGTAAGAATTTCAAAACATCAGTTTCTGAAGATTGTTCCAATCCCAAAAGCTTGTGAATCTTATGCAGTATATGTTTTTGCAGGTGGTGGTGGTGGTTCTACTTCTGACTCTCCTGCAGAATCACCAAACTCTTCAGGTAACTGACTTAAAACAGATGCAAGGAAGAAACATCAGTCTCAATATTATCTTTCTGTTATCTAATGCATCCATATCGTTAATTTATGTTAGGACCAGGAAATGGATCGAAAACCGTACCAGCAGGGGAAGGAGACGGACCATCGTCTGATGGGAGCTCTATCAAGTTCTCGTTTCCTCTTCTTGCCTTCCTATCCGCAGCTTCCTACATCGCAATCTTCTGAGTTACTGATTTTCCCCATCCATGTTTCTACTGAAACCGATAAAGCTTTTGTGCCACTCAGATTGCATTCTTTATTTTTCCCTATTTATTCACATTTTGTTGTGATTTTGTGTGATGTATTTTATGTTCTGTAAAATCCCCACTCTCCCGGTGATATTGCTTTGTTGTATCAACGGAGAGCATGTTGGATCTATTTACCTTTTCCAATAAATATTACTTTACAGAACACAGTTTTAAGAACAGAACATTAGCTCTCTCAACAAATATCACTTTAGCTGGCTGCTGTCTAACTAGTTTGGATTCAAAACTCAAGACCAGAGATGATAGATGGAAACACATATCCCAAACTTGGCTTGAAATAAAAACATCCTATAGAATATGACAGACTTTAGGCGGCAAGCAACGATCTAGCGTTAATTATGGAACATGAAAGCTAATGAGAGACACACTTTTAAAGTTAGATATACGAAGAACCAACCTTTAATCGTCGTACGCAATGGGAAGAAACAAACAGAAGACAGTCTATATCCATATCAGATCCGTGCACCAATTTGAGATCAATACTTCCTCTTCTGTTATGAACAAGAGCAAAAGCATGTGAAATAATGCAGTACTTTTGTTTCCAAATTACCTGAAACTTCAATTGGCAATAACAATGGTTGGTTGGATCGTGAAGGTAAAGAAAATTTTCACAGCTCAAGCTAAACAGAAGTCAGGAACTTCCTCACCATCATTAAAGCTTAATTAAGAAACATCATCTGTAGAAGTTCAACCTGTAACAACAACATGATGAAAAGAGGATGACCATAAGGGCTTCTATTCTTCACATATTACCCCAATTTACAGTGCTTTGCAGGCTCTCTACCCTTCGCTAAGCGTTGGAGAAGGCAGTGAATGTTTGACACAAGGTAGAAAATGCAAACCGTAAAATATATTGATCTTAAATCACCTTCCAAAGCTAATGAACAGTTCCAGTTTACCATTAGAGACGTGAAAGAGAAAGCTAATGAAAATTTTTAAATTAGCATTAATAGAAAACAATCACATTGCATAAAACTGTATTTACAATGTTATAGAAAGTATTAAGATTATCAGATGAAAAGTGTGAAAATTGATTAAAAAAAAAAAAATATTCTACAACAGTCTAGATACTAAGAATGTGACCGAGATCGCACAAACTCCTCGAGTTTTTCCCAGACTTCTAATGCAGCCGCCCTGTCGTTATGCCTCTTATTCTTGCTAATCTGATTAGTTTAAAAACACAGAAGAAAGTTCCAAGATTCAGTAAATCATATCGGAATGATAATTTAATCAGAAACAGCATATTTAAAAAGGGTAATAAATTTCTCACCGAGATGATCTTCACATTCCACTGCTTCACCGTCTTTGCTGATTCTATACTGTCATCTTCAAACCGCATGTAGAATCCAATGACTGCAAAGTATATAAATGTCAGCTTCAACTGAATTGAACTCTTAAAAATCAAGAAAACGAAAAGAATTGAATGTCATATTACTTACTCTTATTGAATATCTCAACATGATCCTTGAAAGGCCAACCCTTAAACTGCCAATCCTTTCCCAACACGAAAACCGCAACAACACGATCCCAATCATCAGGCTTCAAAGCAGATGGCTTATCCCTAACTTCATAAGCAGTCACAACTCTCTCTCTATCTCTACTAAACTTCTTCTGAACCGTAATACAATCAGGCTTTAAACCCTTCATCTCCTTAGCCTTAACTTCATTCTCTATAAAAACACCATCTTCAAGAAACTCCTTAACATTATATATAGTAATCAACGTCTGAAACGCACTCGGCACAAGAATTATAGGAACACCTTCACCAATCTTCCCAGCTTTAAAATGAAGCTTAGATTTAGGGTTAGCATCATAGCCATTATCATCTCCACCACCACTAAACCCAACAATACCTCTCTCTTCAGCACCCATTAACCTACTCTTAGCAACTAATCCATCTTTCCTCTGATGAGACTCAATCCTCTGTCTCTCTTCTTCCCTCTTGGTCGAATTCACCAACACACTATAAAAATCCCTGTTCTTACACTGAAGAATCGCGTCTCTGCTCTTCAACGGCCGCTCGTTGGATCGGATCAGCATAATGTAATCAACGTCCTCGCCGGATTTGACGAAATCCTCAACCTCCATATCCTCAATCGCGCTCTCCCTCGAAACGAAAGCTGAATTATCTTGATCTGGTCGATACTCTTCGTTCTGTTTCTGACTCTGCGCGTTTTGCTGCTGGAGGAGTAGGTAATCAATCGCGTCGGAAGAAGATACTTTTCCGGTGAGGTAATCGAGGAGAGGCTTCCGATCTGGTAAAGTCACCGCCGGGACTGAGCTTTTGACGGTTGATTGCATGTACTCTCCGGGTTTTAGATGTTGATTCTTCACATAGTGAACTAATGCTTCTAGTGTGTAGAGAGTCCCACCTTTTGATCTGTACGCCGTCTCCGTCGCGCATGGGAACGAATACTCCGATCCGAATCTGTAATTGGCTCCGACTCGTTCGATTTTATCAGCTTCTCCACGGACTGTGAAATCTTTCAGCACTGATAACGGATCCATTGTTTCAGAGATTGGTTGTTTCAGTTCGATCTTTTAGGGTTTATGATGATGCTACACGGAGCTCGACTCAATTGAAGAAGAAGATAGTAAGAGATGAGGGTAAATTGGTAATTTAAATAAGTCCATATATATATGTAGGCCTTGCGAGAAAAGGCCCAAAATCTAATAATTGGCTCTAAGCCCAATAGAATAATCTTTTTCATGTAATTTATTTACATTTGTTGCGGTTAATTTACATAACCACCATAATGGAACCGCCGAGAATCTTTCTCCGGCCGTTCGATGTATCAGATGCCGAAGACGTCTTTAAATGGGCCAGTGATGATGACGTTACACGTTACCTGCGTTGGGACTCAGTTAAAACCTTAGAGGAAGCAAAACAACACATCTTGAACAAGGCCATACGGCCCATACCACACCCGTGGCGCCGTTCCATTTCTCTCCTAAGCGACGGTCGTTCGATCGGTTACGTCTCTGTCAAGCCAGATTCGGGAGATGGTCGGTGCCGGGCTGATATCGCGTATGCCTTGGCTAAAGAGTTTTGGGGGCGGGGAATAGCCACGGCGGCTGTGAGGATGGCGGTGGGACAAGCTTTCAAGGATTTTCCGGTGGTGGTGAGGATTCAAGCGGTGGTGGAGGTTGAGAACAAAGCGTCTCAGAGAGTGTTGGAGAAAGCTGGGTTTCGAAAAGAGGGTTTGCTTGAGAAGTATGGTTTTAGCAAAGGGGTGATCAAAGACATGTTTCTCTATAGTTTCGTTAAAGAATGATCATTCATTGGTTTATGTGATAAACTGATAATTATCGGTATAATAATCCGGTTTTTACCGAGAGGATACACAATTAGCTAGGTCAAACATTTGGTTTACAGAGACAAAGATGTTTACGGCAACAAATGATGGACGGCATGCCTTTTGTCTCCATGTTCTTAATTATAATGCTAGGTCGTGTCGTTTGTCCATGGTGACTCTTTAATTTATCGTTCTTAATTATAATGTTTTTTCTTGTTTGGTTGCCAACTTGAAAAGATTGATGAAACTCTGTAATAATAATAGTAATCTAACGTCATTAATTTTGAGGGGAAAAAAAAAGTTACAGGAGGTTTTGTCCAAGGCAATAATATATTTTTTACTGTGTAGCTGAACAAAAATAGATTATGACAGGTTCACTGATTTCCTAGTTCCGCCACGGGTCATTGGCAGGCCAGCTCATACCTAGGATGAGAGGGATGGTGGCCATGGGACAAATTTTTTTTTTTTCAAAAAATCTTATGCAAACGGAATCCAAAAACAATGAAAAAAAAAATTATGTTGTAAAGGGTCTAAAAAATTATATGCCTAAAGATTGAGACTGGGTCACCGGCTGACTGGCATGGCAATATCTATTACTCCCTCCGTTCCAAAATATAGGATGCTTAAGGTAAGGCACACATATTAAGATAGTTTATTTTTCTTTTGAAAAGTATCATATATATTTAAATTAAAAAATATCCAACCAATAATAAAGAAGACTGCATAAATAATGATTACAGATTCTTAAATATATATTAAAATTTGCATGAAAAGTTACAAGACATCTTATATTTTGAAACAAAAAAAGAAGTCAAAACATCTTATTTATTGAAACGGAGAGAGTAGAAAATAGCAAAAATTCGGCATTATACATGTCAGATACATTATACACTGCATTAAAAATAGCAAATATTCGATCTTTAGGGTTTATGATGATGCTACACGCAGCTCAATAAGAGACTCAATTGAAGAAGAAGATAGTAAACGATGAGGGTTAATTGGTAATTTGCAGATTAATCCCGAAACTTTACGAGTAAAGATCCAAAATTAATAATGTGCCTTCTAAGCTCAACAGGATATGAGTAAACTTTACATGTGTTGCGTTTAACAAAGTTATGAGTTTCATTGCTGAGATAAGTAACTCAAAGATTATTCAAAAATATTATTAATCAAGAACAAAACTAAATGGGGTTATTGATTTGTTATTTAAATAGAATTTTAAAATTTTTAAATGTTATGTAAAATTTATTGTTATTATATTAATATTTTGTTAAACCCTGATAAAGTTTAGTATTATTAGTTTGTGATTTGTAAAAACATTATTTAAAATCTTAATAAATTTAGGTTATTGGATTCAGACTTTAAGAAAATCATTAAAAATTTTGTGTTACCCAATCAAAACAAAAAAATTAGGATTGTTAATAAATTCAATTATTATGTTATTGGTTCATGATTTTATACACTTTCTTCACAAAATAAGACGTTTTTAAATGGGTCAGTGACAATGACATTACACATTACCTACATTGGTACTCAGTTAAGACCTTAGAAGAAATACGTACGCAAAAGAATGCATAGCGTAAGAAATACGTAAGAGCTATTACTATTTGAAGGGTGAATTACACTTAAACCTATTTTATATCAAACTTTTTCCAGTTACACCTATTTTCAATACTTACTATACTTTTCCATGTTTTTTGCTTATGTAGCTTTTCTTTATGACCAATTGCCCTGTAACTAATATTGGGTAACTTAAAACTAAGAATTATCCCTTATTTTATGTGAATGTGGCACTAATGTTAGATCATAATCATATGTAATATCTGAGGGTTGTGGTTTGTTGGGGAAAAATAATAGATTTTGGTCGATGGTCTCCTCCCCCTCCCCTTTCTCTCTCTTTCTTTTCTCTTTTTTTCTTTTTTTCTTTTTTTTCTTTTCTTGTTATTTGTGTAGTTATTATCAATAAATTATATAAATCTTTTTGAACAATAGATTATGATTACATTTTCTATATTTTAATATGCATTTTGCAATATTTTAGGTGAATAAATTATATATTATCCGTTTTTAGTTAAACATTTGTTCATTGATAAATAGATGGTAAATTAAGGTGTAGTTTATGGATACTTATTTATGTTTGAACATTTAAAAATATATGAAAACCTAACTAATTAAAAAGTTTGTGGCTTGGTAAATTAGTTATAAATAACTAAATTTCAAAAAATAATATAATTATTTAAGGTCAATGATGAAATTTATTGATAAGTTTGTTGCATATTCAAACATCATCATAGTTGGGTTTAGACTTTAGAGACATGACCACGGTTATGGTTAGTATGGTTATGGTTGATTAACCATTGGTTACGGTTAGAAATATTATATATATAGTTACAGTTAGAAATTTTATATACGGTTAAAATGGTTACGGTTAAATACGGTTGCGGTTAAACGGTTATGGTTATATATGGTTATGGTTTTTAATTATTATGATACGGTTAAAATTAAAATTTGTAATATGATTATTAATATAGACTATAGAAAAATTCTTTTGGTAAGAAACCATTACATATACTAAGTTTATAAACTAAGAATGAGTTGATTAACAGAAAATGGCGGTTATTTAAGGGTAGTGGTCCTAGCTAGTGGAGTGTATGGACACATTAAACTATTTAAGTCACGGTTGGAAATTTGGAATGAAATAACTATGTATTATTGTATTTCTGTAAAGAACATGAGTGCGTAAATAATATTATTTTGAACAAGATTATTTTGAGAAACTAATAAACTATCTTGAACACATATCATCCCTAACATCTACTCGGACACATTCACATAAAATAAGGGATAATTCTGATTGGAGATACATTATGCATTTTACAAAACTCAAACCATCTTTTCATTAATTTTGGATGTCCCCATAAATAATTTAAAGCTTTTTTAATTAGTGAAACAAGATTATTTTGAGAAACTAATAAACCATCTTGAACACATAAATTTAAAACATGACAAATACATCGAACATGAAAAAAATTTCCACCTAAAATAGGACTACAATTATTTACTAATTCAGAAACAGAGGCCGTATTAGCAGATGCATTATCAAATGAAATAGAAAATATTTTCTTTGTTAAACTATATTCTTCTAAAATTATTTTTATTAATTTAAATATATTATCAGCTGTATGTCTTTCATCAAAAACCCTAAAAGCAATAATTCTCTTTTGAATAATCAAGTCATCATCAATCCAATGACAGGTAATGCCCATATAATAATGTATCTGCCAATGATCACTCCAAATATCACAACATACTGAAACTTTATTATGAATATTAGAAAACAATTTTTCTAAATCTATTTTTATTTTTCGATAAAGTGAATTTAGAGTACGAGTAAGAGTAGTTCGAGGAACTCTCTTAGCTTGAGGATTTAAAGCATTTATGCAATAATTATTAAAATCCAATTTTTCACCAAAGCTAAATGAAAGATGATCAACCGCAACCATCTTTGCTAATTCTTGTCGATTTTTTTTATCTAAATAATGAAAAAATGAAAGACTAGAAGAAGCATTATGAGGGTTAGTTTTTAAACCAAGCTTTTCAGGATGAATATGTTGCAAATGATACCTATATGATCCATACCCTGAACCCGACCTCCAAGAAAACCTTTTGTTGCAATAATTACAGCAAGCTTTCATTTCCCCATCGAAAATGTACCTTAAAAATATCGGAACCATTCAAACGTTGCTTTTCCAAACTGGTAGCTTCTTCTTAAGTTGCACTCTCTTGAGTATTGATGGTTAGTAATGAGTTGTGGACATCTTCTTTTTGACTATCAAATGAAATGAGTCAGAAGAAATTCTCAAATAACAAAAGAGCTCGAGACTGTGGAAAAATGAACACGTGAATGGATAATGGAATAAAATATAAATAGTATATGACTCTTCTTTTTGAACAATATTTATTTAGAATTTTGTTACTAAAAAAATAGAACGACTATTTTTCACAGCTCACGCTAAAGTTGCTAACAGTCTAACAATCTAACACGTTAACTCTTCCCTATCATTCAGTTCAGTCAATTATTTCTTTCTAGCATAATTAATTTAATAAAATAATTTAAATTGTGTCCCAGTTTTACAAAGAGAGTCAAACACATTAACACAAACAGGATCTACATAATCCATAATATTTTCATCCACGACCATGAAGCCACTTCCTTGGACTTTGTCATTTTTTGGTAACTTATTTTCATTTGTTTCATTATTTTTCCTTTATTTTAAATGAATGAAATATATCTCATGTATTTTCTTAAAATAGAAACTGTTAAAATTAAGAAAACTCTATATTTTCTAAAACTATGTTTAATTAATACGTATTTTCTTCCTAAATTTTTTAAATATTTGGATTTAGTAAAAATTTTAAATATTAAATACTAATATTTTTAAATTTGGGCGATAAATATTTCTTATACGTAATGTTTCTATAACATATCAATCAATAGTTATTTGTACAGTTAATTATATTTGGAAGATGGTTAAGCTTATAATTTGATGGTTTAATTATACGGTTAACCGACAGTTTTTATACGGTTACGGTTAATAATTTTTGTATCTATAACCAATATGATTTTACGGTTATGGTTTTTAACCGTTTTATACGGTTACGGTTTAATTTTGGTCATGCCTATGTTATATAGATTGATTGTATATGTTTTGAATTCAGGTTGTATGGTCTAAAGTTCAAGGTGTAGGATTTAGGAATTAAAGTTAAAAGTTTAGGGTTTAGGCATGTGGATGATGTGTCTATATTTTTATTTCATGGTTTAGGATTTAGGGTTCAAGGTGTAGGATTTAGGGTTTAGGATTTAAGGTTTAGACTTTAGAGTATATGGTTTAGGTTTTTGGGCTTATATGGATTCAGTGTCTATGTGGAGTTATGGTTATGAGCTAGGGATATATTTAACCAAATTTTAGTGGTAGAGAGGGTGGATGGGCTTTAAAGTAAACCCTAAACATGATGATGTTTTAGGGTTTAGAGTTTAGCATTTATGACTTATGTGGATTTAGGGTTTAGGATACAACGACAGCATCAAATTCACATATTCATAGTTATATGGATACCAATAGAATTTGTGGGTTCTAGAGATTTAGGGTTAAGATACAACGATAATATCAAATCCATATATTTGTGGTCATGTGGATACCAACAGAATTTTTGAGTTCTAGAGATTTATTGTTTACGATACAACGACAATATCAAATCTATATATGCGTGGTCATGTGGATACTTATAGAATTTGTGATTCTAGAGATTAAGGGTTTAGGATACAACAACAACATTAAATCCATATATTCATGGGCATGTGGATACCAATAGAATTTATGGGTACTAGTAACACATGACCATAAATGTGGGTATTAGTAACACATCAATCTTTGTTATCAAATCCATAACACATGACCATAAATATGGTACTAGCAACACATCAAATCCATATATTCGTAGTCATGTGGATACCAACTGAATTTGCGGATTCTAGAGATTTAGGGTTTAGGATATAATGACAATATGAAATCCACATTTTAATGGTCATGGGGATACCAATAGAAACCCATAACCACTTCGTTTGAATACAAAACATATTCATACATTGAGATTCATGATTTCCATCCAAGCCCATCCACTAAACTTTGACTACATGGTCATAGCCCTAATCTGTCGACATATGTTTGTTGGACACAAGCACATGCTTTCTTCTTCTTAGTTATAAATAATTCAAGCAACCTAATACGTTTTTTCTCAGCAGCTACAATTGATTTCTTCTGCTTTCATACATTTAGAACGAGCAAATGCTTTATTCTTCTTTGATATTATTTAGTTTAGTTTGGTTGCTAACAGATTATAACCATATGTACAAGGTAGCGTGGATACCATTGGTGTTTTGTTCATACATATTCTATTGGTATAGTAATGTTTTGTTCTAAAGTTTCTTCTTTTGATCTCTCAATGGGAGATTCGAGTTTCCATCGGATTTGATGAACAACGATGAAGGAGAAGAAACAAGGAAACATAATTGGGGATCTACGGCTTCGACGGCGGGTAAAAGAATTGAGAATTTGATGATTGAAAAATTGGGGATCTAAGGTTTAAATTATTTTTATTTGATTTTTTACTTTGAATTTAAATACTAAATTTTAATATCTTCTCTTGCTAAAAGCATATAAGCTGAATGAATAGAGAGAAAAAAAGGATAAAAAAAAAAAGAAGATGTGTTTATTTTATTTAAAATATATATATATATATATATATATAAAGAAGGGTGGAGATCGAGAAAGAAAGAGAAAATTAGTTTAGTTAAGAGAGGAGATAATATGTAATTTTAAAAGTCAAAAGTGTATTTGTAATACAAAATAGGTGTATGACTGAGTATTTTGTGTGAAAGTGGGTGTGAATCAAAATTTCCCTATTTGAAACTCTTTCCTCCAAAGTTCAATCAAAATAAATTTGCTCTTCTTTAGTTTTGTAATTTCAGGTGTATGATATGAAGAGCCGTGTCTATGGGCAAAAAATGACTAAGTCGAAGGTAAATTAATGTTCACCTTTTACTTTATATCTCTGTAATACTCCATCGTGTGTTATTTTTATGTATTCCTTTTCCCTAAAACAAAATTTTATTATTTACATCATTAGTTAGTTTTTTAATCTTGGTGAAAATTTTAGAAAATCATCGAGAAAGTACTATTTAGAACGTGAAAAGACGTGTTAATTATATACGATGTCTACCTGTATACACGAACTACATTGCATGTATTTATACAAAAGTTATTTAATAATGGCTATGGTGGCTATTGATTGAGTCAACAAAAAATATGTACAAATTAAATTACAAAACATGATGCACTATTTATATAGGAGTAATTACTATACCTAGAACGTGTAGCGAAATCAAACAAAAATGACATAAAATATACTATATTTAAACTGTTTTTAGTAATGGCAAACATGTATTGTTGGCTATTGGGTAAGTCAAACAAAAAGAACATACAAAATGAAGTTACAAAACATGCTGTATTATTTATATAGTAATTAGCATAACAAGAAGGTAGCCCAAATCAAACAAGAATGACATATATAAAAATTATAGTAATATGAACTATAAAGTATTAAATAATGGCTACATGCAATGTTGGCTGTCGGTTAAGTCAAACAAAAACAACATCCAATTGTGTTCATAACCAAAAAAACTGCATTATGTATTATATATATAGTACCAATTAGCATGCAAGACTCTGAAAAAACAAACGTATCTGAAATTATCAAAACAAAACTCAAAAGGATTCATCTCCAACCACATCTCAAGGAAACATGAAGATGGGAATGATTTTAGTGTTGCTTACTTTTTTCATGGCTGTGATGTCTTCTACAAGGGTCTCTGGTCAGTCGAACTGCACAAACGTGTTGATGGGACTGAGGCCGTGTTTCAGCTACCTGACTAATCCTACCTCTCTTGCTTATTTGGATTGCTGTGGTTCGGTGGGTGTCATAGCCCATACTTCTCATGACTGTTTTTGTCAATTCGTCAACAGTGAAGGCTCTATTCTCGGTATCAATGCCAACCAAACACAAGCTCTTCGTCTGCCATCGGTTTGCGGCATTGGGACTCATGTTGTCAGTGAGTGTAATACTGTGATGTCTCCTCCAAGTGTCTCTCCTCAGAAAAACTGCACAAACGAGTTGACGAGTTCACTGACGCCGTGTTTCAGCTACCTGACTAATCCTACCTCTCTTGCTTATTCGGATTGCTGCTCTTCGGTGGATGGCATAGCCTATACTTCTCTTGACTGTTTTTGTCAATTCGTCAACACTGGAGGCTCTATTCTCGGTATCAACTATGTTAACCAAACACAAGCTCTTCGTCTGCCATCGGTTTGTGGCATTGGGACTTCTGTTCTCAATCAGTGTAACAACGGTAAGAATTTCAAAACATCAGTTTTACAGTTTATGAAGAAACACCAATCATCCTAGTACGTGGTCTTTAATTATGGTATCTAATGCATCGATATCGCGAATTTATGTTAGGAACAGGAAATTGATTGAAAACTATACGTACCAGTAAGGTGAATGATGGACATGCATAACCGGTTAAGAGGACGTCAAACCGAGCCAGTGTCCCAAACAGAAAGTATTTGAACTGATTTAATCGTTGTAATTTGGTTTTATTGTGTTGTATGAGTCTTTGTTTCAGCATGAGTCAATAACGAAAGACGTAGTCTTTCTTGTGTTAATTAAGGAGCCAGCTTTTCCATTTTCCCATTCCTTGGTTTGTAGGAGTTACAATTCCATCTTTTTGTACTCTCTTTAAAGGAAAAAAAGGCAAAAAGAGGAAATCTTAATTGCTCAAAAAAAAATGCTATTACAATTTGGATTAAAAAGAGTCTGAGAAGTGAGACCCATCATATATAGGAGAAGGAGATGGAACATCGTATAGTATATAGAAACTCTTTAAGGTAACAAACAAACAAAAAAAATATCATTATAAAAGAGCAAGTCTATTGGGGGATTTAGCAAGGTCTTTTATTTTTTTGGGACAAAAAATAAATCAAAACTGATTAAAAATACAAGAGTGGCCTCTAAATTTTGGTAAACACATGATTAGTTTTATTTCGAAAAACGTCTTGATTTCCCATGAGAACTATGATATCATACCAGATAGAGTCTGATCTTTATCCTCGTCCCAGATGTCTTTGCCGAAATTATTCTCAACCTATATATCCATATATCGGGATGTTATTGGTTTAAAGAGTGAACCGATAAGAAACGGTTCATACCAAATACAAAACCAAAAATAAAACCGACTTATGTTAATAACCCGGCCCAAGACGATACATCGATAGCTCCATTAAAATCCCCAAATCCTCAAACCCTAAAAGCATAAAATTCTAATTAAATCGATCTCTGCAACCATGAGCAATGAATCTGGAGCTTCGAGTGGTTCATCAAATGTCCGACAAAGAGGATTCGTCGTTGGTGTGCCTAAGAGATGTTGGTGTGGGAACAAATCGTGGCAAAGAATTCCAAATCCGAGCCTAATCCTTCTCGGCGATACTTTCGATGTCGAGAAGCAGCAGCAAAGAAGGTACAGTGTTATGCTTTGTTTGATGTTGAGATCGACTCTCATCAATTCTCATCAGTTCTCATTGTTTTGTATGATATAATGTAGCTTGTGAACGATAACCACACCTTTAAGTGGGTCGATGAGGCATTGTTGGACGAGGTAGCAACATTGGGTGTTCAAATTGAGAGAGTAAAAGAAGAGATGAAAGAGCTTACAGTAGAGACATTGCAAGACCAGAAGATAAAATTTGAGAAGATGCAAATGGAGTTCGAAAAAGAGCTATTTGAGAGGGTTGAAGAAGTTTTGTTGGAAGCAAAAGCTGAATTGCAATGTAGGATGAATAAGATTATAATTGTATGTGTTTTCGGTTTTATGATCATATTTGCTCTGTTTAAGCTTGTATGATGAACTCTTGTTGGTGTTGCGATTGCGTTTAATAAGATAAGACATTGCACATTTCATAAAAGGCAGAACATGATGAACACATGTTCTGAAAACAAGCAGAATGATAAGGTTTTAAAATCATGTTCACAACATGATCACAGACAAAAAACATAACCCTACTAGTCTATTCGACCAAAATACAGATCCAACTAGTCTCTTAGACCAAAAAACAGACCCCTACTACCATAATCTTCAACATTCAGGCTTGTGAAAGTCCTCCACCACCTTGAGATAGTCCTCCACCACCCTGAACAACTTCTCCTCCACCAAATTGAGAAAGTCCACCACCATCTTGAAAAGGTCCACCACCTTGAACAACTTCTCCTCCACCACCTTGAGAAGCCTGAAAAACCGTAAATTCCCAAAAATGAGAACAAGAAACCGATTATAATGAAAACAAACTGATTATAATGAGAACAAACCGATTAATAACCTGTGTTTGATTCTTCTTCTGTTGGAACCTACGGTTATGCTGATCAGAACCACAAATTCCACATTGCATTATCCTTTTTTTATGCTTTGGTTTCTTCTTGACATGAGACTCATTTACACATGGCTTCCTCTTCTTGTCTGCCTTAGTTACCTTCTTTCTCCTAGGTTGTGGTGGCTTAGGTGGAACATAAACATCCTCACCTAAAGTCGAAGGCCAGTGACGAGCACCCCTTTGTGGAGTAATACCATCTCTGTAGTTAAGCCTCCACATAGCAGTACGGAACCACTGTCACACATACTCATCAGGATTTAACGTCCTCTTCACAATCACTCCATAACCATGCTCACATGGAATCCCACAGATTTGATACTTCTTGCAGGTACAAGTCATATTTTGTAAAGACACTATGTGTTTGTCTCCATCTAGTGTGACTTCAAAGCACCCATTAGTAGAAGGATACACCTGGCATTCCGAAGTTTTCTCATGCTCTTTAGCAAGAAACTTTGACACATATGGAGTACATAAACCTGAAAAATCAAAAGCCAATAATATTGCATTACATATGTAGAAAATTGTATTAAATTTTGAATTAAAAAAATTAATTAGCTTTTGTGAGAATGAGAGAGAGAGCTGAACGTTTGGCAATCCGAACCATAGCCAGTCTTCTAACTGTCTCCAACATTGCCATAAATGGTTTCTCCCTTGCTTTGTCGATGGTCTTGTTGAAAGATTCTGTGAATTTGTTGTCAACATCTTCACAATAACCCCCCATCTTATAGAAGGTACGAGTCCAACTCTTTGGTTTGGACTTCATAACATCATCATACACACCAGTGTCATAAGCGTGTATGCGTTCCAATCTCTCCCCAAACTCTTTTGTGTTATAGCTTCAAGCCATATGCCAGAGGAGTGGCTTCATTTGCTTATTGGAAGGATGATTCTTCTTCAAGTTCCCAGAGATGTGTCTATCATACATTCTGTGCTCTATTTTTGGTAACTCCAACTCCACAGCTTTTATTAACCCCTAAAACAGGACCACACATATTAAAAACAATAACATTGACATCTATCAACCAATATAAGAAATTACATGTATACCTTTTGTCGATCAGACACTAAAATGTAACCATCTCCCTCGTTTAGCTCCAATTCAGTCTTCAATCTCTTCACAAACCATAACAAATTTTCTTTGTTCTCAACTTGAACAACACACAAGGCTATTGGATAGATACCATTGTCTGCATCTCTGCCTAATGCAGCAAGCAACTGTCCCTTGATCTTCGACTTTATGAAGGCGCCATCAACTCCTATTATTGGCCGACAAGTCTGTTTCCAAGTTCTTCTAAGGACATCAAAACAAACATAAAACCGACTGAACACATCTTGACCAGCATCATTCTTGATTGTATATACCTCAACAACAGACCCTGGATTTGCTTCCAAGATCTCAGCTGCGTAATCTCGCAGTCGTGTAAACTGGACTTCATACTCTCTCTCTCTATCCATGCCAAAGCATTTCTCCGAGCAGCTTGACATTGTGGCCTAGTAACTGATATCTTCCACCTTCCATGATAATTTGTTCAATCCTCAAAGGCTTGTAATGATCCGGTTCCTCCCTAATCTTATCGAGAAAAATTCTAGCTATAACTGGGGTCTTAAACATGTCACACTCGCCATTGGAGGTACAACAATGCTTATCAATGTATTTGGTAATCCTCCACATCTATGCATTTGGAAGAAGTGCAGCGAACACTTTCCACTCACAATTTCCCTTATGCCCAATACATCTAAACCCGAGTTTATCTTTGTCATACCTGTACTGCTTCAAATTGTAACTGGTATGTAGTGCATAGTCCAAGACACTCTCCTTGAATGCAACCCCAATGTAGAAGGATTGCCCTTTCCACAATGTTCCATCACCACGTCCGATATCCGTCAACACTCTCTCTGGACCCGCACCACAACCTTCTTCCTCGTCGTCACTTTCTGGGTATGTGTCGTGATGAATCGACTCTTCAGCATCAGTAAAATCCTGAGCAAGCTTCTCGACACGAAATTCAACTTGATCCTCTCCTTCTTCATCGTAATCTCCTTGCCCAACACCATCTCTTTGCCCAAAACATATATTGGACGAGGGTAAAGATCGGGCTCTATCTGGTACGATATCATAGTTCTCATGGGAACCATGACGTTTTCCCTTTTATTTTTGATATAAAAACAATTTTTTTTTTCTTTTTTTCCTTTTTTTTCCTTTTTTCTCTTTTTCTCCCCATCTCTTTCGCGGAACCGTTCCTTCACTCCCCAAATTCTCATATTTGCGATTAACCAATCTCCGTTCTTTGCTCTTTTTGATTAAACAATCTTCAGTCGGAGGTGATGATTAAGCAATCAGAACAATACATCAGAGGCTCTGATCTATTAATGAGTTTGGATATGGAACCGTTGACTCGTTGAGAGTCTTCTCCACCAACTCGAAGCTTTTCCTTCACTGCTATTGGAAAAATTGATTAACCAATCTCCATCTCATGGTAATTTCATATTTCTATTTGAATGAATTCTTGTTTAGGTAACGGTTTAGACATTAGAGTTTTTGATTTTTGAGAATTAGGGTTCTTCAAAATCTCTTTGTATCATGATTTTAATTAGGATTAACGAAATTAGGCATGAATGAGGATGAGTTTAGGCATAGATTGTATGTTTCCTTTGATCTTGTCCATTGGTTGATTCATACTTTGTGTCGATTGTGGCTATTAGATAGGATGTTGTTTATGATCTGAGTTGAACCTTCAATTGGTCAACTGAAACATGAAATGGAGTAATGACACTTGTAACTGTGTCTTTTTCTACAGAGGCTGGTGAAGCATTTACTTGGGTTTGGAAGGAATGCATTCCATCAAAGGATCCTGTTAGGAAGCAGTAGAGTGGCTCGAATGACCAAGGTGTGATTGGTTCGGATATCTTTGGTTTTCGTTGTGTAATTTGTTTATTGTTGATTGATATGTTATGTTTTTTGAATTGTCATAGTGAGTCCATCATCACAAGGTTCAAATGCAGCCAATGGTATGACACTGCAGAATGAGAATCGGAAGGGAGGGGAGGAATTGGTGAAGCGGAGGCAGGTTTCAACTGCCAAAGATTAAGCCGAAGGCCTTTCACTTGGAGAGGACTTCTTTGCTATCACACCTTCACTTGTGAGTGTTGGCCATGGGGTGAGGATCACTTGTGTTGCTACTTGTGGTCGGCATACTCTGGCGTTGTTAGGTGAAGTTTAATAATACAAATCTGAGATGAAGCTGCTACCTTGTAGTTGAAGATTCATTCGAGGATGATCATTTTTTTGCTTTGGGGATATGGAGGCGAAGGGCAATTAGGATTGGGTTCCCGGATTAAAATGTTCTCATCTCCTCATCTAATACCTTGCTTTGAATCACCAAGAAAGATCTTTCATATTGTATCAAGGAATCACAACCACATCTACTCAAGTTTCAAGAGAGAACCTGGTCGGCACATAAAGGCTATTTCTTGTGGAGGTCGTCATAGTGCGGCAATTACAGGTCCATTTTCTTTTCTAAGTGTTTCCTTTGTACATTACTGATCAAACTCGTGTGCAATGAAAGAAAAGGAGGTTATGTTGCAGTATATGTATTCCTAAAGTTGGAAAACTTTGTGATAGTGTGATCATGATTGCTCATCCTTCCTAGTTCTAGATACTGGAGGGTTAATAACTTTTGGCTGGGGACTCTATGGACAGGTGAATGTTATACAGCATAGCAATATTTGTCTCATTATCTAGTTGACTAAGCTTTTGACTTTAACTGCAACTTGTATCCAGGTCTCCTTTTGTATTGTTTTCAGTATTAGTTTGTGGTCTCACTTTAAGTTTTTCAAGAGAGGAAAAGTCATACCCTCGTTTTGAAACATGTAACATGTTCTTGAAACACTTTGCATTCTATGATAATTGTCTGATGTAGATTACTCTTTCTGATTCTAGTTCACGGTAAACTCTTTGATGGATGTACCAACTAACTATTAATTGTATTCTCGATTTTGCTGATTCGTACTGTAATTTTTGTTTCTGCAGAGGATGGTCGGTTGCTATTTTGGGATCAAATCTGCTAACTAAACTAATTGTTCTAAAAATATATTTTTTTTTAAAAAAAAAATAAGAATCCCATTAAAAGTTTATCATTGGAGGAGTATAATTTTAATTAATAAACACAAAGTTTTTATTTTGTAGAAGTATATTTTTTAATCCTAAAAAATATAAGAGCTTCGAAATAATGATCTCCCAATGGAGATGCTTTTCGAAGATGTTTTTATTATTAAAAAAATAGAATAACAAGAGAGATAATGAGACTTAGAAAGAAATAAATACCCTTTAGTAAGCCATACGCCATATGCTTCATCTTGATTGGTTTAGTTTCTTAAAACAAATATAATTTAATTAATCTTTTGATATTAAATTCATTAAATATCCATAAAAACTATCTTCCCATTGTGGATGCTCTAAAAGACATAGGTCTTGAATGGTAACAATTGAAAAAGCGATTTTCAAGATTTCTGACAAAAAAACGGACCATGTTACCAATCATACAAAAAGCTAAAAGTTTGAGTTTGAAATGACTAGATCCGTTTTTTTCTATAATAAATAACAAATTATACTAAATAAAAGTAGGAGCTATAAGCTTCTAAGGCTGTCCACCTAAGCTTTAAAACAACCAATAGGGATTCAACATGTCACTAATTAACATTTTTAGAAATTTGCAGAATTTTATATATTAAGAATTATTTTAAACAACCTATATGTATTTGACATGTCATTCATTAACATTTTCTAAATTTTCAGAATTTTTTAGAATAAGGAAAATTTAAAATTTATGGAAATAAAAAAAAACTATATACAATATCCCACATTGGCTAGAAAATTTTTAGACAATGGTTCAAACCAGTATAAATAAGATTAATATGCTTCCAACAACGAATGAGCAGGAAAGCTTGATTTATCAGGCGTCCAAGTTTAGAAGTTTTATTCGGTATGATCCGGTTTTATCTTTGATCAAACTAAAACTTTAAAAAGTTTCAAAAAAAATTATAATATTTCGATTTTTTAAAATTTTAAATATAATAAATATTGAAAATTTTAAAAGCTAATTTAAATATTATAATTTTCAAAATTTAATAGTTTAAAATATTATAAATATTGAAACTTTTTAAAAGGTTCAAATATTATATTCGAACCTTTTAAAAGTTTTAAATATTATAAATATTGAAACTTCTAAAAGTCTTAGCTTTAAAAAGGTTTCAAAATATTATAATTTTTAAATTTTAAAAATTTCTTAACATTTAAAAGGTTTTTAAAACCTAAGCTTTAAAACAACCAATAGAAATTCAACATGTCACTAATTAACATTTTTAGAAATTTGCAGAATTTTATATATTAAGAATTAATTTGAACAACCTATCAGGATTTGACATGTCATTCATTAACATTTTCTAAATTTCCAGAATTTTTTTTAAAAAGGAAAATTTTAAATTTATGGAAATAAAAAAACTATGTACAATATCCCACATTGGCTAGAAATTTTTTAGACAATGGTTCAAACCATTATAAATAAGATTAATATGCTTCCAACAACGAATGAGCAGGAAAGCTTGATTTATCTGGCGTCCAAGTTTAAAAGTTTTGTTCGGTTTGATCCTGTTTTTTATTTGATCAAACTAAAACTTTAAAAAGTTTCAAAAAAAATTATAATATTTAAATTTAAAAAAATTTAAATATTATAAATATTGAAAATTTTTAAAGCTCTTAGCTTTTTAAAAGTTTTTAAATATTATAATTTTAAAATTTTAATAGTTTAAAATATTATAAATATTGAAACTTTTTAAAGGTTCAAATATTATATTCGAACCTTTTAAAAGTTTAAAATATTTTAAATATTGAAACTTCTAAAAGTTTTAGCTTTGAAAAGGTTTCAAAATGTTATAATTTTAAAATTTTAAAATTTCTTAACATTTGAAAGGTTTTTTAAAAGTTAAAATTTATAAATATGTACAACGTCCCACATCGGCTAGAAAATTTTAGACAATGGCTGAGAACCATTATAAATAAAAATAAAATGTTTTTAACTATAAATTTATCAGGTTTGCTTGATTTTTGCTTATTTATTAGGTTTCCAAATTTTAAGGTTTAAATATTTATTATAGAATGTTTAGAAATATTATAAAAACCTCCATAAAAATGTTAAAATTTTATAACTATTTAAACTCTATAAAAAGTAAAAGTGTCATTAATATTTAACTCTAAAAAAATGTTACATATAATTAAATTACATATAAAGTTTGAAATATTTGAAATATTTAATCTCTTTTAAAAATTTAAAACTTTAAGAATTACTAAATATTATATATCAAAATTTTTAATATCTTACTTATCTCCGTTTGTGCTTTATATCTCTCATGAGCTGTAAAACATGTTTTTGTGTATGACTTTACAGATGATTTGATACTTTTGCAGTAAAATTTTTATTTTTAAGTCAAATAAAGAAGGATTGACGTCGCAAGACCTTGATTTGATGTTATTTGAGTTTAAAGAAGAAGGATCGACGAAAAGCACAAATATTGTTTTACTATACATGTGTTCATATTACTTTCTCTGCAAGTAAGGATTTTGGTTTGAGAAGTATATGGATGAAGTTATCAATAATTGGGTGCATGTGTTGACTATGCTGGTTTTCATGAATTGCACAATTTTTATGAGAAAAAATGATTTTGGTCTTGGAGTTTGATGGGTTAACAAGTTGTGTGGTAGTATAAAAAAAAAGATTTTTTCAGCGAAAGAATGTAAAAAAGTTGACGAGGAAAAACAAGAAGAAGAGTATAACAAAGAACTGGACGATAAAAATAACGATGACAATTACATCATATAAATTGACAATGAAAATGACAAGAAAAGGGGCACAAAAAAAACAAACAACTACTAACAAACAACTACAATGAAAATGACAAGATTTAGTAGTTGTTTGTTTTTATTGTTTTTATTGTTTTGAATGAGTCTTTGTTTCACCATCAGTCAATAACGTGGTCTTCCTTGTGTTGTTTTTATTGCTTTTATTGCTTTTCCATTTTTCCGTTCTTGGAATCATGGGTTATGGGGAAAGTGGAAATCTTAATTATATTGCCCAAAAAAAAAAAAAAGGAGAATTTGTTAAAAATACCCTTTTTTATATATATTTTTTTAAAAATATTCTTTTTTGTGGCCATTTTTATTTTTGCCCTCTTTTAATTTTTAATGATCATTTTACCCTTAGATAAAAAAATATTTTAATCAATAAAAAGAAAAACAAAATTTTTCCGCCAAAAAAATTTCCGACATATTTTCCCGCCAAAAATTTTCGAAAAAAATTCCCGGCAAAAATTTTTTTGTCAAAAAAAACTTAATAAAAATTTTCGACAAGAAAATTTTCCCGCCAAAATTTTTTCCGTCAAAAAAAATTTATAAGGTTTTTAAAAAGTTTTATAAGGTTTCTACCTTATAAAAGCCTTATAAACACCTTGTAAAGGCTTTTACAAGATATTTTAAAGAGTTTTAAAAGGTTTTTTAAACACCTTGTAAACGCTTTTACAAAGTTTTTAAATGGTTTTTAAAAAGATTTTTAAAATGTTTTTAAACACCTTGTAAACGCTTTTACAATGTTTTTAAAAACCTTGTAAAAGTTTTTATAAGTTTTTAAAAAGGGGTTTAAAAGGTTTTGAAACACCTTGTAAAAGCATTTACAAGGTGTTTCAAAACGTTTACAATGTGTTTAAAAACCTTATAAAAACATTGTAAACGCTTTTAAAGGTTTTTAAAAGCGTTTACAATGTTTTTATAAGGTATAAATTTCAATATTTTTGGCGGGAAAAATGTTTGATTTTGGCGGGAAAATATTTTTTTGGCGGAAAAAAAATAATTTTTGTCGGGAAAATTTTTCAGTTTTGGCGGGAAATTTTTTTGGCGGGAAAATATTTTCGATTTTGATGACTGTACATTCTTGCTGTCACTCAAAAAAGGTAATTTGGTCATTTTGTATATAAAGAGAGGTAGTTTTGAAAATTGTCAACATAAAGGGGTATTTTTAAAAAATGATATGGAAAAAGGGGTATTTTTGAGAATATCCCCAAAAAAAGAGTGTTATTACATTTTTGATTTGAGCTCTAAATCTGAGACCCATCATAGGGGAAGGAGATGGAACATCCTATATATAGTATAGATTATAAAAGGACTTTTAAGAAACAAATAAAAATACCTAATGTGAGATAATCTCTTGAAGTTGGAATGAGAAGAAGAAACTTTCAACTAATGTAATGCAATGAAAAGAAACCAAGAGAAGACAGTGGGCGGTATCCACATAGGATCCTTGTATACATATTGTTCGCATATTAAAAAGCATGAAGTTTGATAAGCTAGAGAATCACATAATAAAAGATACAAAAAATAATTTGAGAAATACCCCAATAGGGATTAGGAATGATGATACTTTACCTCTTTTCTTCATGAAAATGATCAAAACAGTGTAAATTATGAATTTTGTATCCACACCTCAAGCTACGAAAAATGATACTTATTTTTCTGAAATGGTAATTAGTAAATATGGATATCCAATCCAAAATCAATGGGCAATAAGTAGAGAGATATGTACTATTTATATTGTCCGATAATTCTTATTTTTCTCGATGTGGGATATTGTCTAATACACTTCCCTCGTGCTCATGACTGAACATTTGTAGCGTGAAGCACAGTCGAGAGAAATTTTTAACCATGGGTTCTGATATCATATTAATAAACATGGATATCCAACCCAAAACCAATTGGTAACGAGTTGAGGGATGAATAAACTATTTATATTGCCCTACATATCTTATCTCTCTTTGTGATATATTGTCTAATAATGTTTGGGTCAATAGAGTAGTATAGATGGCCTTCACACCTCAAGCTAAATAAGTGGCAGCAAGAAAACTTCCTCACCAGTCACCATAGTTAGAAGAGCCGAAAAGATCCTTAAAAAAGAAAGGCCCATTCTTCTTGAGACAGCATCTTACCATCTTCAAGCTGACCCAATCATCATGCTTCAAAGCAGATTATTTGTCCCCGATTCAAATAAATAAGCAGCCACTAGCTGTTAAAAAGATTGGTAAATGATGGGCCACATTTACTGGACCAGCCCATTAGAGCAAGGAAGCCTAATGCTCGATACAAAGACTAGGCGGCAGGCGCTCGACGAGTCTCAAGGTTTTGGTTTTGTGTATAATTATTTTCGTTTGATAAGGTTGATTCATGTTAGGATTTAGCTTTCTAGGATTGGTGTAATCTTCTAGAATTTCTATTTTATTATATAAAGTTTAGTTTTGAAAGTTAGCCACTAACAAGATTTTGACATATGTTAACTTATCAATCTCATAATAATTAATAAGAGTAATTTGATTACAACAAAATATAAAATGTTTTGTTTAAAAAATATTAATAATGTAAAAAGATAATTATCAAAAATTACAAAAATTACAAAGTTTATTTTAAAATAATTATAAAGATATTATATATATCATAAAATTCAGAACTATAATATTATATACTTATTTTCAATTTAAATTATTAATTCTAAAAAAATTAGAAAAATGGATTAAGAAAATATGCAGTTAATTATTAATTATAAATTTTGTAAATACTCACTTCTATATAAACATAGATCGTCTCATATTTTTCATCTAACAAAATAATTTATTCAAAAACACTGCTTTCAATTTTGTTTAATTGAGAAATTTTTTTTAATGAGAACATAAATTTTTCTTATTTTTTTAAACCAAAATTTTCTCCTACTTTCTCCTTTTTCAGTTGGTAATAGGTAAGATTAACATGTTGACCAAAAAAAAGATTAATATATGGGTATTCTTTTCCTAATACTGTATTTTAATATTTATTGTAATATTTTTCGATTGTTTTAGTTAATTTATATTTTCATCTTTGAATTATTTGGGATTCATATATTATGATGCTTATAATTTTCTATTATTTCATTTATAATGTCAAATTAATTTTCTTCTAATTTTTAAATTTTGATTGGTTGGTCATAAACCTTTTTTTTTTTTTTGCAAACATAATTGTTACCATTGTTCATTCAATCCCAAAGGGAGATAACGAGTAGAAGCTCATCAATCTAATGGATAAAATAAGCTAATCAAAAACAATGTTACAACAAATATAGATAGATAGATTGGAAAAACATAAATTGTTGTTGATAGATCCATAGGAGCTCGAAGATTGTTGACATCCTGGTTTGCAGAAATATTTAAAAGAATTGATTTGACCACCTATGTCACCAAAATGGATGGATGATTGTCAGAACCGTGTAAGTGGGAACAAACACAGAAAAATATCATTTGTTGATTTGTAGGGTCGGTAAACAAATTTTTAAAGCCTTCCAGACGTAACAAACTGGCTATCGAATATGAATGGATTCACGGGCCATGAATAGATATAGGACCCACTTAGGAAGGTGGGTCCACGGACTGAGAGTGGACATGGGCTCACTAAACAAGGTGGCGGTTGGGGCATTACAGAGACAAAGGCTACATCATGGTGTGTCAAAGACACTTCCACGAATACATTAGGAAATTTAATAATAGTTACTATCGAAAGATTTTGTGACGTTAGAAAAAGGTTTTTACTTTCATTGGTTGTCGGAGCAAGCTATTTTGAGATAGCAAGAAGACGTGAACATGTTCTCTCCACATAGGAGGAGGGCAGAGCCGAGGGTCTCTCTATGGTGGAGAAGGTTGGACACAAGGTTATCTCCCAAGGGGGAATGTGGAGGAGGTTGGACACAAGGTTATCTCTCCAAGGGAGGAAGGCGGAGCCAATGTTCTCTCTATGGTAGAGGAGGTTGGACGCAAGGTTCTCTCAGAGAGGAGGGCGGGGCTGAGGTTTTCTCCATGGTAGTAATACATTATTATGATGATACATTATTGATTAGTATACTATGTAATATATTTTCTATTCAAAATGTTTTTTGAGCCAACAATTTTAGTAATTAAAAAACTATGCAGAAGTGAAAGTAAAATAGTTGGCTTAATGTGTTCATGTAGACATTTTCTAGGTGGTGATAAAAAATAAATTTGTAACATAGAGTATATTTAGGTGTAAAAAATTTAATTTTAATGGTAACATACATAAAAGATTTGTAAATGGATATAAATCAGTGTATTATAACAAAAATAAAATTTATAAATAACATATAAAAAATTTTAATATATTTTTATTAAATTTAATTTAATTTACAAAACTTTAAACCCACACATTGAGCGGATCCTCATCTAATTCTTCTATAAAACCCAAATCTATATTAGAAAAGAGGTAGTTTCAATTACCCATCAAAAAACCCTTGTGTCTTGTGTTCTTTTTATACTCTGATTGGGACCTATCAGTAAATTGGTAATTTTAGCAAGTTCCTTGTTTAAAAACCGATAAGAATAGTAATGTTTGGTTGAAAAAAAAAACCCGATAAGAATAAGCCTAAACAATTAATGGGCTTTTCAAGCTTAATGGCTCTGATTGGTAACCATGTTTAAACGAGACGGTTAGAAAATTATGAGCGGTTGTAGAAAAGGCAGTTAAAAAGACAACGGTTAAAGATAGCAGAAGGAAAAGACGGTATAGTTGAAAAGAGTAGTTGAATATTTAGTTTTATTGGTAAAATCGTAGCGGTTGAATAGTATAAATTATAATAATTAGTAGAAAATTAAATTTGTTTATTTTAAAAATGAAAAATTAGAGTAATAAATCATTTTTAATTCATAATATGAAATATGAACATAATTAAATTAAAAATGTTAAGATGCTAAAAAAATAGTTTTGTCATTATAATAATAGATTATAATATTAAAATATCATAAATTATTTAAAAAAATTGTAATAGCTTGCAATTCCTCCATACGTGCCTGAAAAAAAAACAAATTTTAAAATATAAAAGTCACAATATGAATCTTATAGTACGGACATATTTTAAAAGAACTTTTAAAGCATAAATTTTATAAAATACACAAAATGCATATTTGTCAACACAAGTTAATATATGCTTTAGTTGTGGGGCTTTAAAATTGTTTGCAATGTAATTCACCTTTGTTATCTCACGCTCCTATAATTCCAACAATATATGATCACCAATAGCAAAACAAAAAACAAAAAACAAAATGCCAACATAGAAGTTGTGTAACTTAAACTTCAACAAACGCTGGTTTAATGGAATGACTCAAACCACCAAAAGTAAGGTTTAAGCATTTTTTCCAACCAAGATTTCTAACCAAGATCTCCAACTGCTATCTGTCAAACGATATGATGATTGGTGATTATAGGAGCGATTCGTTTGCAAACGATCTTAATCAGTGAAACCAACCAGAGCCAATATAATCATCTCTCCCGAATATTCACATCTGTTGCATTTATATATATATATATATATATATATATATATATTAAGTATTAGATTAAAGTATAAGAGAAAAAAAAAAGTATAAGAGATGTGTCAAAAAAAAAAAAAAAAAGAAGTATAAGATTTATAAAAATAACAAAATTTTACATAAACATGGAATAACGATCACCAAGAATCTTTCTCCGGCCGTTCAAAGTATCAGACGCCGAAGACGTCTTTAAATGGGCCGGTGACGATGACGTCACACGTTATCTGCGTTGGGACTCAGTTAAGACCTTAGAAGAAGCTGAACAACACATCTTGAATAAGGCCATACCACACCCGTGGCGCCGTTCCATATCTCTCATCCAAGAAGGTCGTTCGATCGGTTACGTCTCTGTCAAGCCAGATTCAGGTGATAGACGTTGCCGGGCTGACCTTGCGTACGCCTTGGCTAAAGAGTTTTGGGGGTGGGGGATAGCCACGGCGGCTGTGAGGATGGCGGTGGCCGGTCGGACAAGCTTTCGAGGATTTTCCGGTGGTGGTGAGGATTCAAGCGGTGGTGGAGGTTGACAACAAAGCGTCTCAGAGGGTTTTGGAGAAAGTTGGGTTTCGGAAAGAGTGTTTGCTTGAGAAGTATGGTTTTAGCAAAGGCGTGATTAAAGACATGTTTCTCTATAGTTTCGTTAAAGAATGATCATTTTTTATGTGATAAACTGATAATTAACGTACGGTATAACCCGGTTTTTACCGAGATGATACACAATTATAAGTCGAACATTTGGTTTACAAGACAAAGATGATGACGGCAACAAATGATGGACGGCATGCCTTTTGTCTCCATGTTCTTTATCATGTATAAGTCGTGTCGTGTGTCTATGGTGACCCTTTAGTTTATCTTTCTTAAATGTTTTATCTTGTTTGGTTGCCTACGTGAAAAGATTGATGAAATTCTATGATAATAATAGTTAATCTTATAACGTCATTAATTTGGGGTGAAAAAAAAGTTACCGGTCGTTTTGTCCAAGGCAATAATAATTTTTTTACTGTGTAGCTGAACAAAAATAGATTATGACAGTTCTCAGTTTTTTTCTCCACTGAATCTACACAAATACGTCACTGGCATGGCGATGGCGGTATCTATTACAGAATAGCAAATATTCGGCGGCATTTTACATGTCGGATGCATTATACACTATACATAAATAAAAAAAAGAGAGTGTACATTTGGAACGTCAGAGTTGGTCGATGAAATTTAATTATACTGTAAGAAATACGAAAAAATGAGTGTGTGAAAGTCTTTGAGAAGTAGCAAGGAGCACGCATGCGTCTTGAACAGAAGTCATGTATAGTGTCGTCAAAATCAAATTAATATGTTGTTTTTACATTTCTTGTCCTATCAAATCTTAAATGTGTCAACTTATATCATATTCAACTACTTCTATATACGTACTGTACATAATAAAACTTTGATCTAACATATACAATCCTTAAACTTTACATAAATCAAACATATGCGTTGGCTAGTGGTTATTGACACGAGGTTTTGTTAGTAAATTATCGACTGGTAGTGATCATTTGTTGAGAGGTTAATATTTGCATTCTTAGTTTGTGCTATTTAAATTTCATAATAGATTCGGATAGAAACAAGAAATGAGGACTAAACTAGTGACTACTTCAATAGCATGCTAACGATACCAATTTCTTTTTTTCTAGCTATTGTAAAGAAACGTCAACTTAATTGTAATAAAAAAACACAGGATTCGTGCTTTTTATATTATTGGTATGATGTAGGATTCCAAACTTAATTTGGATGATATAAATGTCATTATAGATTGGTTGGCAAGTGTTTTTCTTTGCCTAAGGTTTTAGTCAGTTTATAGTTAAGATCTAAAATTAAAAAAAAAAACGAAATAATTAGTCAATTTTCTTGATTTCTGCTTGTCATTTCAAAACAAACTCTCATGTTAATTTGAAATTAAAAAGTCAAGAGACTTTAATTAGAACACCGATACTGAAAAGCTGATGGACACGCCCCAAACACATCACAACTTTATATGTGTAACTAACGCACTTGTTCTTTATTTTATTCCCAACATTAATATTAATAAGTTCTAACGAAAGTAAAACCCAACAAAACCACCTCTTAATCAACGAGTAAGTCCAAAATCTTAATTGCAAAATTGTATTCATCGTGTGTGGTCACGCCTCTTCCATAAACCATTATTACCTCTCCTATTATTATTAGTATTATTTTTTTTTTACTTTCTTCTGCGTAAAAGATAGATGATGCGACATGAAGCAGTGAATGCTGATGTGAGCTTATATGGTCCCTTAACTCACTCGACGTGTGGAGGCCAACTCTTAGTGCCTTCAGAGGGGTTTATACATATATATTAGGGGACCCTATATCTTATAATTCTTAAAAGAGTGGGCTCCTTTGTCCTGACAGCAACAGAGAGATTAGATTCTAATCTCATGGACGGTCACGATGATATGATGGATTGTGTTCACGAGCCATGACACGACTCATGATGCTTCATCAGTTCTCCACTGTGAGTGACTTCACACTATTATAGTCAAATTTTATGATGATCAAGTTTGCAAAAACACTGCTTAAACCTATTCTTGATTTCCTGTCCCTCAGCTGTGATTGGTATAATCGAATAGTTTATTTTTACTTTTGCCATTAAGTTGTATAATGGAAAACAGTCACAACACACACACATATGCAAGTAAACAGTAATCAAGTTCATAAATGGTAATTAAAACTTTTAGGTAAATGTGGAAATTTTTTGTATCTAAAAATTACGATAGTTTAGTAATGTGTACAATGGTTTCCAAAAAGTCTACCGAATCACACTACTCATTCGAACAGCTCGTCAAAAAATAAGATCGCAACTTTGATTAGTAATTAATTTAATAACACAATATGAGAAGGTTGGAGGCGTTCAAGAGTGAAACCCATTTCTTGATTTGTAATCGAATGAATGAGCGGATGGAAGATCCAACCAACATGCATGTCTACAGACACTTATCCTCCTGGTAGAGCAACCAACCATGGAGTGATGTTTGGTTAAAGAGAAAAAGTGATACTTTCTATTTTTATTTAAAATGGTATATACAAGTGTTTTGCACATATTTTAAAAGTAATTTTTACCACCAAAAAAATAAGTTATTATTACTTTAGATTATTATGATAAGGATTACTTTATATTTTCAATGTAAAATTTACTAAAATAACAAATTTAAATCTCAACAAATACATAGAAAATACCCAAAATTAATTTGAATTTAAAGAGTATTAGGAAAAATTAAATATACTTTGATAAATTAGTGTGAAAATACCAAAATGATACTTATTATAAAAGAGATTGTGAGAGAATATCAACTAATTTAATCTCAAATACATAGAAAATACCCAAAAGCAATTTGAATTTAAAGAGTATTAGAAAAAAAATAAACATACTTAGATAAAATTGTGTGAAAATATCAAAATGATACTTATTATAAAAGAGAGAGTGAGAGAATATCAAATAAAAAATGGCTAAAATAACAACAGGTAATGTGTTACTAATATATTATACCACTAGTTTGGTTTAAAGTAACGTTAATTGTTTTCTTCGTGTTATACATATATAGCAAGTGTGTGTAGTGTCCAGTCCACCCAAAGAGACTAGCCAGCTATGAAAGCAAAAGAGATATTCAGTTAAGATTGTGAAATATATTCGTACGTATGATCGTATCTCATTCCATTTCGATTCTGAGCGACCAAGTCCACTCCCCTCCCACACTCCCATGCTAACAATATAGTCATCATCACCACGACGTATCATAAAATCATTACACAAAGAAATTTTGTCATGCAAAAATTATTATTGTATCTATAATAAAGATAACCAAAATTGTTGTCGTAATCATCATCTCGATTTGTCTCCCGTTGAGAAAACTACTTGCGTGTTTATATGAGTTACGTATTTACTTCTCTTTCTTGTTACGAATTGATAACTTGAGAAACCGTGGAAAGATTGAACTTAATTCTTAATTAAAAGAGATATGATAAAACCATCTCAAAAAGCCTTGTACTAAATCTAAAATCATTGTTTTAATTTGCGTAATTTCTTATTCGTTTTCTGTTTCATTTTTGTTTTAATTAAGGCATGATTTCATAATAGCAAAGCTCTCGTTTCTGTCTCATCCCTAACTTTACATGAACTTGGACTAGAATTAGATTTTTTATTTCCACATTTGCATCTCCCAAAAACGTGTCTTGAATACCTTTGTCATTCCCACCTTCTAATTATGTAGTGTTGTTACCTAACAAGCTTAACAATGATAGACAATAACGTGAGAACTAAGAAGTACATATGCCTCTAAATTAAATGACATGCAAGACGTAAACAACTTTGCGAACTTCTGCTTTTGAAAACGTTTTAAATACTATATAGTGTATTCCTAATCAAATTAACTACGAAAGATTATATCATATACACTTGTAATACCATCCATATATTTTATAGTATTATTATCCCCTAAACGTTTTGTGCTATACTACATTCCATTTGATAGATTAGTCGTAACCCGTACGATATGCAAATGCAACATACACGAGTGCCAACAGCTCTTTTCTTTCTTTTTGACAACATAATAGTAAGTTCTATTTCCAACTTCTTTTTCATTAAATTTCTAAAGTTTCTTTTATTCTATACAATAATTAAATAGAAAAAAGAATATAGAAAGAAAACTAAAAGAAAAATCCAAAAGAAAATATAAAGGACGAAAGGGTCAGTAGAAAACGACGTGAGTGGTTCCTTGGCATACCCAAAAGCAAAAAAAACAATAAATAAGTGAAGAATAAAAGACAAATACATATAAAATTTAAATAATTATAAAAACAAAAATCGAATTTAGGTAGTTCCACTGCTAAAAAAAAAAAAAACCTTTGAGTGGTATTATATCTTCACCCACTGATTTCTTCAAAAACAATCTCTCTCACTCTCTATGTATGATTAATATACACAGAATTATACAGATTTATTATAAATGCAAAACTGTGTGTATATATATACATATTATATTCATTCATACAGGAGCTAAGTAAGTGGGTTAGTGTGTCTCTTTAGTGCTCCTCACTGCTCTGTTTCTTCTGCTATATGAAAGTTCATGGCGAATTTTGAGGATATGGTAGAGTAGAGAGAATCAGTGGGGCTGCTGTTTTATAATTTTCTTCTTTTCTCAGTTCATCGAAACTATAACCCCACTACTACAACAACACAAACCCACACACACACACACACAGACACAAAATAGTATTAAAAAGCAAACAAAATTACAAAAAACAAACGGATCAATAATTCTTGCTTTTGTTTGTTTCTTTCTTCTTCTTCTTTCTCCAATCTCTTGTGTAACGTTTCATGTTGTTACACACTTGAGAAAATTAAAAATAAAAAAAAAAGTTTTAGCAAGAAAGTGCGAGAAACTCGGGAGTTACAAACAATTATAAAAATCTTTTCAGTTACTTTTTTTCTTTTTTATAATATTTTTTTCTTTCTGATTTTAATTTCTCTTTGTGACACTTTCATTTTCTTACCAAATCATGGAGGCAACAGAATTGCATTAAGCTTCATCCTTCTCTGTAAAATCTTCCACAATCTTCCAGGTTAGTTCAATTCAGTTCAAAAGTTATGCTCTTTTGCTTAGTTGAGTTTGTATTTCCATAATTGAGTTACAAAGTTATGATTTTTATGTGTAGTTGAAAGTTCCAAAGTTTTGATTTTTATTGTTGTTGTTGTTGTTGTTGTGTGTGGTATTGAGAAGTGAGTTATGCTAAAGAAGAGATCAAGAAGCAAGCAAGCTTTAATGGCGGATACGAACCAGAACCAGACGAATCAAAAACAAATTAAACCGACGCCGTTTCCAAGGCTCTTCACAGCTTTCAGTAGCTTCAAAAGCTTCGCTGAAAACGACGCTGTCGCGAGCCCGACTTCGATCCTTGACACCAAACCTTTCTCCGTTTTGAAAAACCCGTTCGGATCCGATAGCCCGAAAACCCACGAATCCGAAACCCGTCTCAAACCCGAACCCAGGAGAATCGGACTCGCCATCGTCGACTCTCTCATCCAAGACGAAAACTCCGAACCCGGATCCGGAACAATCCTATTCGGGTCACAGCTTCGGATCCGGGTCCCGGATTCTCCACGCTCCTCCTCGGACTTTGGGATCAAAACGAGGAACTCTCAACCGGAGTCGACGAAGAAACCAACTCCTGGGTCGGGTCTCGGGTCGCCCCGGATATTCTCCGGCTACTTCTCGGCCAGCGATATGGAGCTATCTGAGGATTACACATGCGTGACATGTCACGGGCCTAACCCAAGAACCATTCACATATTCGATAACTGTATCGTCGAGAGCCAACCGGGCGTCGTGTTCTTTCGAAGCTCCGACCCGGTTAACGAATCTGATTCGGATTGTTCCCCACCCGACAGCTTTCTCAGTAGTTGCTGTAACTGTAAGAAGAGTCTTGGTCCTCGTGATGACATTTTCATGTACAGGTTTGGTTTGGCCTTTTCATTATTATTTTTTTTTTAAAAAAAAAACATCACAAATTATGTGAAACTTTTTCTAATTTTTGGTTGGCTAATTAATTTGGTGATTTTAATTGCAGAGGAGATAGAGCCTTCTGTAGCAGTGAGTGCAGAGCCTTGGAGATGATGTCTGATGAAAATGATAATTAAATATATATATTTAAAAAAAAAGAGAGAGTTATGATAATAATGACTAATAATTAATAAAATGTTTAGATATGAATTTTCAATTTTGTTTAGTTGCTTTTTGTGTTTTTTGGTTTGGTTGGGAGCAGAGAGAGTTTGGTATCTTCATTGTATCTATGTGTATTATGTGTCTCCATGCATAATCATATACTTCAATAATAACAGTAGAGATCACAATTATTAATGTAGCAAGTTCCATTTGAGATGTGTTCAGACAGAAAACTCTAAACATGAGCTTAGCTTAAATTTTTATGGAGGTTTTGAATATCATGAATCTCTTTTGCCGCACTCCATACTAAATAATTTATGGCTATTGGCTAATATCACAAAATACGAATCTAATTAACACATGAAATGACAAATTCAAATGTTGAAAGACAGTTGCAAAGATATGTAGTTCTTGTCTTCCTGATCGTGAAGCTCTACATGTATATGTGTTTTCACCTTCTTTTTTTTGGTTCTTTCTCTAAATGACAATAATTGTTATCACTATTATATAAAATAGCCTTTCATCTTAGTATTTGATAACTTAAAATTCTTCCCTGACTATCTTAATGAAGTATATATTGAATTTTATTTGAGAAAATAATTGTAAAAGTTGATGAGTTTTGTCTGACTGAATTATTGAATTTTGTACTTAAAGACAATTAATAAAAGAAATAAACAGAAGTAAGTGAAATCTTATTATATATATCACAATCACATGGTATATAAACCAAATTGTACAAGAATTATTGGAACCGTATAGTTTTCTATTTTTTGTTTGCTGAAGTTTTCTTTTACTCTTTTTTTCTTCCAAGAAATGATATAGATTAGGGTGAACTTAACCATGAAAGTATTTTTTAGTCAAACAACTGTGTACTTTACTTTATTTTATCAAAAAAAAAAAAAAAGTAAAGTTGAAATTAGTTGACAAGAAAAAGAAGATGAAGTTAAAAGTTTAAAAGTCCAAGCCCGTTAAGGATCAGGGTATTACTGTTCTGAATCATGATGGACCAGGGTATTACTGTCCAATATTGATTAAACTAAAGCCCGAGCCATTATTTAACCGAATAGCGGTTTAATAATGGTTACACTTGTTGGTCTGGTTTAGTCCGCAAACAAACCGTACTTAAACCGAATCTGATTACGAGTTTGGGCTATGGTTGCCTAACTACACTGACAACTATATAATATATATAATATTAATATGAAACCATTTCCATCACAATACTAATTTTACATCTACTTATGTTCATGATGATACAACACCTAATCTGCGGCCTCCTCCTTTGGGAATGGTAGTACCATGATAATGTACAATATATATATATATATATATATTTTTGTAACTAGTTGAAGCTAAGCAGTTTGAATTAGGCCTGCAAATCCGAATCGAACCGAAGTTCGGACAAATCGGTTCGGTTACTGCTCTGGTTGTTATCCGATCGGAAAAGAAAAAAAAATTTCAGTATTGTATTCGGTTCGGAGAGGGTAAACCGACGGTAACTAAAATTTAACCTTACGTATATAAGCTTATAGACAGGTTTAATTAGTTCTAACCTAATCCAAAAACCTAAACAACTTTTGCTCTCAACGGCTGTGCGCTGCGAGAGAGAGAGAGTTCATCGATTTCCTCTTTGATTCTTGTGTTTAAACTCAGATCATCCTTGTTCTTAAGCTTTTCCAAGGTAAGTTCTTCTCTATTAAGCTTCTCCAAGTTCTTCTCTATTAAGCTTCTCCAAGTTCTTTGACGTTTTGTTGTTAATTACTTGGCTATAGTGTGTTTAGGAATTATAATTTGGGTCTTTAAAATTGCGAGACTAGTGTTTTAAAGCATTGTTTATGAGATATAATTTGATGTCCGTCTATGATTAATAGTCATAGTTCATAGTATTCTTACTTTCTTTGTGTGATGTTCGTAGTCGAGATAAACACTAGTCTAATTGTATTCTTAATCGATAAAAATGGACTGTGGTTGTTTGTCTTCTTTGTTTGTGTAGTTCTTTCTTGGGGATGTTTGTCTAATTGTGTTATCTTTGAACAGTTCTGCGATGTCTCACGATTCTGGTCAACACAACAACGAACAGTTTCTACCTGGTGAGGTTGATCGAGAAGATGCACCGTCAGCTGCTTCCATTGGAGGCAAAAGAAGAAGAACTCAGGAAGACACTTCTCCTCTTCCGTCCCAGCCGAGGAAAAAGCTAGGTCATAGAGCTCCAGTGTGGGAGCATTTCATTCAACAAGTGCATGAGCCCACAATTGCCAACTGTCGTTACTGTGGTCAAGAGATAGAATGTGACACAGTGATACATGGAAAAAGTGCCATGAAGAATTACATTAAAAGGTGTAAGTTGTTCAAGATGCATGAAGAGAGTGGTGTTCAGAATGTATTGGCTGGTGATAGCAGTGGTGTAATGACATCAATCAAGTATGATCAGTGTTTGTTTCGAAGGTCTGTCAATGAGATGATTGTACTTAGTGAGCTTCCCTTTGCATTTGTGGAGTCGGAGGGGTTTAGGAGACTTTGCAGCTACGTTCTTCCAATGTACATGGTCCACTACAGGAAGACAACAACTTCAGATATATATGGTATGTATTTGAAAGAGAAAGCAGCTTTGAAGGAACTGTTTGCTGAGGAAAAACAGATAGTATCTATGACGAAAAATATCTAGGTAGCTCCCATTACTTCTTGTAGCTACGTGGTCGTAACCGCACACTGGATTGATAAAAATTGGAATTTACAGAAGATGATTATCAGGTTTAAGCCTGTCACAGATCATAAAGGTGATACAATTGCTGAGCACTTGATTGACTGTCTAGAAGAATGGGGAATCGAGAAGGTCTTCATAGTAACTGTGGATGATGCTAAAGTGAATGACAAGGCTCTAAGGGTATTCTCCGATGCTTTGAACATGAGAGGACCTGATGCCTTAGTTAGAAATGGAGAGTATCTTCATATGCGGTGTTGTGCTCACATCTTAAACTTGATTGTGAGGGATGGCTTATCTAAAGCAAAAACAATTATAGTGTCTATCAGGAATGCGATCAAGTATGTGAGATCATCCGGAGACAGGCTGAAATCGTTTCTTCTGCGGGTTGAGACAGGGAACGTAGGTAGAGGAAGCTTATGTCTTGATGTTGCAACCAGGTGGAACTCGACATATCTAATGCTCACAGCCGCATTTAAGTTCAGGGTTACATTTGAAAATATGTTGGCTGAAGACAAAACGAGTACTTCATGGAGACTGAAAAGAATGCTGAAGAGAATTCTGAAGGGAATACATGTGAGAATGGCCGGAAACGTGTTGGTCCACCTACTTTTGCTGATTGGGAGCAGGTGCAGAGGTTAGTTAAATTCTTGAAGATCTTTTTCAATTGCACTTTGTCCTTCTCGGCTACCAAAACAGTGACCTCTCCTGTTTGTTACAATGAGCTTGTGATCATCGAGAGAAATCTGATCAACCTAAGCATTAATGGTGATTTGCTACTAAAGACTGAAGCAATGATGATGAGGGCTAAGTTTGAAAATTAATGGGATGTCTCACCAGCATGCCGCTTGTAATCATTGCAAGTATATTTGATCCCAGAAACAAAATGCAGTTTGCTGGTCTTTGCTTTGACAAGCTGTATGGCAAAGACAGTGTGGAAAGTACTCATCTAAGATCGTCTATTAAGACTGTGATGAAGGAACTGTATGCGGAGTATGTGGTGAAGCTGAGCGGAAGTGAGCCTGGAAACTCAACCAATGGTGGAACCGTAACTGAACCTGGAGCACCAACCAATGATCTGTTTGATTTGTCAGATGACGATGGTTATGAGAGGATAGATACGTTGTACTCTGAGATGGTTGTTGATACTTCAAATGAGGAATGTAGCAGTGAGCTTGATATTTACTTATTGGAGAAACCTGTGATAGGAATTCCAGCTGCTTTAGGAATGGACTTTGATGTTTTATCTTAGTGGAGGCGTAACAGTTCAAAATTCCCAGTCTTATCCGAGGTAGTTAGAGATGTCCTAGCCATTCAAGTTTCATCCGTTGCTTCTGAATCTGCATTTAGCACAAGTAGTCGTATTTTGGACTCTTACCGAAGCTCTATGTCACCTTTCATGGTTGAAACTTTAGTTTGCACTCAACAATGGCTGAGGAATACCATTTCTGCTGAGAAATTAGCCAGCTTAGTTCAGATGTTTGAGGAATTGCAGTTTCATGAGTCCATAGGTAACTCATTTCTCTTTTTTTTTTTTTTTTGTGTGTGTTAATCTCTTTAAACCGAACTAACTGAGGATCATATACCTTGTGCAGCTTCACAGAGTGAGAGACACCCATCAGCAGATCCGTGATCTAGAGATGAACACAAGTAAACTTGATTTACTACGTTACTTTCAGTTTTATTTACAAGGCATATGTATAATTCTTACTGACATAGTTTCTGGTTTTCGTTTGCAACATGAGACAAATAACTGAAGCAAATAATGATCTTAATTCTTAAGGTTTGTCTCTCTTTCTCTCTATATCTTTTGAAAAAACTAATATAACTATTAACTACCTATTTTTTGGCTTGGAGTAAAGAATGACTATACCAAATGCATCCTGGTAAGATGAAAGGATCATTGGTATTTTGTCAATTCTGGTAATCTCTTCTAACATTTGGCTCCACACATTATTTTTTGAACAATTGTGAATTGCCTCCTAAAGTCTCTTTACTTGAGACAAGACAAGTATGAATCCAACTGTAGAATTGCCTTCTGAACTTGTTGTTTTTTGTAAATTGTCTCCAATAGTCCTATGTATGTGACTAGGATTGACTAATCTTGTTGTTTTTTTGTAAGCATAACTTGTATTCTCTAATGTCATGAATCATATGCTATAATCTATATGTTAATGTTGGATTATTGTGTGTTTTGAGTCCATGATCTTTTGGTGACATAGTAACCGAATCCACCGAACCGAAATAACCAAACGTGTAATCGACCCGAATCGAATTTGTATTCTGCTATTTTCGGTAGAGTTTTCAATTTCCGAAAAACCGAATCGAATTAACCGAAGTAGCGGGCCTAGTTTGAATGGTTACTACTGGCACTTCTTATATTACACACACTCACACACAGGCAAATAACACTTGTTAGTTGTTACTTGTTACTTGTTAAAAGTTTAGGATGAGTTACAAGCTGAAGCTCCCGCAAGTTCGCGACGTCGGACCCATGAGTCTTATAACATCCAACTTTGAAGTCAGCATATGGTCCTACGAGTGGCGGCTTGGTTGGTTAAGACACGTTGTGGGCCAGATAAAAATCCTTTGTTTGACAATTTATTCTATTTTATTTTGAGGTTGGAAATACATTTTCATTACTGCTCCGATGAACAATTAATTAATCCACTTGGTAGAAAATAGAAACTGAGTAGATTTATCATGTAATATCTTACAAGTGATACTCAAATTTCTTCGACACTCCTCGCTACCTTGCCCCTCGCAAACCTCTTTAGATTATCTGTCTTATTTTAACTCATTTTCACTATAATCTTTCACTAGGCTCATCACGGAGGTATATTAATTAATTTGACCTATATGATTTTATTTCACGTCCATAAAATCTTCAAATGAAAGCTTGTTTAACCTTTGAAAGTATAAAATGCCCCAGAGAGATCTAGAGATAAGAGTTTACAGAAGCGATGTCATTCATTTATAGCATTATACTATTATATCAGGTTACAAATGATTAATCCTAATCAAACTCGTCTAACCAATTAAGTGAAAATTTGCATATTACGTATTTTGAATGGACCACAGACACAACACCATATTTTGTAAGTATTTCAAGTAAGTTTAAATAAAGAAATCCGAGGGTTCGAGCACATAAGACATACAAACAAAGAAAAACCCACATGTAGACATGTATGTACACGTGAATTTTTTTTTGGTTATCACTTAACATGCGACCTTAAATTGAATCTTCTACTTCATTAAAATTAACAAAAAGAAAAAGAAATGAATATGGTTCCAATTAGTTTTGTTTTTCTTTTTTATAGTTTTAAGATGATCTTAATTAGCTAGTTAAATAAGTGTCATTGTGTTAATCAAAAGCTCCAATCAAAGCGTCATTGATTACTTATTTAAGATGATCAAAGCTCCAATCAAAGCGTCATTGAGTACATGCTCCAATAGATGAGTATACTCCGCTAATTTTTTCAAAGCTCCAATCAAAGCGTCCTTGTGTTAATCAAAGCACATGCATGCTTATGCGTGAACAATTTGATATATGTTTGATCATTTGTACACAATTAGTAAACCTAACGCGAATATATATACACATAACTAGGAGAATAAGAGGATATCACCAATTACTGAAAAGTAAGAGTCATAAAACATCAAATTAGTTTCAGTAATTCATAAAATTTTGGAAAAATTCTGATAAAATGAAACAAAAAGAGACTTCTTATATATCTTACATAATGGGACAAAGGTATATGTATGTTATTTTACCATTGCTTGTTTGTTATAAAGATATCGCACATTGTTATTATTATCCATTTTAGGACATACATGAATGAGACATGTGATAGGTAGGACAAGCACTGCAAGGTCGAGAGGCTAAACGGAACCCAACGAGACATATGAAACCTGTTCTTGTATCCACCAATCAATTCTTCTACTTATACAGTTATACCAATTTTGTTTTTATGTCTCAAGTCTTTTACTAGTCACACACAACATAATCCAAAAATATGAATTTATATATTCCCTGTATGATCAGTTCTATGGTAATCCTACTATTTTATTATTTTAATTGTCTAGTTGGGTTTATTATATAGGAACCCCCACATGCATATAGGTATGGCTCTTTACTACAACATCTTTGGTCTCATATGCACACATGGCAACTATTTCTGACTCTTGTTTTATTCACAAGATTCATATATATTCGCTTATAATTGGTTGTGATTCGTGGTATCATCAACATTTTCATGTAAAACAGGATTATACACACACACACACATATATACATATATATATGTATACGATTTATGTATATATAAGTCACTACTCACTAGTATAACATTAAACCCAAAAAAAAGTCATCAGTGAAGAATCGATTATGGGTGTGGATCAAACGATCAGTGTCAAATAAACTTGTTTGAGGGGAAAGTTGACGGACATATGCTCCAATATAATTTTTTGCAAAAGAGAAAAAGAGAAAGAAACAAAAAAAAAAAAAAAAAAGACGAAGAAGAAGTATACAGTATGTAACATGCTACTATAGTGAACTGATTTTGACTTTTGTTTGTTAATGTAATTAATATGACTTTACTAGACCATCATTTATCTTAGCCAAAGTTATAATCATTTGCAATCTTTTCAATTCTTTAATTATTTTTTTCTTCAATTATTGAGATTGATCATACTATTAAGTTTTAGGAGAATTAATATATGTAAGAAAGACCAACTTGGCTAAGGCAGGCAACTATGTTATATGGTACATATATACTAAATGTAGTGGATGAGAATCATTATATGACTCACGTTGAGTGCTTGATTGAATGCGTCAAGTTTGAAAGATTAATTAGTCAACTGAATACTAATGATGTTCTTAATTATGAACAGATTTTAAAATATTGGGGCCATTTTGGAAAAAGAAAATCTTATGCCAGATACTCCTAATCCAACCAAGTTGATTTATGTTGCCACCACAACCAATCCCATTATAGATTGCTTTGATTAACTCCAACCCTTCTCGTCAATAAATTGTTATGTGCATTTGGCTGGCTTGTTATATAAATCAGTTGCTGCTATCATCATTAACCCACGTTTTCATTAAACTTATATGTTAACGCTTCCATTTATATAAGTGCAAACAGAAACATATAAGTTCTATGCTTAAGTAAAATTTTCATAGAATTTATATCGCATGTTTATTTAACTATATGCAATATACGTTTCATTCTGAACGAAAATAATCAGTATAGTTACAAATCATTGTTGCATTTTTACTTAAAGGTTCTATATATATATATATATATATATATATATATATACTAAAAGGTTCTAAACTGTCAATTCGTGACATTTTAAAATCCTTTTTATGAGTCAACCATGGATAAGTTTCTTAGGTTTTAATTAGCTAGATATTACAAAAACATCTTTGGTCATGATCAATTACTAATATTCCCTTTTTGTTATGCGTGTGAAGTAAAACTCCCATAGTCCATAGACCGATATGATTATTATGTATATTGGAATAATAGTTAGTGACATGATTCTTGAAAGTAACTCGAAACCAAACCCACAAGAGGCATGTCTTCATATATGTAAAATTTATCCACATGATCATTGGTGGCATACTTTTCCTTCAAGTGATGTAAGAGCACATCATTGACAAATAAAGCAATGAAGAAAAAGAGAGACAAAAGTCCAAGCATGGTGGCAAAAAATGATTACATGATGCAAAATTTATAATGTTTTGTTAATTACATTTACAGTCCACCATTTACGATTTCTGGCGAGAACGAAACTACATGACCCACTTACTCGTAGCTGAACTCAAAACCTAATATCGAAGAGTGTTTAACTCGCTGCTTGAAACAAAACATCTTCACAGAGGCTAGAGCACCCACTATCCGATCCTAGTCACTCGCGGTTCTCTACTATATAGTGATTGCACATTTGCTCTGAGCATTTATATTTTCAGTTCTATTTGTTTCTTTGTAAGGCTAATCCATTGATGGTCGTGACATTATATGATTGTATCCATCTTTATTTTAGGCTAGCTTACATATTATGGCTATTAATTATTTTATTTGCCATCTGTTTAAGTCAAAACCTAGCTTAATATTAGGGTTGGAAACTTGGAATGAGAGACATTTAAGAAGAAATCATATAAAATGTTATAGTCTCTTGAACTACTGAGAGAATATACGGATTTAAACTCAAAATATCGGTTACTAGTTATTATTACAAAAAAAATAATCATGACTCGAGTTGCCACCTAATTTTTTACCGATTTCAACTAATAAACCCATTTAATTTATTTTTCTCTTTTATTCTATACTATATTGCATCTTGTTTCATTAAAAAGTGTTTACATGATTATAAATAATGATTTTAATTACTATTTTCAATATGGTCAAACTTAGATTTTTTTTTTCGGCAAATCAGTTTTTCATTAATTTCAAAGAATAATTACAAATACATTATACAGAATTACTTTAACACATTTTACATATACATGTATGTGCCATACAATGAGAAAAATACACCAGAAAGAAGATTGACGATGCTTTTCGAAGAGTAGTCTTACTCGCTAACCAATCATAAAATAGGTTATTGTCTAACTTCATATTTGATTTCTCTCTATTACGATAAGCATGCAGCATCTTGTGGTTGAACTTTATTTTTGCGAACCGTAGCGGTAAACCCGATGTGTCCAAACATAACTCCGAAATATAGACATAATGGTACCAACGCTTCCGTACCAAAGTCTTTCTTACATATCTTGACGCTGTAGTTTCCTTCAACATAATCACAAACATTCTCAATATAGTAGTAATTTCCACCGTAATATCCTTTGAGAAAAGCTTCTGGCTAAACTTCAGCAAATCTCCAAAACTCACTAGAGAGGACCATAGTCTTTTGTTTAATCCCACATTTCGGCCATTAGTATCACCAACAACACCAAAACATCGAAGGATTTGAATAGTCACAAGTTTTTGACCTTGCAAATGTAATATCACTGACACGAGAGAAAATTGGGTCGTCCCCATCTCTTGTGCAACTTCGACCAACAACGTAACATGAACATCATCAAATACAGAACAAATTTCCTGTGACCCGATCATGACAAGAGGTTCCCATCTAAACATAGTTGATGCATTCCTCAAATTCCAAATCTGACCAATAATCATATATTGTCGCCTATAATCAATCAAAACCACCTTGAATTTCCAAATGCCATTAAAACTATAGCCAAATCGATGCAGCCACAAACCCATAACCGAAACTATATAATCACCAACATTAATTCCCGGATCCCATATCCTAATTTGATCTTTTCTAAGGATTCTAAAAGATGGAAGAAACCTTATATCGGTTATGAAACGACTACCATCAACGGGAGATGGAAAGAAACTTACACAATTACTTTTGGGTTGGGGCTTGAATAAGGTCAGAAATATACTCTCACCGAAGGAGAGAAGGAAGACGCGAGTTTGAGTAGAACTCCAACCGCGACAAAGAGGAAATGAGGCAATCTTTTTCCAACTCAGATACGAAATCCTCAGTGAATTTTGGGTGTAATGAAACATCAAACAAGCCGGAGATGGTGCCAGTATTGAGACGGTAACACAAACTACAGTTGTTAGACTCAAATCTTTCCACACCATCGTTACAAAAGAGCAAACAGTGGTGATTTGAAATTTTGGATTTGCCAAAATAATCAACTAAACTATACAAAAAGAAAGATTGAGAGACTAAATAGTAAGGGAAAGAGTCGACCGACGCTAGAGAGACGTCGCCGACCGGAAAACTATGAAAATCGGTGAATTTCTTTTTTGAACCATCTTTTTGGGATTATCGCCTAAAAAAGAGAAACCGTCGGGACTTTATATAAATGAACTAAATTGGAGCACGATAAATGTTTATAATCGAAGAAGCTGAACATACTTTTGAGTTTCAAGCCTAAAAAACTTTTAATCCTTTGCTCAACCACTTAATGAAACGTTCATATGTTTTTTTATACCTATATATAGTATATAAAAAACAAAGCCCTTAAAGAAAATATGATTCAGAAAAGCAGTCAATGCAAAAAAAAGTTGTCAGCATTATTGCAAGACAACGTCGGAAGTAACGCTCATGCTCATGTCTTTGTAACTCTTCTTGTTGCATCATATTCACAAATGCTTTTTATTTTTTATGGCCAAACAATTGCCCAACTTGTTTCTTAAATATGTTTTGTTTGTTTCTTGATGGAAATATTTTTATTTTATTTTATAGACTTGTATGATGTGTTTATCCGCTCTTATGAGCCCACTTGACAAACAACTACATGAATTTTCGTAACATGATACCATTATACTCCCTCTGTATCAGAATACTTGATGTTCTAAGATTTTTACATAAATTAAGAAAACATTTAATGTCTAGCAATAAGTGTATTACTTATTTATAATAACATATTTTTATTATTATTAACCAATAATATTTCATCAAATTTTTAAATTCTCATAAATTCTCATTTAATGATTTTTGAAATTTGCAATTTCTTTATATTAATTGATAAAAGTATACAGAAAATCATCCTTTGTGATACAAGAAAAAATCCTAAAACCTCAAGTATTCTGATACAGAGGGAGTATATGTAAGTATTAATGATGTTAAAGAATTGCATACTATATATATATATATATATGTGATGTGTAATGCATGATGACATGGCAAATATAGTCAAATCTATGGCTGAAACTCTGAAAGACAGTCACAAGCTTAGTCAAGCAACTGTCGAGAGAAGACATGACAAATAGGGTAACTGAAATTAACTAACCCTACTAAATTGCATTCAATATCTCTTTCGATTTCTTTCTTTTATTTATTTATGGGTATTACAACCAAAAACTTTAACCGCCCACAGAGTTTATGCCTCGAGAGCTAGTATGCTATTGAATTAAATTTATCTATACTCCAAGACGACAAAACGTTTAACTATGGTCGGGCACGGGACATAAACTCTTGAATTTTTTCATATCCTTTACCCGATCCACCCTTAACGGGTAATAGAAAAAAATTATTCGTATTCGATCTTTAAATAACAGGTACCCGGAAAAAAATAGTTGACCCTTTAAATACCTGACCTTTTACCCTTATTCAAAAAATAAATATCCGATAAAAAAATTGTTAATAATCACAATAATAATTTCATATTCCAAAATCTAATAAAGAAAAATTCATAAATATATGCAACATATAGGTCAAAAAATTAGAAAATTACAAACTTAAAAATTAAAATATTAATTCAATTAGACGTCCAGTTGGTCTATGTTGAACTTAGACTTTAACTTTAACTTTATAATATATTTATAAATTAATAATAAATAATAATAATACAAAATATTAAAGGGTATTTACGGTCAGGTAATAAAACGAATAAATGGACGAATAATGGGACGGGTATTGAAAACTAAACTAATACCCTATACTCGTCACTTACTCACGGATAATATAATTATAATACCTTTTACTCGACCCTAAAGCTGCGAGTACTTTTTTTTTTCGAAACGGGTACAAACCGAATAACGGATCGAATACCGGTAACTAGTATTAGTGCCCAGCCTACGTTTAACCACAGACCAACTTGTGTATATATTTTTCTAATCATCGTATTGTTTAACTTAAGATTAAAAATTGTTTAGTATTCAAGAAATTATAAACTAAGTTCGCTACGTTTTTTGGCCTAAAATAATGATAGATTCGAAAAAGTGGGAGGAAAATAGGTAGATTAACTTTATTTACCTTTTTCTTCGATTTTTATAACAACTTTGCTTTGACATATAGTAATGATACTACTACATTATTGTGGCTAGAAGACTCATATCATAGGCCCTTAATTATTGTTCCTTCTTTTGGGGACGAGTGTGTTTGGATCATTAACCCGACTCATCTTGTATGTTTAAGAGCTTTAAGGTGTTTTCCTACTAATTAAGATGTATATATGCATTTTAGAAGACTACAAATATTATTCAGGTACATTTACAAAATGATTAAACTCCAAGCTTACTGATTTATAAGCAAAAAAACAACAACTATCTTATTAGTCGTAACCCAAACAAATTCTGCTTTGAATAATACATCAAGAAAACTAATGATAAAGCATATATGAAGAAGATATTTCATGTATATATATATATATATATATATATGTGCGTTGTTTATATATATAGATAACGGTAAGGATCATATGCATATGTGTGTGGTGTGGATATAACAATTCTAGAGGAGATTGAGAGAAGTGTGTTATAATTGGGTAGGTGATGGACCCTCCTAAATCCAACCACCTTTGTCTCTATTTCCACCTTCCCATGTCCCTTAGAACATGGAGCAAATTATGGCAACTCCTCTCTCTACCCTCTCTCTTTTTATTTTCAATTTGTTAATCTTTTTTAATCTTCTTTCATATTTTTATAGTTTTCTGGTATTATTTACTGATTTTATAAACCAATAACATTGCTTGTAATTTAAAAAAAAAAAACAGACAAAAATGTAAAATTGTAAACAGATTTGAAGTTTCTTAAAAAAACGCCCATAGATTTTTCGCCAAAATGATATTTCCTCTATATATTGCCATTTAGATCGCACCATAATAATGTCCGAACATGGCTACGCAATTGGTTACTGAACCCACGATAAATTTATCTGACAACAACGGTGATTGATTAGAAATCTACACATATAGATTCAATGATTCATACAGTTTCTAGACTATATTAATATTTTCATATACATTATACATTAAAAATAAATAATAATATTACTTTTAAGCTTTGATTAGTCAAAACTTTAATATATACGATCATCACTTGTAAATTGGGCTATTTCGTTTTGTCACTATCCAAATATAAAACCAATGTAACCGTTAGATTTATTACTATATGATGACTATATTATCTGCCCAATTATACGCATCGCTCGCTCTAGAGTATAATATTAATTGTTGAAAGTGTCGAGAGCCGGCCAAAGAATGCAACATATAAAGCAATTAACTTTGGTGTTTTTCAATACCCACAACACAAAACCATTCTCCATCACTCAAAGAAAGAAAAAAAAACAATTTTCTTGTTTTGTTTGCCATATTGAAAGCTCATAGGCTTTTCTTTTTTCGGTGAAAATGGAGATAGAATCTGTGCGATGCGAGTGTTGTGGGTTAATGGAAGACTGCACACAAGACTACATTAATGAGGTCAAATCTAACTTTGACAACAAATGGCTCTGTGGTCTTTGCTCCGAGGCCGTGAGGGACGAAGTGAGTCGCCGGAAGATGACCACAGTTGATGAAGCCGTTAAGGCCCACGTGTCTTTTTGTGGCAAGTTTAAAAAAGATAACCCGGCGGTTCATGTCGCCGACGGTATGAGGCAGATGCTACGGAGGAGGTCCGGTGACTTGACGACTTCCTCTGCGTCCAAGAAGTTTGGTAGATCTAACACCACCAAGTTGTACTAAAACATTTTTCTATTTTTCGCTAATTAATTATTGTATAATATTTGATGCTACTTTCTTTTGTTGTTTAATGTCATAAATGATGGTCGGTGATGCTATAACTAAACTAATCAATTAATTTCCCACAGTCTTGTCATTTAGTTTCCACCCAGTTCGATCTCTTAGTCATTTGATTAACATGGCCAAAACTTTCCCATGAGGAAACTATGAAGTTCATGTTATGTTATTTGCTTGGTAACCAAAAAGTTCTATATATAACCTTTTCGAGTCAGAGATGAGAGACCATAACATGCTAAATTAGTAATCGAACTAGTGATTTTGAATACTCTATCCATTTGGGTCGCTAGCTATATATAACGCTGCAAAAGTCATGTGACATTTTTAGTTATGTTGGTCGTCCACGATTCTATACTCATTGACAAGTTCTTTAACCCGTCTCTGCTCCACACAAACTATCACATTCTTCATTTCCTCAAACGTCTCTAACGCTTCTTGTAGATGCTTACACACTAGCGAATTCCTCTCGATTTGGTCATACATTGTCTAAGCTATCTACAAAAAGACAAAATAACTTTTAACTATAAAGTTGTAAATTTTTTTATCATAACATCGCTTGTGGTCATTTCATTGAATATTTTGACCACAAAATTTCAACATCTCCATCAGAACAGTCTCCACAAACGCATAGGACAGAGCACTGAGCTTATATTTAACGCCGTGAATCTGCATGCCGCCGATAACCGCGGAGGCAGGTGCAGGCGTTGTGTGGAATTAGCATGGAGCTCAAACCATCCGGGGTAATCTTAATCGGCTAAACCAGCACTTCTTTAACTGGGCTAATAATGGGCTTTGGCGTCGTCTAAACATATATGTCTATTATAAATTATCACAACAATTCTCGCTGAACTCATTTAAATAGAGGCCTAAGCTCCATCTAAAATGGAACTGACTTAATCAAATGTTTTTGTTCTACTTTTATTTACACTAAATATTGACATTAAACCTTCTCTATGTTATATTTCCTTTTAGCTAGTAAATATGATATTGATAGAAGGATGGATCATATACAATAGATGGTTTGTTTTCGATTAATGGATTTTTGATCTAGAGCAAACATTAATATAATGTTAACAGGTAAATAATTAAAGTTTTCGAGTCTACTTAGAACACGTAAAGTACACAAATAAAATCGGACATTTCAGACAATATTTCTTCTGTTTACACACATGTGAACATTTTGGATTTTGTTGGTTTCACTTCATATCCAAGGTCTTACGACTAGCTATAACATTTTGATCCGTGACATATACTTTTTCCCCCACGTTACATCCACAACCAATACCGATGTTACATATGATTTGTTTTTCTCTTTGGGTTTAATTATGTAGATTTATTGGGTTTATATTTTTCTAAAGGCTAAAACTAAAAACCAAGATACGTGTTTCTCTAAAACTATATATTTTGCGTTGATTAATTTTAATAATAAACCTAGAATAAAAGTCTTTCATTTTTGGGAGTTTATAAGAGAAAGACGTACTGAATAATTGGGTCAAATACATAAAAATTTGGATGAATGAAAACCAAAAACCTAATTTATGTGGCCAAAATGATATAGTCTAACCTCTAATTAATGGATACAAATAGATGAAAGGAAAAGAGTATCACTTTGGTTCACACAAAAGAAAAAAAGAAAAAAAAAAAAAAAAGCAAAGTATTCTTCAAATCTTCTTCTCATTAGGAAATGACCAAAGAAGTTTTGTTGCGTATCTTTTTGTTATCATCCCCCAATTTATCACTACCAAACATTTTTATGTGTCTATCTTCCGTACGTCTGCAATTACGTTATATCCACCATATTTTATAACATATTAACATGCGTTTTTCTCTCTGAATACGGAAATTTGCACGACTCTTATTCAACTCTGATGAAATACATTCATGTGCTAACTCTTCATCAATGAAGGGTATTATTACAAATAATAGTAATTTTATATTCAGTTAGTAAACTAATCTAAACCTTTTAGAAAACTCCTGCATATTTGAAACATGTTACAAGAATGACTCAAGGAATATACAACTTTTGTAATCATCAAGTTTAACACCAAAAAAAAAAAAAGTTTAACAAGAAAAAGGTTATTTTTGTTAAATATACGCATGTCCTACGAATCACTTTTTCTTCTAACATATACGAGGTAGTCAATCAAAAACTTTATTACAGTCATAATCACAGTGTTATTTTAATCATAGCAGCCTTAAAAAAACTAATTTGTTCGTTAACTAAGTATATCTTTTACGACATAACTCATTTTTCCGAAATATCTAAATATAAAATCAAAATATCCGATAGTCCAACATTTTTTTTTTGATCCAAGATATATGTTGGAAATTTTTTTGTTCCCTAATATTCAAGACTATAATATCATGTTTAAAACGTAAATAAATCTTAACAAGTTAAACTATGGATTTGAGTCATTTCAAGAACCACTAAACCATCGATCTATTTGGTAACACACTAATGCATTCCAAAAGCCAAATTTACAGATTATCTTATTATATAAATTTTGATGACAAAATTACTTATTAACAAGATCGTTATTCATTAATCCAGAGAAATTAGTTTCGGACTCCTCCATAAGTCTGAGAAATTACTCTCTAAGTTAACAAAAATAAAATAAAAAAGATCGTGACATATGTCAATTATATCATTCAGATGTTGACACATGTCAACTCATTTTTAACAATTAAAATAATATAAAAATATAAAAATTCAAACACTAACCTAAAAAAGTTTTATATAAAAGTAAATAGATAAAATAAAACCTATTTTTATTTAAAATCAAATTATAAGATAAATTATATATATATATATACAATAAAATTTAAAATTATAATATTGTTTACTTATTTTAATTTTAAGTTGCTATATTACAAGATAAATATTACTTTTTATATAAGATAAAAAATGATTGTGAAAATTATACAATTAGTTATTGTTTCTAAAAAAATGTAAATACTCACCTTTACATAAAAAAAAAGATTGTTGAAGTAAAAAAAAAAAAAGATTGTCTCATATTTTTTTCACCAATCAAATAATTTATTCAGAAGACTGCTATTGTAATATATATGATAGGAGTATGTAAGATTAACGTGTGCGTTTTTGTAACTATAAAAATTTAAATTGACATATAATAGATTATTTAATGTGTTCATAAAAAAAAATTGTTGGTAGTAGTTAAGACTAAAGAGTATATTTTAACAGCAAAATATATTTGTGTGTACGAATAAACTTTTAGTGGTAATGTAGACAGTAGATTTGTAAATGAATATACATTAGTTATTATAGCAAAAAAAAAAAAAAACCAGTTTCTATAACTAAATGTTTATCTCTTTACTTTTATACATTGTTTTTACTTAGGGAAATAATTAAATATATATTTTTTGTTAAATTTAATTTAATTTAAATACTTTTGAATTCATCCACAACTATTTTCTTTAACTAAAAGTGTATCTATTTTTTTTTTCAACCAAACAATAAATGAAAAGAAATTTCCTCGGTTAGTTATCCAAGTCAGAGGGAAGGGGTTTACAAATAAAGTTCAAACATAAGAGAATACGAAGCACAGGCAAGACAATCCGCATTTGAATTTGACGCATGCGGGATCTAAGAGATGGAGAATAGTGGAAAAAACTCCAGCAAATTAAACTCATCGAGCAAGTTGGAGAAGGATGACCAATATTCAGGGGAATGCGCCATAGTGAGTAACTAAGCACGTATTCGCTCCATGACCCACAACAACTCTTCTAACTCTGAATGCAGGGGAGAGAGGCTCCATCTTAAACACTTGGCCCCCAACAGCAAGGTTCACTCCTCACCAACGCAACACCACCAGCCCAATCATGAATGCTCATTAGTTGCTTTCCAAGAACCATCAATTTGATAACAAGGTGAAGGAACCTGGATATCCGAGGACGGAGATGGAGCCGACATGACCACTGTAAAAGATAGTACCTCTTCCCGGGCTAACTTATCGCCCAAAGCCTGAGCAATTATATCATTCGTCTCGATCTCTAAACCTTAATTTTTTTTTATGGCCTTCCAGATTGCCCATTAAAATCATGTTAATTGAACAAGTTGATCAGGATCACCCTGTTGAGAGACATCCCTACAGAAAACAAAATCCAAATTTGAGTACACCAACTCATATGGAAAACCCTATGATGAGACCAGAGGTAGAGATAAATCCTAAACTTCCCACGAGTGAGGGCATTCAAAAAAATGTGATTAATAGTCTCAACCGCAGAGTCGCACCTTTTAACCAAATATTTACATTGGATACCTTGGTGTATCTATTTATTTTTATAGATAGTTTTTACTTACTAAAAATACTTACATTATATTTTTTTGTTAAATTTGCAAGTTCTTGTGAAAATTAAAATAAAACATATTTTGTTAAATTTTATTTTATTTAAAAAACTCTAAATCGGTATATTGGATGGGTCCTAATCTAGTTTGTTATAATAGTTTAAAAAATATGTTGAAAAAAAAATCTGATTTATATTTAATAACAATGGCTATAACTAATAGATTATCTAATTTCTCTTATCTAATAGTTGATTAATGTTTCTACACCAATCGATATAGGGTTGGACGTCTAGATACTGCGATCTACTAATTTGCAGATTAAAGAGACAAGTTTACCGTTCAAAAAAAAATATCGACCAATCTTTCTAATAGAGTAAAACAAGATATTTGCCTACTTGGTCATTTATGTTGGTCGTCAACTCTTAATTTCTCTTTAGTTTTGTTTCTATGAAACTAGTTTTCTAACAATATAAGGTTGAACCCTATATGCTATTTTCACATACCAAATTACCAAAATGTATCATATTTAGATATAATCTCATTGCATTAAAGTGTTATTTTGACTGTAAAAATTTAATATGCCAAACAAAATTTTATGATATCAAAATTTAAAATTTTTTGGAAAACAAATTCTTAAAAACAAACATATACTATATAGGTTACATGATGAGTAATAGTATACAACATTAAGATAAGTGAATTTAAATTTAAGTTATGATACAACAACATTGACGCCAATACATTAAATATATTATTTACATTTGCACTATCTTTATATAAGAAATCCTTTGTGTATATAAGAGAACATAAGTTGTAATATTATGATCATGAGAGTCTAATATAATTTTCCTTTTAACATATTGTGTGTTCTTTACTTTCATCAATTTATCAACCTACAATTAAACTTTAGTATAATAAAAATAAAAATCTCTAACCTTAAGAACCGCAATTTATTTCAAAACCTACTTATCTGTTTCAGAATCTCATTAGTTTAATTGTTCCTTTTAATTAAACCTCAATCAAAATTTCATGAGTTTTAAAAATTGATACTCATACATCCAATTTTGTTGTATAAATAATAAAAAAAAAAACTGAAGATATATATATATATATATATATATAACAAAATGACAATAAAATAGGGGTATTTTGGTAAATTAGAAATGCCCTTATCACAATTTTCCGATCCATCATCCTCCTCCTTTGCTGCCGCCTTCGCACCCATTCATAAAACAGGAAAGACGCAATCTTTTTCTTGTCTCTCTCTCTCTCTCTCTTCTTCCCATTCTTCAAAATCTTAAAGCTTTCCTCTTTCACTTTCTCAATCTCTTTGACCCCATTTATATCCCAATCTCAAAGTTTCGATCTTTCGATTAAAAAAACAATTCCTAACATTTTTGTGTTCTTTATATATGATTTTGATTCCCATAAAGATTCGATCAGTTTTCTTATATCTCCTGTTGTTGAGTTTGATCCAATCGATCGACAAACCAAACCCAGAAGCCATGAGAGTCCATCCAACCCCTAGAAACCTCAACAACACTTTGATCCATCATCACCGTCACAACCCGACCCGAGAACCGGGGAAGAATCTCCGGCGGTTGCCGCATATCTTCAACCGTGTTCTGGAGCTTCCGTTGAGGTCAGAGGCAGATGTATCTGTGGAAGAGAGACAAGACTGTTTCAGATTCGTGGCGGAGACGGTAGGTCTCTGTGACGGCGACGGAGATATGAGGGCTTATATGGTTGAGATTCATCCTGGTATTACCAAAATCGTGGTGAGGACTAATGAGTCTTCGTCTTTGGGTTTGTCTTTAGACGAGTTAGAGCTTGACGTGTGGCGTTTTAGGTTACCGGAATCAACTAGGCCTGAGCTTGTTACTGTGGCTTGTCTTGATGGTGCTTTGATTGTTACGGTTCCTAAGAACGCAGAAGAAGATGATGATGATGATGATGATGGTGGTGGTGGAGATTTTGGACACAGTGGAAGGCTAGTGCTTGTTCAGTGAATCAAGTAATGTCTCTTTATGTAATGTAATGATGATACTCATTGGAATGTTTATGAGTGAAGAAGACAAGTCTCTAATCTTCCTCGTCTCTACAGTATTTGTGTAGCCTTCTGTTTTTTTTTTTTTTTGTTGTTGGCGATTCAGTTCTAAATAAAAGAAAGATTGAACCTTTTGATCTCTCAAACTGTAAGATCAAGAAGCACAAAAAGGTCTGATTTATCAACTAACGGATAGTTTTCCATAGTACAACAACATAAAACAAGTTTTTCATCCAAGAGACTTCTTGCAACATAAAACCAAAAAGGCTACATGACACAAAAAGACTGGCTAAAGGTTTCATAACAGAATACAATACGAGGAGGGATTTAGAGGAAGAAGCCTTTGAGAGGGGTGAATTTAGAGAGGATCTCTGCTTCACGCTTAAGAGCATTATCCTTCTTACATTCCCATTCAGGCTTCTTTGAGTTGGCTGATTGAACTTCCTGTACGAGTTTTGGGATCGAGTTCGCTACCATTTTCTGACCGTAGCTTAGATCAACCCTTTCTTTCTCCTTGTTCCCGATGTACCGCTTCAACTCAGACCGTCTAGCTTGAAGCTGAGCGATTTGGTCATCAATTTCGCGGATTGTCTCAGCGTTTGTGTCGACTTCCATCTGGATACTCCCTAGTTTGTCCTTCAGGTCGCTGTATTCGTATTTAAGTGATGCTACCTTGGCTTTGTTAAGCTCCAGAGCAGAGAAGAACCTATCAGCATCTTCAATCACCCCTTTGTTCTCCTGGTACACTTCGCTAAACGTTGGAATCTCTTCCATCAGCTTCAATCTCACAATCTCTTCAGCGGAAAGGTTTGGATCTTTCCTCAGTTTAGTTGCCAATGCTGCTATCTCTGCTGCGTCGTTGGAGAGGAACAAAGTAGTGAAATCCTTCTCCAGAAGAGATGAGATCTTCATTCGAGCTTCAGCCCATTCATATTCTCTCATTGGAGAGCTTACATTAACAAGAACAGACGAGTCTCCCCCAACCTCTTCTGGAGGTTGCTGCATAAGGTTATCAAGAGAGTTCAAGTAGCTGTCAAACTCTTCCGGGTTAACATCGATAGGCGAGTGCGAGACCGCGAGGACACCATTCATAGGAGAGACATAGATATGAGGAATAGAAACATCTTCTTCCTCGTAGTTAGCTCCGCGTTTCTTTCTCTTGTTACTAGTTTTTGGTGCAGTAGCAGGTTCACCCTCCTCGTTCTGGAAGTTCAAGTCCACAGCACCACCACGCTGCTGGTTCGTGGCGCGTCTTGTAGATTGTCGAGATGATTTCGGTTTGGTAGCAGATTGCGGTCCAGTGGCAGGAGTTGTGGCTCCTTTCTTCTTCTTGTTGCTGCTACCTCGGGGAGTTGATTTAGGTTTCTCTTCAACAGGTTCATATGTTTGGGTCGCCATTGGTTTCCTCTTCCTTTGGCTGTATCGGGAGTTTCCTTCTTTTTTCACATCCTGAGCATTCTCATCATTCTGGCCAACCTCGGTCTGCACTTCCTTCGGTGTCTCCTCAAAAAGAGACGCAGCATCAACTACAAAAGACAGCAAAGATGTTTTTACTAGCAGTGCTTAAACGAAAACACGAATCAACTGATAACGTTCATCAATGAAATGAGAAAGGTACATCTGCAAAATATTACTCTCTCTTGCATAGATATCCAATATTACCTTTATTTGCAGGTTGGAAGAGAGCAGGAATCTTCCAGCTAAAAGATGCAAAGAATGCATCAGCATCCATGTCTGGGAAATTCGATTGAACATAACGAGCAAGAGTGGTTTTGCTAGCGAAAGACTTTGGGACATTCTTTTGCTGAAGCTTTTGAGGGAGAATCAGAAACCTATCCTGATGATACCCAGTAGCAGTCACTCTCCTTCCAACTCTCCAAGTCCAAACATCGCCAGGGCATGGCCAATCAACAGGCGCATATGGCAGACCTTGACCAGTTGAAACCGGGGGAATAGCTGGAAGTTGATTAAGGTCGGTTTCCCCATGAGTGAAGGAGTTGTTGTCTACGCTTCTCTTTCCGTTTTCCTTCACCTGAGAGGGCTCTGGATCTTCAATGGCCTCTTCCCTGTTGAAACCGTTTTCCCAGAAGTCATCTTTCTCTTGCTGAGTAGGGTCGACATGATCTGAATCGTTTTCTCGGTAAGTTGAAAGCGGAACAGGTTGATTGTCATGGTAAGTACTGATTGGGACTGGCTGCGTATCAAACCTGCATGCAAATTAACACTAGAGGAGCTGAAAAAAGAAGTGGTATAACAACAAACAACATTAACGCCTCAAAGCCTTTCCATATACACAAGTACCACAAATCATTTGCCTTCTCCATAGCACAAATAAAAACATCTAGACAAACAATGTAATATACATTTCATTATATACTCAGGAAACAAACGAAAACTAAAACATGGAGACTCCACCAAACCCACACCACAGTCAACCCTAAAGGCACATCCTTTAGTATAAAAACCCTAACTTTATCTAATCCCAAAGACAAAAAAACATTCCTCTCTACATAACTTTTAATCTTGTCTCATCTAAACTCAAGAACTGGTTGATGCCTTAGGTCAGAATTGTGAACAGAGATCTACTAAAAACTACAAATCCCAAGTCTAAGAGAGGTAAATTACTCTCATTTTCCCGACACAAACCCATCAAAAGCTCTAAGGAACCAGAGAAAATGACACAGACCCAGAGTAAAAAAAAAAAAAAAACAAGTATCTGTTCAACAATTAGAACAAAGCTAGAGAGAAAAGAACAAGTACCCAGGAGGATTTTGAACGATCCCTTGCATATCTATCGTAGAATAAAAAGGAGCAGACATGTCCACTCAAACCCTAATTTTCCTGCAGATGGGAAGAAGGGAAAAAAAAAAAACAGAATTCAGAATGAAAGATCAACTTTCGAAACATGAAAGGTATGACCTTTATGCGTGATTAAGATGCTGTACGAACAATTTTGGAAGCAGATCTAACCTTTTTCACTCTCTTCTTCTTCTTCTTCTTCTCCTTTTGTTGTTTTGTTTTCTAACTCGGGAGATGTGGTTAAAAAAAAGTCTTGAAGCTGAGACAAAATCCAGATGTAACGAAGAAACGAGGAACTGTTGAATTGACCATTATGCCCTTTTATGTGGTTCATCAGTCCCTTTCTGGGGGAATAAAATCCTCTTCTTTTAATTACGTGTTGCACGGTAAGTTTTTTTTATTTTTATTTACTTTACCGTGACAAATTAGTCTTTTTCATTTGCACCATTTCTAGTGTCAAAGACAAAATTGACAAATTAGTCTTCTCATTTGTTGTTGCCCAAAAAAAAAAAAAAAAGTCTTCTCATTTGTTAATAATCGCATAGTGCATACACACACACACAAAAAAAATTGTCAAGAACCTAATTACATTTTTATTGGGTTTGTGACGTTTGTTTCAATATGAACATTGTTGCATTGAGTCAAATCATATTTTACATATTGTTCTACATAGCGCTCGAGAACCGATCAGGCTCGGTCTTGTATACGGCTATATATGCCCATAATCACGATTACATCAAATAAACATAGATCTGGATTCATATATGCTATTATGCTGTCTGATCAATAACACCTTCTTCTCCGCCAATTTTTTTTTCATACAACTACAAATGGAAGATCAAATTAGGCACCAAAAAATGATCTAAACCGTCCAAGCTACCTCGCTTAATGAGTTCCACGCAAATGTTCTTCATGGAGTATCATCAATTGTTCAGCTACCTAACAAAAATCACACCATCGAAGTTTAGTATCTCTCTCTCTCTCTCTCTCTATATTTTTAAGAAATGGTACCTCTTCAATGCTGCCATCTTCAATCTCTGTATTGAAAGAAAGAAGCAAGCTTTCGTGTAGCAAATTCTCAATCTCTTCCACCGTAACCACTGCTATCATATCACAATCGAACCATGATCTTAACATAACACACAAAAAAAAAGAAGGCACAAATTAATAGCAAATCGAACCATTTGATTGAGAGAAGAGAAGATAAAGATGATGAGCAAGCTCTTGAGATTTCTTGAGAGAATCGTGGCCTCCCCACTGATTCTTCACGGCCATCTGAAGCCCGCCCCACCGCGAAAGAAGCTCTCCGATGCCTCTCCGGAGGAAAGAGTCGTCGTCCGCCATAGGACGCACGTGCTTTTCATGCCACGTGGCGGAGATCACGTGAGCAGTATCGAACGTTCTCCCACCGGCTCCCATATCTTCGATCTTTCCGGCCGCAGAGACAACGGTGGTTCTTCCGCTTTGTAACTCCGTTTAAAGCAAACAGAGAGAACAAATGCTGGAAGACTTTTGCGTATGGAACACACAAAGAGGACAAAAAGAAACGTGTGCGTTTCTGTCTCTGTTTTCTAAAAATGGAAAACAAAAACAAAAATGATAGAGAAAGCAACGAAAAATAAGGATCTAGAGAAATGAGACAGATCCGAGGAGTTAGGGGAAGTTTCTAAGTTTGCCAGGACTGACAAATATTTGTTCTTTTGACTTCAGACATATGACATATCCGTATGACTTCTGTTTCCAACCTTTTCTTGATGTTATGTTTTGTCTTCAGACTGAAACGTGTCTACAATAATAAAAACAAATACTGAAACGTGTCCAATGGAGTACTACGACGCATGTGGTAACGTCAGAAAAAGGTCCATTTCCATGCATTCTTCAAAATTAAATTACAAATATACAAAAAGAAAAATAAAAGCCCTATCTCAATCTATCTTAAAGCTTTCTCATATTGCTATAAACTTGTAATCTGACACGAGTGTCCTAGTCACCTCACTGACAAGCTTGTCAAAATCTTATAATGCACATCTCTTATTTATACTCCATCTCGCTACGTGTATAACACAGAACATAACTTAACAAAAAACAGAGATGAGCCAAGAACAACCACATAGGCCACAAGAGACAGTCAAATATGGAGACGTTTTTGAAGTCTCCGGCGAACTCGCAGACAAGCCCGTAGCACCTGAGGATGCAAAGATGATGCAAGCTGCGGAGACACATGTGTTCGGCCATACTCAGAAAGGTGGAGCAGCTGCCATCATGCAATCTGCAGCCACCTCCAACATACGCGGTGGCTTCGTCCATCCAGGTGACAAAACTGACCTTGCCGCTGAACGTGGCGTCACGGTGGAGCAAACAGTCCCCCCTTCAACTGTCACAACCGAATCCGTCGGTGGGCAGGTCCCAACTCGTTTCCAAAATGACTTCCTTTTTCATGTATTATTCTTTTTTTTTGGGAGTAATAGTGAAGTTTTAGGTCGTTGGACAACATGTTGAACCGAGGCGTGTAGTAGCTGCAGGGCGGACGGACGAACCAGCTTTACAAAGTGCAATAACAATCGGAGAAGCATTGGAAGCAGCTCTGAAGACTGCTGGAAACAAACCGGTGGATCAGAGCGACGCAGCAGCGATTCAAGCGGCGGAGATGAGAGCTTCCGGCACCAACGTCATTTCTCTTGCTGGAATCGCCGCAACAGCTCAATCCGCAGCGGATCACAACGCTACTGTAGATCGTGACGAGAGAAAAATCAAGCTCGTTGATGTTTTGACGGTTAAACTCCAACTTCAAAACATGTTCATAAAATGTTTTGTGTGTTTCTTTAACAGTGTCTAAAATGTTTTCGAACCGGATGGATTATTAGGGTGCTGCGGAAAAGTTATCGTCAGATAGAGCTGTGACGAGGCAGGATGCGGAAGGAGTGGTGAGCGCCGAGATGAGGAACAACCCTAAATTGTGTACTCACCCTGGTGGTGTAGCGGCTTCGCTTACCGCCGCTGCTAGGCTTAACGAGAGAGTCGATATATGATAAGACAAATCCGGTAAGAAGAGGAGTATGACAACTTAAGACACCTTGGCTTGTGATGTAAAATGGTCTTAGCTTTTGGTTGGCTTGTGACAAAGACTTAAGTCTAGCTTTTGTTTGTTTCTCTCTCAGACTCTCACAACTTAAGAAGCCTTGTTATGTAAAATTGTCTAGTTTTTGGAAAAAGCGGTGACTTCGGTTTATTTAAGCCGATATGTGAAAATCCGACGAGGGGAGGAGGAGGAGCTTGTGATATTAAATCTCCTAGCTTTTGTTATCGTCTTCTTTTCCTTAGTTCTGTTCAAATAAACATAAAAAAATTTGTTAGAATGGAAAAAACGGAGACTAATATAGTTAAAAGCCTTTCTTTAGCTGATTTGCTTCGAGAATGAAACTGATTTTGTAACACTTCATAACATCTGAGCTTTAACCAAGAACCCACAAAAAAGAAGATAACAACAAAACGCCAAACAAAAACAAGAGAGTTTTACTGGCAACTCCGACAAGACCACGCCTTGACCATAACTTCGTGATCTTATCTTATTACCTTCTTTACAACCTCTTCGATCCCTTCCTTGTTGTGCTGGGTTCCTATGAACACCTCCTATCATATCATGCTGAAGCATTTCTTATATTGGTCGAGAGAGGTTGAATGGCGTTGATGACCAGAGAGTGTTTGCTCACTTGCATCTCAAGTTATGGAGTAGATTTGGTTTCACTGTGATCACATGGCTCCATAGATGTTCAGGACATCTTGCTCACTTTTAGTGGTTCTTTTAGGCCACCACTTCTGGCAATTGCTTGATGTATATAAATATCCGATCGAGTAGTTTGTGATTTGTGAGTTTGCCAGACCGACAAAATTTTGTTCTTTGCCTTCAGACATATTGGTGATACTTTGTCTTAAAATGGAAACGTGTCCAGTGTTGTACAATACATGTGGTAAAATACTGTTTTAAAATTAAATAACAAAATCCTTATCTCAACTGGTCTAATTCATATAAGCCGTCTCATCTTGCTATAGACTTGGAAACTGCCACGTGTGTCTTAGTGTCACGACATTGACAAGTGTCAAAGTCTCACAGTGTTGGTATCACACTCATGCAGCTCCCTTTATTATATACTCCATATCTTTTTTCTTTATTTTGACATTAATGTACTCTTATTATCTATAGGAGCTGTTTGTATTGTAACACATAAACAGAACACAACAACAGAAGAAGAAATGAGTCAAGAAGAGCAACCACGGAGGCCAGAAGAGCCAGTCAAATATGGAGACGTTTTCGAAGTCTCCGGCGAACTCGCCGATAAGCCCATAGCGCCTGAGGATGCAAACATGATGCAAGCCGCGGAGACACGTGTGTTCGGTCACACTCAGAAAGGCGGTGCAGCTGCTGTCATGCAGTCTGCCGCCACCGCGAACAAACGTGGTGGCTTCGTCCATCCAGGTGACACAACTGATCTCGCCGCCGAACGAGGTGTCACGGTGGCACAAACAGACGTCCCTGGTGCACGTGTCACAACAGAATTCGTTGGTGGACAGGTGAACAAAACTCGTGTCCAAGATTACATCCTTGTTTCTTATAATCATTCTTTTGTTTTGTAACGTGAACATTGTTTATTATTAGGTCGTTGGACAATACGTTGAGCCAAGGCCTGTGGCGACTGCTGCGGCTACAACCGCAGAAACCTTGGGATTGAACTTACAAAGTGCCATAACGATTGGAGAAGCATTGGAAGCGACTGTGCAAACCGCTGGGAACAAATTTGTGGATCAGAGCGATGCAGCTGCGATTCAGGCGGCAGAAGTTAGAGCTTCTGGCACGAATGTTATTGCTCCCGGTGGAATCGCCGCTTCAGCTCAGTCCGCAGCCAATCACAACGCTACCGTAGATCGTGAAGAGGACAAAATCAAACTCATTGATGTTTTGGCAGTTAAGCTCCAATTTCAGAAACAGTTTCATAATGTTTGAGGTTTTCTTCTTAACAATATCTAAATGTTTTTGAACCGGATGGATACTTAGGGTGCAACGGGGAAGTTATCCGCGGATAAAGCTGTGACCAGGCAGGACGCCGAGGGAGTTGTGAGCGCCGAGCTAAGGAACAACCCTAATCTGTCTACTCATCCTGGTGGTGTTGCAGCTTCTGTTACCGCAGCCGCTAGGCTTAACCAGAAAGCTGATATGTGATAATCAAGCTATTGAGAAGCTCTGTCCTTTTTGTGTGTTTCTCACAAAATAGGGAACTTGTGATGTAACATCGTCTAGGTTTTGGTTCTGTTGTTCAAGAGAGTTTCAATGTTATAAAGTTAGTATGGAAAAAAAAAAAACTCACTTCCAGGTTTAAAAGTTGAGACCTTTCTTAAGCTGATTGCTTCATCAATATCTAACACAACTAATCTACATAAACATGACGATTCTCCTGTCTACTAGTTTTGTAACATTCCAAACATCCTTTTCCAGAAGCTCATGGCATTTTTTTAACAAAAAGTCCCAAAAAAAGATACAACGGTAAAACAAAACGCCAAAAGTAGAGTTTTACTGGCTCGAACTAGCAGCTCCAACAAGAACACCTTGAGCATTACCTTCCTTCTTGTTACCCTCTTCCTTGTTATCATCCTGCTTCCTTATCCTGATCTTATATTTAGCTTCAAACTCCGTAAGATCTTTCTTTTTCTTCTCCAATGTCTCATATAGCTTCTTCACAACCTCTTCGAGCCCTTCCTTGTTGCGTTGCACAGCTGGGAGTACTTCTTTGATGGTTCTCTCGACAAGAACGCCTCCTATCATGCGGAAGCATTTCCTCGACTGATCGAGAGGCTGAATAGCGTTGATAACCAGAGAGTGTTCGCTCACTTGCATCTCGAGTTCAGTTATGTTGGAGTAGATTTGACTTAGCTCTGATCTCATGCCTTCATAGATGTTCAGAACAGCTTGCTCATTTGGTGGTTCTCTTAGGCCACCACTTCCAGATTTGCTGGCCATTTGCTTCAATCCTACAACAAACTTAAAGTTGGGTTCAAGAAATCAGGAATTGCTTTGATATTTGCGTAGTTGAAGAAAAAGAGAAGAACTCAATCAAGATACTCACAAACAACACTCAGGGAAACATTTGCATCCAACAGAACTACATATTGTAGCAACAAAAACAGTAGTTCCTTGAAACTATCTACCACAAGGAAGCTCCAAACTCAATTCAATATATTCTTTCAAGAAGTTATAAATGCAAAAACATGAAGGCTTTCATATCAGATCCAAGATCAATAAATCCTACAACCAATCCATCACCACCATATAACATCAATACAAGAACAATCATGCCTTTTGTGTAACCATCACTCATCAGATCAACACTACTGCATCTGCATTTAACCCAAATCACGATAGCATATCCACCAAATCCACTTATACAAGTAGAAGAAACCAACACAGAACATTGTAATGTCTAGAAGAACATACTAATAAAATACTCCATCCTCAAACTATGTTGTTCCAGAAGATTCAAACATAGAAACGATGACAACGACCAGTTTTTGAAACAATCAGGGATATTGAAACTAGGGTTCCGATGTCACTGATATTAACTTCATTCAATGATTCCATAACTAGGTTTATGTTTCCTTGAATAATCTAGCTTTCTAAAATAGTAAAAAGCTTGATCGGGATCGAAGAAATTTTCTAAAATCCCAGAACCTAAATTATGATTACTTCGAGATCGATATCGTCACAAACCTTAAGACCACTTGAAAGAAAAAAAAACATCAACAAGTAAACAAAAAGACTTACTGTAAGAAACAAACCACACGAGGAGGAAGATCGAAGAAGCTTTGGCTTTGAGAGGAAGATGGAAGCAAACGCGGCGCAGAGAGAGAGAGAGAGAGTGAAGGAAGGAAGGAAGAAGAAGGAGAAACAAAAGGGTTTGGTTTAACTCAATTACAACCGGTTTACATTTTAAATCAGAAATTGAACCGGTTAATGAATTATCAAACCGGTCTTCTCTCGCAATAACATAAATCTCAGAGAAAAAAGGAAACAAACCATTCGTATGAAGAAGATGATGATGATGATACAGAGACAGAGATTGAGGAATGGGATTGTTGATATTAAGGTCGATGATGCTGTTGATCTCTTCGAATCCATGATTAAGTCGTCCTTTACCTAGTCTCATTGATTTCAGTAAACTGTTTAGTGCAGTTGCTAGAACAAAAACAGTATGATTTAGTGTTAGGTTTTTGCAAGGAGATGGATTTGAATGGGGTTGAACATAACATGTATACTATGGACATTATGATCAATTGCTTTTGTAGAAAAAGTAAACTCCTTTTCGCATTTTCTGTTGTTGGGAGAGCTCTGAAGCTTGGGTTTGAGCCTGCCTAATACAATCACGTTTTCGACTCTGATTAACGGGTTCTGTCTCGAGGGTAGAGTTCCCGAAGCTGTGGCGTTAGTTGATGGGATGGTGGGAATGAAGCATATGCCTAATATTTTGTAACGGTTAACACTCTCATTGATGGAATTTGTCTTAAGGGTAAAGTGAAGCTATGGTTTTGATTGATAGGATGGTTGAATACGGATGTGAACCTGATGAGGTTTACTTATGGACCGGTTTCAAAACAGTATGTGTAAGTCAGGTAACACTGCATTGGCTTTGGATTTGTTTAGAAAGATGGAGGGAAGAAGTGTTAAAGCTAGTGTAGTTCAATACAGTATTGTAGTCTTTGTAAAGATGGGAACTTGGATGATGCGCTTAACCTTTTTAATGAAATGGAGATGAAAGCAGATGTTGTTTACCTACAGCTCTTTATTATAGGAGGCCTTGAATTGGTGGTTTGATCAAATGATAGTGGAGTAATGAACCGAAGGTAAACCGGGAGATAACCAAGGAATTGGAGCCTCTCCATGCATATATGTTTTATTTGGAAGAAACGGGTGGTGGCATTTTTGATCGAACATCCTCTTAACTATTATGTTTATCCGTCGATGAGTGACTCAGACGAGGAGGCGATGATTATGGCGAACAAGCAATCCATACGTGTCTTCGAGGAAGCCGCTCGGGATAAGACGACTTGGAACTTGAACGCTAGTGAAGAAGGCGCAGATGCGACAATGTTGCATCATCCAGCGGCGGACGGGTCGAAGTCAGTCACAGCTCAAGTGAGTAACTAATTAACGAACTAATGGATTTCTCATATGTTATCAAAATCATCAAATATTAATTTTGATGTCTCAGGATTCAAGGCCAGCGACGACGAAGATTTCCTCGTTCAAACCGGCGGAGGGCTTCCAAGCCTTCAAAACCGGCGAAGGGGTCGTCCGAATCACAGGTTAATTAAGAGGACTCCGAACTATTCAGCTTCCTGGATGCGAGGATTTTGCAGCAGCCAGCAGCAGTGGCCAAGGCGTCTAAATCACAGGATTCTTTTGCCACAGAGCTCAAGTAAACTAACAAATGAGTGAACATGATTTCTTTATGTAGACTTTGACTTGTTGATTGATGCTAAATTGCTAATCAAAATCAAATCAATATCTATTTCTCTCAGGTCTCAAGCCCGCTTGGAGATAATCAATATGAATCTCAGGTATCAAATCCGGCGGAGGAGGAGACCTCCTCATCCAAAGCGGAGGGCTTCCAGGCATTCTAAGCCGGCTGTGAAGGGCTCCAAATCACAGACTTTGATGAAGGAGGTCATCAACGCTAGCGACGGAGATGGAGATGCGGAGGTGGAGCCTGAGGAGGAGATTGTTTTGAAGCAACCTGTGGTGGGGATGGTGCTGAAGCCCTTGGCACTCATGGCGTTCGCGAGTGACTCAGACTAGGAGGAGGCTAATATGACTTCCATCTTTTTGAACACCTCCTAGGTATAGTAAAGGCAAATGATTCATCTATCTATCTCCATTGACTTGATGCTATATAATATATTTATATATATATATCAGTATGTATAAAATATTCAATCATATTTGACCAAGAACTAGAAAGCAGACTAGTGGCCTATCATGTTTCTTTATGATGTAAAGAGGGTAAGAAGCTGCAGCCTTGGCAATGAGGTCTGGTGGTTTTTTATAAAGTATCCATGTTGTGGTCCTCTTGTGACTGTCTGTCTAGTTGCACAAAGATTCAAACATAGAGAGCAAAAACTTAAAACCAAATAACTTTCTAACAAATGGATTGTTCAGAATAGCAGACAAAGCTACCTTTGAGTCATTTATTTGGTATATTCCAAGTCCAATCAAAAGAAGATTCATTGGAAGGAAAGATAAACAGATCAGGGCTCAAAGGTCATCTTCTCTGCCTCTTTCCTTGTTGCATCAAACAGTACAGTCGATAGGTATCTTTCACCAAAACTCGGGAATACCACCTGAAAAACATTCAGTTTTGCACCTCTTATTATCCAAAGAAAGACTCTAAAGCTTCCATGAGTTCACTGTTTGTTCTCTTTTTCGGGTTTTAGACAACAAAACTAGAGAGGCAAGAATTCTTAAGCTTTGGATAAAACTTACCACTATAAGCTTCCCAGCATTTTCTGGCTTCTTTGCAAGTTTGATTGCTGCGGCAGCTGCTGCCCCAGATGAGATTCCCACCTAATAGTAACACAAAAATGTGATAACCCCGATCAAGAAACTGTGTGTTTTTATGGTGATGTTTGAATCTTAATGGTGAGGATAAAGTTGAACCAAACAGCCATTTTTAGCTTAACAAAGAACTCTGATGAGGTAAAATATGAAGTACTTACTAACAGACCCTCTTCCCGAGCAAGAAGCCTTGCCATGTCAATGGATTCTTCACTTGAAACCTGCGTAAGCGTTACAAAACAATAAGAGGCAACCAAGAAAATGTGAAGTCTCGTCCATAGTGGTGTTTTGGATGCATCAAGTTGATGGTATGATATGATCTTACCTGAATAACTTCATCCATAAGATCAACATCCAAGATGCCTGGAATAAAACCAGCACCTATACCTTGAATTTTGTGGGGACCTGAGCATTTTTACGAGTCAAAAACAGTGTAAGTGTTAGGCTGAAACCAATTGAATCTTGATATGATATTCAATGATGAAAAACACTAAAACTTCAGAAGGACCTCATAATGAACACTCAGGACTAACAAGTGAGCAATATCCTGAAAGAAGACTTTGATAGTTATAGAGTTAAATAGAATGAAACACACCTGGCTTTCCACCGGACAGAATAGGGCTTTCGACAGGCTCTACACCATACAACTGAAAGAGGAGAAAACAAATGAGACAAGTTTTGAGTTTACTAATAACATTCTGATTCTATGAGTGAAATAAGTTCACCTTTATGTTTGGGTTCTGTTCCTTGAGATACTTGCCAGCACCTGTTAAGGTACCACCAGTACCAATACCAGAAACAAAAATATCCACTTTTCCACCACAGCCTTTCCATATCTCAGGTCCAGTACTCTCATAGTGAATCTTCAATGAACGTACACAATATTATGTCAAATTAAGTAACTCGATTTCGATCACTAAGGCGTTCGAAATATATATAACACCTTTGTGTTGGCAGGATTCTCAAACTGTTGAAGCATATAACCGTTAGGCGTTTTCGCCAAAATCTCCTCGGCCTTTGCAACAGCTCCTTTCATGCCTTTGGCCGGATCAGTAAGAACAAGCTCAGCTCCAAATGCTAAGAGAATGATTCTTCTCTCTATGCTCATTGAAGCTGGCATTGTGATAACAAGCTTGTAACCCTTTGCAGCAGCTACGAATGCTAACCCAACTCCAGTATTCCCACTTGTTGGCTCAATCAACACACTCTAAAGTAAAAAAACACAATATCAGAATATCAGAAAATCAATAAAAGAAGAATCAGATATGATAACAGACCTCTCCTGGTTTAATAAGACCCTTAGCTTCTGCATCAGCAATCATACTATAACCAATCCTGCAAACAAAAGACAAAGTATTGCTTCTTTTTTCGCAAATAGAAACTTGAAAAGCAGAGCTCTAGAGTTTTTGGAAGCACCTGTCTTTGACGCTAGAGCATGGCTCCATCATCTCGAGCTTAGCAGCAACATGGCCAACACAATCTTTAGCCACTTTGTTTAGATACACTAATGGAGTGTTCCCTATTAACTGCCCCCAAAATAATCAAAAACAATTAAAAACATAAAGACATAATTGAACAAGCAAAAAGAGTCTTGAAGCTTTTTTACTTCAGTAACATCTTTGGCGATTTTAGGAGTCCCTGAAGCCATGTTTCAAGATCACTGCTCAAAATTCCACAAAAGATAGATACAAGTTGTTAAACATCAAATTCCTCGACATAGAGACCACAATATATCACGCAATTCCGGAGTAAATCTACAACAATAATCATAGTCATAACAGATGATTGATATAAATACCAGAATCGATCAAATCAAATAAAAATCACTGGTGAATCGTGAAAACAAAGATCGATGGATATGGGGCTATGGAAGAACAACACTTTGACCCGAGGATAAACGTAGAAATGAAACTGATGATAACATTTTAAGGCTCCATACCTAGAAACAGAAACATATCTTTATGGGCGCACTTTGTCCAACGTTGTTACATTCTTCTTTGACTAATTCAACACTAATCACTCATTGTGACACATTCTATTTTTAACTAGATGTCTAAAGTGATCATTAACCGTGGTTCGGTTACTAATGTAATTGAATCATTGTTTGGTACAACTTCGATGAAAATGTGGAGAAGCTCGAACTTTCTTGGAATCTTCTTCTTGAGTTTTCTAGGGAGAGAAGAACCTCTATGTTAGATGATTAGTCTTCTTCTTAAGTTTCCTCTGCTTAAGCTTCACTTTAACATTAACACCATTGTCAATGAGAGCTTGAAGCACAACCTGAAGCTTACCTTCAATTTTATCTCCTTTCCTAGGAGTATATATAATGTCATGTATGTCATCTTCCAAACTTCTTTGAGCAAGAACCGCCCCAACCGCAGCACAAGCTTCAGCGTTTCTTGTCGAGCCAAGATCGAACTTCATGTCTTTCGAAATTGAATGAGCAACAGTGACAACTTTACTAGTCACCCTGTGAATCACACATGCTCGAACAGAGGCCTTTGAGATGTATATGTCTAAACAAAACGGGTAGTGAAAAGGTGCCGTGAGTTGGTTAAACGTAAACGTTCTTTCTCTCTTCTTCTCAGCTACTGCATTATAAGGATGATCTGTTTCGCCGGTAAAAGAGTTGTTCATCGGCGCATTTCTCTTCTTGTATTCCTCACGAACTTCCTTCTTCTTCATCTTTGTTTCTTCTTCTTCTTCTTGGTTTTGCTCTTTCTTAGTGTTCTTGTGTTGATTCTTGCGGTGGAAGTCGTAGTTGTATTCCTCGAATTCTTTTGACCCTCGATCGAGCTTGAAGAATAGATCGCCGCGAATTCTCATGTTATCGATTTCATCATGATCATGATCATGATCTTCTTCATCATCGGGCATAGTTGTTTCTCTTCCTTCTTGTATTGTAAAGGGTGAGTTTTTAGGAGTGTTGTCAGCTTGGAATTGTCTCCAGGCTTGTGATAAAGATGATGAGACATGCCAAGACTCATCATCCACAGTTTCTATACCACAACCACTCAAACCACCAGCCGCTGTATCCTTTTCGGTCTTGCTATTGGAAAATCTCGAGGAGAAACAATGCTGTGCTGGTCGAAAAACAGAGGCGGAAACCGGCAAACGGAGACAGCTTCTTCTTAGAACAGTTAAAGCCATTGAAAGACAAGAGACCAATTCTGAATATATAGGTGAAAACTACCCCAGTAAGCTTCACAGAGACAAATCGTCGAACACCTGGTGTGCAAAGTTGGTAAAACGAACTTGGCACCACTGGTTCTGTGTCTTGTATCGAAGTCGAGTCTCCACCAAAATGGTGATTACCGCAGACTAGCACGACGACGAAGACAAAGCCAGCGTGTGGTTCGGATGTTAAATTGTATGATCAGAGACGGAACTGTGTGAAGAAGGCGACAGAGATTACTAAAGTGACAAAGAGAAGTTGTCATTTAGATTAACAGAAAGATAAGTTGTTGACTTAATATTAGACATTACAAAAGCTTAAGAGTTTTGTTTTTTAATATGTAAGTAATAAACACACCAGAGATATTATAAGCTAAGTTACTAGGAGAGAAAGGAGACTGTTAGGCTTGGAAGAGATATTACAGACAAAAACAAAGACGTAGAAAAAGACAAATTTGCAAGAGGCAGAGCAGAGAGAGGACACCAGAGTAGGTAACTTTGTCACGGTATCAGTTTGGTTGTTATTACCATCTTCTTCCCTTCTTGTTTTGTTGTCACGCTGTCTCTAAATTTCAGTAGTAATGTTGCTGATGCTGCTGATGGTGGAATTGGTGGTGTTGATGATGGTGTGGGTGGTAAACCGGAGGAGCTGGAGCAGGAACTGGACCACTGCAGTAACCGTTGTAAGCTGGGTAACCAATAGGAGAGCCTTGGTATGAAGCCGGAATGATCTCGGGAGAGTATGGATAAGGTGGGCTTCTGTTGCTGTAGACAGTTGTCGGTGGGGATGGGTAAGCAGCTGGTGAAGCGTATTGAGGAGAGTGAGAGGGTGATCTGATGAACGGGAAGGAAGAGACGTATGCGTTTGTGATACGCCCGGCTTTGGCTGGTGGCATTGGACCGTTGTAGCTGGCTCGGGTTCTCTTGTTTGCTGGAACAGCTGCTGGTTTTCTCTTCTCGGTTTTGGTCTTCTCTAGCTGGTCCAAGCGCTTCTTGAGGTTCTCTGGAGGGAACTCTTCTTCGAGTTTGTACTCTTCTATGCATTTTAAAACCGCCTTAAGTGCTGACTGCTCCTTGCGCGCCACGAGATGCTTAAGAAGAGAAAGACATTCAATATTAGTAATTCATAGATAAGATCTTTAGTGGCAACAGAAATGAATAGATGCTATGAATGAAATGAGTAGATACCGTAGCTCGGCCAGTATTGCTAGAGTCCTCCATGATAGAAGCTGCTGACTTCTTTGCGTCCCTTAGATAAGCTTTGAGCAAAGGAACAGGAGGAAACTTATCCACAAGGCCAACTTCATAAGTAAAATGAACAGCATCAAGCTGTTGTCCCCTGCTGATTAATTCTTCAATCATATCTGTGGACAGCATTAACGACTCGTAAGCTCAAATATTATAAAACAAGATACAGAGAAAAGGGTTCAACTTCACACTTCACAGAGCATATGATCAGTTCTAGTCAATTACTACACATTAAACCACTAATGTCTCAGACTTTGCCACAGTTTATGCTAAACAAAGTTCGCCAGTAATTCTCCACACAACCTTAAAATTGAACTAATCAAACCGTAAACTATATGTAACCTACCAAAACTATACATCTAGACGGGCTAAACTCTCAGTAAACTACATACAAGAAGGCAATAACAAAGCCAAATGCGACCTCATATTAAGCATGGCACATGATCAAAACCAAAGGAAATGAGAGCTTAAGAGGGTTACCAGGCATTTGATCACCCAAACCAACAGAAACAGCAAGCTTAGGCATCTGTTTACGCCAAGCAGATCCAACAACAAGCTTTCTATACAAAGCAAGATCTTCACTTCTAACAATCCCAAACGTAACAAGATGCTGAAGAAACGTATGAACATCAGGAGTCTTCACATTCTCAATCCTTCCTCTCTCTTCCAAGCTCTTCTTCCACGTCTCAGCAATCTCCTTAGCCTTCTCCTCAACGCTGGGTGTAACAAGAAGCCTCGATTTCCCAATCACTGGATCAACCATTACAGGTGTTAAACTCTCAAGAATCACAACACAAGCCCATCCGTAATCATTGCTCATCTTCTCTTCTCTCTTATCCACCGGAAAAACCTCAGATATCGCTTCAAGAACTAACATCGCCGGATCCACACAATCCCCCAACGCCGCCGGAATCTTTGACCGGAGATTCTCCAACTCCTTCTTCCTCGCCGTCACAAAGTTCCAGAATCCTCTCGCGTCCATTTTAAGACAGAGAGCTTTCAAAGCAGAGAGAAGGCCTTCTTCATCATCAACCTCGCCGGAATCATCATTAGAACCATCACCATCTCTAGCTTTCTCTAGCGATTCAAGAGCAGCTCTAGCTCGTTCCCCAACTTTACTAGCAACGATCTCAACGCTGTGGTCGATTGTAACCTCCCTGCGTTTCAGTGACTCGAGCGAGGTCTGAGTCTGGTTATCTAGGGTTTCAATCATCTGCTTCAACGCCTCGGATTTTTTCATGAGGTTCTGCTCTAGAGAAGTGAAGTGATCGGAGAGCTCTTGCCATAGAAGAGTACAGCTCGTCATCAGCGACGTCTGTTTCTGAAACTCTTCGAAACTCGGCTGAGCTAACTCAGTCAACTCGCCTGGATCGGGGACTGACCCCATCGCCAGAAATCTTTAAGGTAACAACTCAACTTCCTTTCGGATTAGATTGATACAGCAGCAGAGAAAGAACAAAACTCAAAAGAGAGAGAGAGAGTGAAATTGCAGAAACCCTAGAAATGGCAAAAAAGCAAAGAGAGGAAGGAAGAAGAAGAAGATAAGAGACAAAAGAAACAGTGTGACGTGGACAACTCACAAAAGCGACACGTCTCGGTGGAGTCTGATTAAAGGCGCGATTATTATTACAGTGCTTCTTTCTACATTGCGCCAAGTTATGCGTAGGTTATTGTGAAAATGCGTAGGATAAGAAGTATTACTTTATTTATAATTTTACGTATAAAGGAGAAAGGTGAAAGAGATAAGTAGGGGGGAAGCCCACTGACCACCACCACATGGGTTGAGTCGGAAACCAGTGAAGCATTTGTTGGGTAAAAATTATAAATACGGAATTGAATAATAAAAACTATAAAGCGTTAAAAATAAATGTTTGTTATATAATTAAATATGAAATTATTTTGTGTAGTTGTAAACTTTGTAATGTAAGAAGAATGGCATGTGTTTTGGAGAAAGAAAAGCCTGTAATGAATCAGAGGGCACGCGTGATATAATATAAAATCTTTGGACTGAAGAATATATTTTGTGTGTTTCTTAGAAACGTGATAATTAAGCAACCCACATAGAAAGAACATTTTTGTATTATGTTTTTATTAGTTTTGCTAATCTAACGTACTATGTTTTTTTTTTTTTTTTTAAACATGTCTTGTGATAGAGAATAAACAGAAGAATAGAATAAACAAACGAAATTTCAAATTTTGATTTGTTTAAAGCGCTATTGCTTTTTTTTTTTTTTTTTGTGTGGATATGTACAAAATGTTAAACGGGACAATGACATATAACACATTATTGAGAGGGAGAAAAATATCCTTTTAACTCTGTCGACATCTTGCTATTAGATTATCATTTTATAATTATATATTAAAAAGTTACAAAGACATTACAAAAAATTTTAGAATGAGACGAAATATGAAACTGATGGCTAAAAATTTATCTTATAATTAAAATGGGTCCGTAATGGCTGACTACTACTACAAATGACAAATCAACCGCCGTTTACTGTTTACGCTTTACGGAAAAAAAGTGAGGAGGTGAAATTTGAAAAAATGTGAGGGAGATAGATTTATCGAATTCAAAAGGGATAATGATTTAAATTTCAGGCAATTGATTTGACCTGAGTCTAGCTAGTCTTATAGTAATATGATTATGACATTGCACAATCAAGATTCAATAGTCTTTTATATATATATATATATATATATATATATGGTTTAATTTCTAGTGCTTGTAACTCTCTATCCAAGTACTTTGTCCTACATAATAGTACAATTATAAAATCGTATCCTAATTGTTATGATAGTGGCCAGACTATGATCCTATAAATTATATTAACACTCACTACCGGAATAATGATCGTGTTTGATTACTTGATAAAAAAAAGTTTTGAGGCTTCTTATCAAAACTGAAGCTGATCAAACATGTAAATTGGTAAGAAGCCAAAGAAAGAACCAAAGATTTGAATGATACACAAAATAAAGTTTGTCAGAACACACGAAAGTAAAGGAAAAAATCGTCAATGCTTTACACCTAACTTGTCAATTAAAAGTTTAAAACAATCATATATAAAGACTAAACAAAATTCATATAGTGGTTACCAAAAGTCCCCCACAAATATACAAAACTACAATGCCCTCTTATCTTATGTTTTTGTTTTCATCCCAATTTTATAGTTTTTTTTTTAGAGTTAACATAATATAATCAATAAGCTACTAGAGTAAATTAAACATCACCATTATTGTCACCAATCTAAGGTACTCAAAAGTATAAAGCTATCACTCACTAACTCAATGACATAGATATCAATACATACAAAGGAACTAAAGGCACCATTATTTGGTTCAATACTCCAATTTTCATAGGTGTTTCTTCTATTTGTTTATCCAGTTAGCCAAACAATACGTTAACAGTCATAAGAGTGCATGTGAGTAAGCAACACACACTTCATTGGCTGCCTAAAGCCTAAAGAACAAGCAGGAATCACTACTCTATAGGAGGACATAAAACATGGAAAGAAGAGAACACAAAAGAATCAGGGACATCAAAAACATCAAGCACTTGAAGCTTGTATATATCAGGTTCAACCCATATTAGTCTCTATGAGATATGAACACTGAATCAAAGGATCAAAGAAACCAAGACATTGACTCATCTATAAATAAGCAAAAAAAACACCACACTTTTCTTTCCTCCTTTTGAGTTTTTGAGCTTGTGACTACAGAATCCAGACTCAATAGGCAATAAATACCTCGAAAGTAAAGAGTACCTTTAGGGGGAGAATAGAACCGTAATTTACTTTGTTCCCGTAAGTTCTCTAAGGCTCTCAATTGTAGTCTTCTTCTTTGTCTCCATATCGACTTTGTCCAAGTCTGCTACGGTCGCAAGATAGCCATAAAGGATTCTCTTTTTCTCACCCGTCCTCCCATCAACCTCGACAAGACTCTGGTTTTTCTCATCATCTTTGCTTGGAGTGAATGGTTGTATTCTACCCCAACTCTTACGCCCACGGTTCGTCTTCTCAAAATGTTCTGCCATTCTCATAGCTTCCCTGAGCCCTGAATCGTCACCCGAAAACTTGAACAGGGTAATTCCCAAATGACCGTCTCTTCCATACAGTGACTTTGATTTCCCACCAGTGAGTCCTAATTCTGTAAATATACATATAGACATCAAAATGAAGGCAGAATTGTGTCATCAAGTGTTGTTACCTGACATAGGCCAATAACTAGATACGGTACTTGCACAACCATCATTAGACTAATCACATTTCGATTTTGAAACCTACTACTACACACCCGAAGTTCTGAAACTAGATGCTTGAGATTCCTAAAGAAAAGACCGGGAAAATGGTGTCCCAACAAAGTTCCGTTGAAGAAGATTAAATACTTCTTAGACCATTATTGCCTAGATTCTGATATTGTAAGGTATTGAAATCAAAGCTCAAACCAGAGTAAGACATTATTCTACAGTAAAAAGAACAACTTTAATTTACAAAATCACAGAGAAATATTGGGAAGAAATGGGAAGGGATCTAAGCAAAGTGAAGGCTTTGCCTAAGAATGAATGTCAGATGATAATAAAATCTTGTTAGGTTCCAGAGTCTTACTTACAATACATGTTGGGGCATTCTTCTAGAGTTAGCAAAACAAAAAGAGGGTTTGGACCTTGACCTTTCTACTGAAAGATCAACGAGATGATTATTATTGCACAAAGTCAGGGATAACAAAGGGATGCCAGATCATTAAGATTTAAGAGTACTGATTGCATCGGGGAATCACCTCCAAAGCTCTGGGTCGAAACCTAATTGATGAAGATAAACTACTGTACAAATACATCTCTGAATTGGAAAGGGGGGAAAAAGAAGAAGAGAAAAGTGGGCAGAGAAATCTAAGGTGTGGTTTAACCAATGCAAGATTCATGAACTGTGCCAGAAGGTTCTAAGCCGGTATGTAAACGCAAGAATAAGGAATGAAAGGCCACATGTTATACCTCTGATGATTCTGTTATCCATTGTTTTGTTTCCATAGCCTTCCATGCGCCCTTCTTTACCCTTCCCTGTACTGGTATTATGAACAATAACATGAGGTGGCCAAATAATCAGCTGGGCTTGATTGATTGCTGCCTCTTCAGCAGGTAGATTCTGATATGCCTTTGTAATATCAGGAGCCTTTGTGAAACTCCAACCCATCAATACACAGAGAGCTTTGTGTAGGCCTAAGTGATGCACGCGTGAGCTAGCATCATCAGAACAGTATGTGTGCATTACCAAACTATGTGTATCCTGGACGTCTCTAGAAGACCTGTGTTTTAGCATAATTCGAATTGGAAACACTCATTTAGATTCACCACACAAATACTCCATACAGTAGTCTGAGGTGTTAAACTCAAGAAAATCAGAATCATGCAATTAAGACCCTTCAATGTGGACACTAAATACACACTTAAATAATTGAATGTCCAAAGCCACATCCACATATCAGCTTAGTAGGCAATCAACAAGAATCAAATGTAGATGGAATAACCCAATTCTAAACTTAAGCTAAGACTAGGGGTAATAAGTGATGCACTGATAACATATAAACATAAAGAAAAATCACATAAACCTCTGCACAATTATGACTACCATCATAACGTAGCAGAGGTTTAAAGAATGTTAAAGATGACAACGAAGGTAACACAGAACTTCATCATTAGCTTTCTACATCCAAACAAGCTTATCAGTGACACAATAGAGCTTTCCAAATAGATTAGTAGCTACTAAAGCCTACTAACCAAGCATCCTTGACATTTATTAAAATAGTCATCATATTTGACCATTTCCTCATCATGCCAAATTAATTGACAAACTACATCTAGTCAAAGAACTATAGAGTTAAATATCTCAAACCCCTAAAGAGATATGAATATAAAGTCAACCAACTTAACATGCTGGATTCACGAAAAAAATCCAAAAATCACAAGCACAAGCACTACAGACGAGTAAAGAATGCTAAGCAGTAGCACACGCTCAATACAAGATACGTGGTACAGATAGTTCATAATCTGACCATAAGAAAGTAGATTAAAACGGAAAACAATGCGCAACTCAGATTCCAAGTTAGCTTACTACTGATAATAGAGAGCTGATTCGAAGGTCACCCAAAAATACCAAAGAACTGAACGATGATTAGAAAAACTGAAACGCAACTACTTAATTGATATCTATTCAAAATATATATTAGCACGTTAATTCTATACAACTGCAAGAAACTACCATTATGTTGTATTCAGAAGAAAAATAAGCATGCATAAGGCCTAATAGGTTGAGTCGAGAGATACAGGAAAACACTGAATAAGCTGTGGAACAAAGACCAAACCAATTGAGATGCATGATTAATTCCAACAAATAATACCAATTATTATAGCAGAACCAACTGGATCAATCAGAATTTAACCTAATGCCTAGAGGCTGCGGTATATAAACACCCACAACCTTTTGCTCTTAAGGCCAGCCAAAAAAAAGTAACTGCAAAAGAGCAACCACGGGAGTGGTAGGTACAAAGAAAATGAGAACGAAGTTGAATGATACCTAGTATCTAAATAAAACAGTTAACTTAAATAATCTTAGAGGCTTATCGAGAGGCAATGAACATCAGTCAAAGTATATGAGTAATCTATAAAAGTATATGAAAGTTAGCGCATTGTTAAAGCAAGAATTTCAGTAATGATAAATACGTCGTAACAGAGGAACAAAATCAATGTGAAGCAAACACCATTCAACAGCTTATCTAATAAGTTGAACACATTTTGCTAAAAACACAACCACTAAAGCATGTCCATATACGTTTAATACTGTGAACAATTAATATAAGGACCTAATAATTATACATGTCAAGGTATATATCACTGTTCCCTCTTACTTTCTTCATGTTCGTTTAGCGTTCTAAGCCATATAAGACCAATTAAAGCAACCATCAAGAACAAGGTAACTAGAGTTTCCAACAAAATCAAACTGAAACGAAGAAAAAAACAAACACAAGAGACAGATTGAAACCCATCAAACCTGCCACAAACGAGACACTGAAGCCGCCCTTTTCTCCCGTTCTCCAAGTAGTTCTTCTTCTCTGCCGTGTCCTCGAAAACTCGCTTAACGAAACTCAAAAAAGATTTCTTTAGTGCAACCTGGTCAACCTGGAGACCCCCACTTTCATGCCTACTTGATCCAGTCCTCATATGCTTAGCTGCTCTACCATCTTCTCCAAACTGACCACTCGTACCAGCCATAAGTGCGTGATCATTAGGATTCGCATAATGCATAAACTGTTGTCTTTGCCTCATCATATCCGCAGCCCTCTCGTCTCTCCTGTCAAATTCTTCTTCCCCTGGATACTTCCGTTTCATCGACCCTTCAGGACGATCCCAATGCTTCCTCTGATCTCGAAACTCTTCCGGATGAAAGGGAGGGAATCTCCCAAATTCCGGTCCAGCTAGTCGGCTCGGAGGAGGAAAATTCTGGTAATTAGGAGGAAGCGCGAAGTAGGAACGGACACTACCATCAGCGAGAACAATTGTGCGTCGCTCCAGCATATGAAAATCATAAGTAGGTGGAGGAGGAGGACCAAGTGCTGCCACCGCCGCAGACGAATCAGGGAAAGGAAACGGAGCCGCCGCCATCGGCCGTGAAGATGTTGGAGCTGTTGGATTTGGATGATTCGAATTGGATTGGTTCGGTATTGGAGCTAGCTTAGGTGATGGATTCGGCCTCGGGAGCTTCTTATCTGCGATTTTCTGGCCTCCCGTCGTCGGTTTGCTTTCTTTGTTGTTGTTATTGTTACTGGTTCCGCCATCGTTGTTGTTCGAATTCCAACGAGATTTACGATTCTGTGAAGAGGAAGCAGCAGCGGTGGGAGCTGAAGTCGCCGGAGGTTTGTTCGCCGATGGTTTGGCGTTGTTGTTGTTGCTGTTATTGCCACCGACCATCTTCAATGGCCGTGAATATGCTTCTTATAACCTCTGAGCAATTCGCGGGGAGAACAATGATACTGTAGCTGCTATGGAAGAATCGTAAAGCGAAGGTTACCAAAACAATCGAGTGTATCGAGAGAGAGATTAGGGATTGGATCAAATCAAATCATTGAAGCCGAAGGAGACGGAAACAATATTCTCTCTAGTCTGGGATCTCGAAACGGTGTCGTCGTGGTGTCGTTAAAGTAAAATACTACCAAAAGAAAAAGAAAAAACAAAGCGAACGCAGTCGTTTTGCCAAATATAGAAACAGAACATTGGATTGTAATTACAGTCTTCTTCAGGTCACAGTAATAGTTCCTCGGTTGATATAGCAATGGTGAGCGATCTAAAACACTCTCCAACAACATATTACATATAATACTAATACAAAAGATGAGCCCATCATCTTCTGAAACTGTGTGATCTTCACTTTGGCTCTTCGCACCTCTGCAATGGAACAGCAAGATCCAACAGGATTGACATTTGGCAACATAAGAAAATTGATTATGGTTCAAGAACTGGACGATAAACTGTGATACTGGGAGCGTTCTTGCGATTTTGCCCAGCTCTCAAGAGCGTGACAATACTCCTTTTGAACTGCAATTTCCATAAACCAGCACACATCAAACGCGTTTTCCAATGATATACATCCCTCACATCCCAAACAATGATCTCTCATACAACAAAGATGCATCCTCAGGCTCAATAAAGGGCATGCTTTTAAATAGAAATATGAAAGGACATTGTCTTGTTTTGACTTAAAAGATGTTATTTGTTCTTTGACATAATGAATCGTGCATTTTATATGATATCTATCCTTTGTGTGTATGTGTGTGCAAAATGTGGTGGAGGAGAAGTCAAACCTTGGTATCGTCCCACCGCGGCGTGGATCATCCTCTGTTGCTTGTCGTAGAGCCCTGGCAAAGGCCTTAAAGGTAGCCTCTATTATGTGATGAGAATTTTCACCAGCAAGCTGTTATAACAAACATAAATTCAAAACCGTCATGAAATGGTTTTCAAACAGATGATAGAAGAATACACATGAAATTGTATGAATATGTTTTGCTTTTAGGAGATTGGAATCACAGTACCTGCCGGATGTGAAGTGTCATACCAGAAGTATTCACCAACGATTGGAAAAAGTGCTCCACCAACTACAAATAGAGAAGTTCACCATATTCAGCTATAACTTTCAGTGTTTACAAAACAATTAAATAACACAATTAGATTTAAACCCAAAGGAGGAAAACTCCAAGAGTGAAGAAAGAACCTGAGTGTCATATGTTCCAACTCTCTGGGTTGGAATCTCCAAGTTGTAACCAAGATATGGTCGACCAGACAAGTCCTGCAAGAAATTTGAATTCACCATAAGCAGCAGGCAAGTCTGTGAGTAATGTCTAGTAATGAGAGAATAAACACAGATGCAATCAAAAAGTTTCACAATTTCATACCAGGGAAACGTGTATAAGCGCTTCATCAAGCGGGGCTGTGAAGTCACCAAACCGGTTAATACCTTTACGCTCACCAAGGGCCTTTAACAAAGCCTACAGAAGACAACATACGGTTTCTCATAGGTCTAATACGGCTGAAAGTACTAAACAGGGAAAAAAATATCAGCAACACTCACTGTTCCAATGGCAAGAGCTATATCTTCATTACTGTGATGATCATCGATGTGAACATCACCAGTAGCTCTAACGTGCACATCAAACAAACCATGCGAAGCAAGTTGCTATACCAAGACAAGGACAAGTAGTGGAAACACACACAAACATTAATCAATCAACACTCTCCAATAAACGAATCAAAACAACTCTCCTCCAATGGAAACTGAAGCAATCAAAATCCAATAAACCCAAAGGCAAAAAGGTGTTAACTTTGAAGATAAAAAGAACACTTACATCTAACATATGGTCAAGAAAAGGGATCCCAGTAGAACTATCTGCAACTCCAGTACCGTCTAAATTAATCTTCACTGATACATTCGTTTCCTTTGTTACTCTCTTTACTTCTCCAATTCGACCTGATTGAGAGAAACAAAAAATCAAAAAAGTTCAACGATGAATTGAGTTTTCAATCTCAGCCAAATCTATACACAGAACTTACCTAATGCTACAGAAGGATAAGAATTGGTTGCCTGGGAAACGTTCTCACTGAAAGAAGAAGCGCAGGAGATAGATTGGCGAAGCGGAGATTGAGATTCCATCCGCAAATATCGAGGAAGCGAAGGTGAAGAAGAAGAAGAAACGATCATCGCTCTACGAAGAAACACGAGCTTAGGTCTGAGAAGTTGAGAGGAAGAGTGGCTAAATATGGCGGAGGAGGAAGACGACAGCTCCATTTGTTAGCGCCGGCTTAAGGAGGTAGAAGACTCACAGGAACGAACGAACAAACAGCCAGACAGAGACGATGCTTTGAATGATTCTCATTCTCTCTTCCTCTTTTAGCTAATTAAGAATCTTAACCGAACCGGTACATATGAACCGATAAATGATTTTGATTTAATTCAGTTATTTTAACCGTACCGCAAATTCCACTATAACCGGACCAACGCCAGACCATGGATGGATCAATGATTCAATGTTATAAATCATTCAACAATGTTCATCTAAAAAAACTCACAAAGCAAGCGGTAGATCATAACATTGATTTCCATCTTTCTCATAACATATTTCTTTGCAGATCATAACACATAAGTAATGTGATTTAGGTACAAAGTGTTTTAGAGAAACCTTGGAAAAAGCATTATAACTACAATAAAACATGCAAATTATGAGGCGGAAAAACAGTCAAGAGTAAAAAATTTCTAACAGATTTTTTTAAAAAATAATAAAAATAAAAGTTAAATCAATATTAATAATTTATTTAATAAACTTTAATTAATAATAATTCAAATTAAAATTAAATTTAAATTATAGTCATTAAAAACGTAAATACTAAAAATATACCTTATGTCCCATATTGTTAGGTTTCAAGCTAACCAACGTCAACAGAAAGGATTAAGAGGGAAGAGAGCAGGGAGATTAGGAAAGATAGGAAGAAAGAGGCAAGGAGATAACTTTAATATTATTTCATTCATAACAGCAAAATATTATTTTATTTAATAAAACGCACCACATTGATAAACGACACAACAATGCTTCTATTTTTCCAACCTTCTGATTGACTACGAGACTTCTCCACAATTAACCATTATCATTTAAAAAAAAGTTCAAATAGAAAAATATACTGCATAATTTTCATATAGTAAAATTATAACATCAATTGTGCATAATGTTACACAAAAGAAGTGCAACTTATGGTGGAACACTATAGTGTATCGATTATGTTTAATTTTTTCTCTTCTTTTAACATATCTTTTGGAATTAAATTAATTGTTAACTAGTGCCATATCTAATTTTTTTGTAGAACTTCTTTTAGCACAAAAAGAAAATTCAATAGTTAAGTTGGGATAAGTTGTGTCTTAATACAAAAAACTAACGAGAATTGAGAATTTTAGAGATAATCAATGTTTTAATCAAGCTTTGTTAACTAAACATTACTTCAATTTCCTTGATGTCTCTTCACTAGAGAATTTCATTTGGTGACTAGATCACCTTGTTGGGAATCAGAAGAAACATACAGATTTAGTGATCTCAGAGAGTCTTTCAAATATAAAAATTTGACATCAACTATTTGGAATTAGCAAGAGATAAAATACAAAATTTTGTAAATATAAATTAACATTAAGTTGGGGCACATTAACTCATGCTTTAAAAATCAAAGTATCTTTTTGGAAAAGACTGATTTTGAAGCTCTTGAGTAATGAAAAGTAGATAGTTTGATAGTGTTGGATTTTTAAAGCATGAATTAGATGTAGGCAGGGCGGATCTAGAACTAATATTAACTTGGGCACTTTTTTTTGATATAATAGTTACAAATTTTTCTTTTTTGCATCACATTTTTTTAGAATTTAAGTTTCTTAAAAACACTAAAAATTGAAAAAAAATGTATGAAGAATACCATTTTTATTGGTTTTTATATGATTTGAAACAAAAATTGTAATCTACTGAATTTTACTAAATATGTTTATTAATATTTTAGAATGTAGACAATCAAATAACAAAATAAACCACATGCATTTTGATATATACGTAAAACAAAGAAAAAAATAAGTGTTATTTATGGGTGAGATTTGCTTGTTAGAATTATTTGAAATGGGAATTCTTCAGGACTTCATTTGGTCAAATCCTTGGATTTATGATAATGGTTTGATAGTACCCCTTGATGAATAATAATACCCTTTGGATCCTATGGTGAATCCGTTAATTGATGTCCCAAAGAGAGAGGTTGAACCGTTGGAGGAGTACAAGCCTAAGTAACATATTCTATTAATCAGATGTAAAGCTTATTACAGCTAACAAACCAGTTTTTTGCAAGAAGACTTTTGGTGTTGGGTACATAGAATAAGCATGACTGCAGGAGATCAGGTTTGGTGCCTTACAAACATCTCCAAAAAAACAAAATTCCGAGCTTTATTTAAGAGGAGCCATTGCTGTAACAGATAAAGTGAAATTGAGAGTGTTGAGGTATGATTTGAGATGTCAATTCAACGTGATGTAATCTGAGATCCATACTCAAAAGATTGTTTTGACCTTCAACTAATGTAATGGTTCGGAGTTGTCAAAATTGTTTTTAAAGGTTCAAAGAAAATTAACAAAAGTATTAAAATTGTCGAAACATACAAATATAAATGATAACTATAATCAGACTATACAATGTCACATTATTATATCCACAGCATCCACAGGAAGTGATATAGCCCTGTAAAGAAGAGGCGGCGAAGCTGAGTTTCCCGTTGGTGTAACAGAGATCTCCGTTGGTGTCTCGCATATCGTTTGACCTCTCACTCTCATAAGCTGAATCTTATGCCTTGCCTTAAGCCATCTCAGTTCTCTCCTCATCTCATTCTCTGACCACCAACCACTTTTAACCTTCCTTGAACTCTGTTTTCCTCCATCATCAGAATGTGATTCTCTCAAACCCCAAATATCCGCAAACCTACCGTGAACTGAAGAACAGCTCTTGTCGTCAGAACTATCAAACTCATGATGATGATGATGAGACTTTTCTCCTGATGATGATACAGTCTCTTCTTGTATATACCCGTTTGAAGCACAATCTCCACAGAACCCTGCAGTGTTGTTGTTATTGTTACTGATCACATTTTGAGAACATTCTGTATCAGTTTTCCAATCAGGTACCAATGCAGCAATCTCTGAATCGATCATCTCAGCGATTTTCGCAACATCTTGATTCGTTATGTCAAGCTCTGATACCATCTCTGTTGCTACACTCAATGCAGTATCAATAGCTGTCTCAAACGGGAAGTAAATGTTCCTTATCCGTCCTAACGTTACATAAAAGTCCAAAGAGATTTTAACATTTTATGACCAATGATCTTACAACAACTATGGAAAAAAAAAGGACTGAGACTTTACCTTCTGCATCAGAGATTCTGATCCTCAAAAATATCCCATCACTATCGTTTCTCTTCCCTTTAATCGAAATGTCAACATGGTCGTCATCATCGTTAGCGAAAAGATCAATCTCACATATCTGTGACGACGACTCATACTGATCAATCAGAGGTTGTCTAAGGAACAAACCAGTTTCATTATAACCATTATAGTAATCAATAGGTCTCATATCAAACCCATCCCCATTATCATAATCTTGTAGAAAAGGGTCTTGTAAAAGCTCCAATGCAGTAAGCCTAGACGTTACAGTAGCTAAACACTTCTCAACAAACTCACGAACCTCAGGGTCCTTCACTAAGTAAAAAGCTTCAGGCTTTTTCCCCTGAAAATGAAGAAACAAGACTTAACCCTCAAAACTGGCTTCAAGAACAAGAAGCAAAAATAATAGATTCATTTTTTATACCGAGGTAACTTTCTTGTAGATTTGAGCAGGGTGAGTACACTCGCTGTAAGGGTAATCAAAAGTGACCATCTCCAACACACACATTCCAAAAGCATATACATCAACCAACTCATTGTATTCCTCATCATACACTTCTGGAGCCATGAACTCAGGGGTTCCTTTACAACAACAAACACACAACAAAAGTAAGGGTAGGTCCAAAACTGTCTTTTGATGATTCAATAATGTTGGAAAGCTTTGAAAAAGTACCAACACAGCGAACGGCATGTGATTTACGAAGAATAGCAGCGAGTCCAAGATCACCAATCTTGACTTGACCTTGGTTCCCATTGATAAAGATGTTATCACATTTGAGATCTCTATGAATAATTGGTGGAGAACGACTATGAAGATAAAGAAGCCCTTTCAGAATCTGCTTGCACCATTGCTTCACTGCTTTTATATTCACCCTTCTATGTCTCAACCTATACCTAACAAATAAAAGATTTGAACTTTTGACATATACCCATGAATCAATCATAAAAGAAAACTAAACAAAGAAAGACACTTACTGTCTGAGAGTACCAGAGGTGAAGAGCTCAGTGACGAAATTGATTGATAAATTGTGTGTATCAACCCAAGAAGTGTAGAATTTCATAATGTTTTGATGATTCAGAGTCTTGAGAAGATGAATCTCTCTGAAGAACTTCTCTAATTCTTCAGGGTTCCTGGTGAAATTTCGAAGCTTTACTTGGTTCCATGCTACTTCTATCCCTTCATACTCATCAAACGCTCTGTACCTGAAAAATTGTATAATAAACCAAAAGAACAGTGTTTGGAGATTTAAGTAACCAGTTCCAAAACCAACAAAGTAAAATTAAAAAACTAATTAAAAGTTAAACAATAAAAGAATACGATTCTTATTATTACACTGTCTTGGAAGCGCCTTTGCCAAGTACTTCATCGTACTGCACGCCCAAACAAAAACAACAAAAGCCAAAATCAATAAACCAAATAAAAAGGTTAAAATCCTTGTTGAACATTTTCAATTCTGAAGAAGGAATACATACTCTTCCGTATCTTCCAGAAGGATCAACCTCAACAAAGCTTTCTTCACAATTCATGTCTCTCTTCTTCTGCTTTTTTGTTTTTGTTTTTGGGTTCTTGAACGAGAGAGAGAGAGAGAGAGAGATGTTTGGAATTTGTGGAGATGGGTAGAAGAGGAAAAGATTAAATGTTTTAAAGAAGAAAGAATATATAAACGAAACCAAGTGTTTTTTTTTCTTCTTCTTCTTCTTCTTCTTCTTGTAAGTGACAATTAGCAGACAACTAGTTAGGCTTCTTACCCAATCACAACTTTACCAACAACATGCGTCGGTTTACTTCGGTTTACATAACCGGTTTTCCGGTTTATTTAAATCAATAAATGCTAAATCTCGTACGTAAGGAAAACGGCATGCAACTAATTTCAACTTCCATCAGGTACGAAAATTCGTCTATTCAATTTCAAATATTTATTTTGAATTATCTGGCCAGCTAATAAAACTGTGGAATTTTAAAGAAAAATTGTGGTATATGATTTAAGTTGGGAGGTGTTGTGTGTGAACCAAAGAATCTTAAAGTGTGGATTTAAGACCACATAAATATTAAGTTATGCGTTGTTATAAAGCTGTGAATGAGTTCTTTTGGGATATAAGCTAAATTACAAGAACCGGATGATTCCAAACCGGTACGTCGTTAACCGAAAGGAAATGCCAAAAAGGCAAAATTAAAAAACAAATAAAAAAGTCGTAGGTTTATCGAACACTTGTGTGTGTTGGGGTTTTTGTCGTGTAGTGTTGCAGTTCGGTGTCACGGGTTGTGAGAAAGTGAAAAGAGCACATGGAACTGAGTCACGGCAGCAACACAGAGTCTCTTTTTTTTTTTTTTGGTGATTTTGTTGAGACACATTTGGACCAACCATAACTCTTACTTTTTTTTTTTTTAATAATCTTTTCAATTTCATATTCACGTAACATGTTCATAGATTTCTAAATGAAAATTTTTATATTATCTGGTATGTGTTAAGGTTATGCATGACGACAAAGAAACAATTTAGTTGCAAAAACACGAAGACTATTTTTCACGTTTCACTTACATACTCTGATACTCATATGCTTGAACATTTTTATTTTGTATGTAATAATTTGAAATCGCTAAATTATGCACTATATTGTTGCTTAAAAGGCAAAAATAAACACAAAAATTCGTAGAGTTTTATTTTGATATACATTTTCATCTAAATACAGAGATTTTAGAAATATATAAACATTTTCTGTTAAAATTTTGACAAAATTAATAAATTAACTAATTTGTGCGAATTTTTAATTTTGCAATCATCGTTGTTATGAAACTAGATGGACTGAAAAGAGTAAGTAACAAGCATGTGAATTAATAATTGTAGCTTGTTGTTGCTTGTTCTAACTTTTTCAATGTCGTAATCTTTCATATATTATTGATTGTTGAGTTGTCTTTTAATTTGTGGTGATTAAAAAGACAGTGAAGTCAAGATTAGGTACATAGATAGATAAGTCATAAAAGAGAAGTACAAGTAATACCAGTCTACCACTCTACTAGTGAATTATATAAATCAGATTCCAAGAGACGTCCGTCTGATGGCACATATTCTAGAAACATATTTCCTAAAAACATTAGTATAAATGGTGTTTATAGATGTTCCGGCTGAGAGAAAGCTCAAACTTGGTGACTTTGTTCCTTTCTCTGTTGGTGTCACTGTCTTCATCCTCAAGATTTGTAAAAACATTAGTATAAATGGTGTTTTTGTTGTTTGCCGGTTGTGATCTAGGCGTCTTAGGTTTCGACAATCGCCGAATTTTCCCCCGATAAGTTGATTGAGGGTAGCGGTTATTGGTTATGATGTATAGTGTGATACGCCAAAGTTGGTAAGTAACGATGTTTCTTCACAAGAACTGTTTTATATCGTTCTCTTTGTTTTGGAAGTGGTAGACCTCTGCTTTCACACGACCTCTGTAAAGTGTAAACAAGGGAAACATACATAGGAGTGGATTACACTTCTAATTGCATGCATATGCTCTTCTTATTTCTATTCTTCATTTACATGAGTTTCCTTTAGTTATTTAGTTTTTGTTTTTTTGTTTCTGACCTCTATACTAGCTCAAATATATATGATGAATTCATGACTCTCTGATATATATGAGAATTAAAGTAGACGAAGCCTTGAAACTTTCACCAGGGAAGACCATTTTCGATTATCATTCGGGCAATATTTGTTAATCAATTCATATTCTTACCTTTCTTGATCAGGAATTGAGGATTATTGTAACGCTCCGACCGCCATTTCTTAATGGATCCTATGTCCAATTTCAGTCTATGGGCCCATCTTCTTTAATGGGTCTCACATGCTCTCACTAGGCCTGGTGGCTGTCAATTAAATATGAGAAAACAAGATTAATTCATGATTCAAAAAGTGTTTCGTTTGTCTGGCCGTAAAAAAATGGTTTAGTGTATGCAAGGTCACCAGTTCGAATGTCCGATCCGCCTCTCCTGGACGTCGAATTAAATCCATTATTCTTTTGATCGGAATTGATATTTTAGCACAACTGATTTTATAAAAGTTTTGGTGTATCGGAAATAAAAGTTCGACCTTAATAGTAATTTAAATTTTTCTATAAGATAATATTTCATAATTATCGCCAATCATATATAATTTTCACCAAAATATATCAAATAAATTCACGCGTAGGGTGAATTCAAAACCTAGTATATGTTAAAAACAGATGCCATGTTAAAATTTATTTGAGAATGATAAAAATGTACAAATGAAAGTTTTCATATAACACACAACTTTATGGTGATTAATGATTATATATAAACTTACAATAAATATAAGCAAACGTAGAATACATATTTTTAGAGTATATATACTATATGACTATGGATTGAAAAAGAATTAACAAACTAACTTTCGTCTACGGTAAAGGTAGCAAAATTATAAGGTTTTGTTTTATACTTTTTTTCTTTCTTTGATTTCAATCTCTCTTGGCATTTCCATTGTCGTGTTTTTTTTTGTTTTTAACGTATGTTATTTCGTTTTGTAACATGTTCCCATAAATTACATGCAATAGAAAAATATATATTTTTAGCACGTTCTTTTTCGTATAATAAGTTTTTATTAAGATTACATGTGATCTTTTTCGAAATCATAATTTGTAATATTAAAAACATATTGTTTCTCCAAATTATATGTCTTTTTTTTTTTTGACATATTTTTTAAATTAAATGATATATTTTTTCACAACTAACAATAAGCTGCATCTTTGTCTTTTGTTTGAAGGTATTTTCGAATTTTCATAGTCTTTGAGAAAGTTTTTTTCAAAACATTAGGATACATAGCTGTTCTTTAAATTATTTTTGGATTCATAGTCATTTAGTAATATTGCCCTATTTTATATTATAGTCCAAAATATTTAATTATATTAAAATCAAGAGAAATTTCTTCAAATATAAAATTATGTATGTAAGATATAATTTAGAATGTATAGAATAACACTCTATATCGTCATTTAAATTATTTAGATCCATCGTAAAACAAAAAATAATATGTTAAAAGAACAAAATTTTGATGTTTAACAAAGATACATATATAAAATTCAAAAAACATGAGTTAAATAAACGAACATGTTTGTAAAAAAATATAACTATAAGTGAACCAAATATGCTGAAAATACATTTTCAGATTCTTAAAAATAAAATAAAAAAATATTATGAAAAATTTCAATGGAAAAAACAAAACAATAAAATGCTTTTCTTTTTGATAAACAGTAAATATCATTAATGAATATTAGGTGTTACAAAAGATAATACCTACGAAATTGGTCCAAAAAAAGAAAAACAAACAAGGAAACAATAGACAGATGAGATAAAGACAAACATGATTCTTCAGCTAAGCTAAAGGGGCATAAGGGTCCTGAACATTTTAAAGTGCTTTCTTGCTGTGATTGAGTTGATGATTAGACGGTTTAGATCTTTGAAAACAGTTTGCGGTGGGATTCTGGTCTGGTTGTGCAAGACATTATTCCTCTGCCTCCAAACTGTGTAGACTAAAGCGTGGACCAGAAATAAGCGAAGTGTTTGAGGGAAGGTTGAGGAGCTTCCATTTGACCAAGCGATCATTGAATCCTAACTATTAAACAAGGGGAAAGGCATGCAGAGCTTGATAGAGATTTGTTCCCAGAGCACAGTTGTGAAAGGGCATTGGATGAAAAGATGCTGCCTTGTCTCGTTTAGGGCAGAACAGAGGCAACACGAGGTGGGAACTTGAAATCCCCAAGATGCCATCCGAGATCTAGTAGGTAGCCTATCCAAATTTTCAACCCACATGATGAAAGCATGCCTAAGCTTTGATCCTTTAAACCAGATTTGTTGCGCCCACGCCTTTGGGGGTTCTCTTGGACGAAGAACTTCCCAAGTTTTAATGGCGGAGTAATCCCTGCAGAGTGTGTCTTCTATATACCACTCGTAGTTGTTCATTTCAGAAAAGAGCTTGGCAATGGGATAGTTGATAGGTAAATGTGAAAAGATATTGCTTGGTCAGACCTAGGAGGCGGTAATAACCAGCCTTCCTCATTGCAAGGTTCTGCCACTTTTGCGTTTTCTGAAATCCTGAGGCTTCTCGGACCTGTTGGACCAAACAACTTTATAAGAGGGCCAAGAGGTGACCAGTTGTCGAACTAGAACGAAGCAAGGGAGCCATTTACAATTGTACAATTGAGAAAATTCTCAGCCAAATGTCTGTTTTTGAGTAGACTTTTCCACAGCCAGGAATATGCTTGTCTAGCTCGCAAAGCCCAAAACTCGTCGAGTTTAGATTATGATGGTGATAATGCCAGGCCACCCAGAGTGAACCGCTTTTAGAGTATAGGAGCCAGACAGTAAGCTTCCTTAGGCCTAACCCTCCTTCATTTTTAGGTAAGCAGACTGTAGACCATGCGACTTTAGCTCCATATCCATTACCAGCCGTTCCAGACCAAAGAAAACTGGAGCAGAGAGACTTAATTTTCCTGATACACCCTTATGTAGCATGAGCACTAACATCTAGAAGTTCATGGTCCCAAAAATCACAGATGAAATAAGTTGGAGTCTTCCTTCGTAAGAGAGCGACTTGACTGCCCAAGCTCTAAATTTTTTTGAGAGTTTATCAAGAACCGGGGCGTACTCATTTGATTTGAGCCTCCTGCACATAAGAGTCAGACCAAGGTATCTTAAAGGCAGGCTACCAAGAGGGAAATCATAACTGGCAATGGCAACAGATTAGTTTTGAAACAGTCCTACGTGGAATAAGAGTGTTTTGTCTTTGTTCATAGACAGGCCAGACCATCCATCAAAGTCATCGAGGGTTTCACAAATGCCATGGAGAGAGGAGCTGCTCCCATCAAAGAAGATCATCACGTCATCAGCAAACATCAGATGGGAAATTGCCAGTTCTGCTGTCCTTGGATGGTATGAGATATAACCCGAGTCAAACCTGAACTACAGCAATTTCGAAAAAACTTCCATGACCAGGACAAAAAGATATGGAGAGAGCGAATCTCCTTGTCTTAGACCTCTAGTACTCTTAAAGAAACCATCAGTCTGGCCATTAAGAGAGATAGAGACGATGGGGGTACATAGGCATTCTTTGATCCAACTGATAAACCTTTCAGGTTGACCCAAAGCATGAAGAATGCAGAGCAAGAAATCCCATATGACCGAGTCGAAAGCTTTCCTGAGGTCAACTTTCAACGTTGCCCGAGGGGGTATATTCTTAATGTTGTAGCCTTGAACGATCTCTGATGCCAGGAGCACATTCTCTGCTAGCAAACGACCCTTAAGAAAAGCCGACATGTTGGGAGCAAATCCTGAAGAAGAGAAACGAACAACGAAGAGATGATCTTATACATTGTTTTTAGACAGGATATTGGCCGAAAGTCAGAGACTTTGGAAGCATTAGGGATCTTAGGGATCAAGACTAGTGATGTAGCATTCCATTGTATAAGTAAAGAGCCAGACGAGAAGAGTTCTACTACAGCCGCTACCACCTCTGTCCCTACAACACTCCAACAACTAGTGAAGAACTCTGCAGGATAGCCACCAGAACCACTGGTTTTGTTTGTAGGGAGGAAGAAGAAAGCAGACTTGATTTCCTCCAAGGAGAAAGGTGCATCCAGTAATTGTCTCTGAACGTCAGAGCATTGAAAGTTCAACAGAGATATAATGTCATCCTGCTCGAATAGAGGGCTGGCAGTCCTCACTACCAAGCAGGTCCTTAAAGAAGCCTACGCAATGGTCTTGAATACTTTCCTGAGTGTCAAAGTGATGTGTCCGTCATTGTCTTCTAGGAAGTGAACATGTTTGATAGCCTGCCTTATTAAGGTCATTTGGTGAAAATAAGTTGTGTTCTTATCTCCTTCCTGAAGCCAAGTAACACTGGATTTTTGGCAGAAGAAAGATTCTTCGGCCTTGGATAAGATTTCTCATTTCCTAATCGCGTCCAGTTCTATAGAAGCATTACTCTTTTCTAGGTTTGAGTAATTGTCTCTGCTGAACTGCTTTATGAAAGTTTTAATACCTTTAATCTTTGCGGAGACCCGAAACATGTCCAAGCAAGAGACGTTGATAACGAACCAACAGCTTCGAAAGAGAGGAAGGAACTCATTGTTCTGAAAAAGGAAATTGAAAAACTTGAAAGGCTTCTTCTGTCTTGGTTGAGAGGAAAAGAGAGTGAGACAGCTAGGTGAATGGTCAGAAAAATCGAGAGCGCCAAAGAAACCAACAGATAAAAGAAACGTAGACGGCCACTCGTCGTTTACAAGAATTCTATCTAGTTTCTTTGCCACTGGGTCAGCGACCCTCTTGTTCCACCTAGTGAAAGAGCATCCTCTAATAGTAAAGTCAGTCAACGCAGCTTGATGAAGTGCATCACTGAACTCTCGGGGTTGTCTGTCTAAGTTGAAGTAGACAGGACAAGAATGCTCGCTTGGAGATAGGATCTGGTTGAAGTCCCCCAGTACAACCCAAGGAAGACCAGCAACTCTCGGGTCTGCGGCCAAGTCTGCAATCTCATTTCAGAGGATGGTTCTAGTGGTTTCATCATTAGATGCGTAGACAAAAGAGGCGATGAATTGAGAAAGAAAGTCTGGGAACTGAACCTCATAAGAGATCATCTGCAAAGATTTTGAGATGATAGAGACCCTAACGCTTGGGTGCCAGAGAATCCAAATTTTTCCTAAGTTTGAAAAGACATAGTTATCGTCGTAGGACCAGCTAGATAAGAGAGCGCTCACAAACTTGCCAAGCTTCGGTTCTTGAATATGAGTCTCAATGAGTCTGCCCAAAAAAGGTTTGTTACGTGAAAACTACTTCTTAGATCCGCTTCTATGTGACCGCTTATTAAATCCGCGTGTTCTAACAAAAAATGTCTTTATACATCTGAAATTAGTGGAGGTTTGGGCCAAATGCCCTGGCGTTTCTCCGATTTTTCTTCGAAACAACCTCCAAGTACTCGTGCTCTTCCTCTTAAGATAATCTTCCTAGTCTTTCTCACTATAACATACATCAGAGGAGTTTGGATCCGCTTCTGAGATCTTTGCTGAACTATGACCACTACCATGTAATTCCTTTGTTGTGCTTTGTCTATTGGGTCCTGAAGCTTTGTTGGTTTCTCCATCCTCTGTAGGAGCGACAACCTCGAGGGGTTCAATAGCCTTGGCCTTTTCAACAAAGATGAATCCCTTTGGAGTGGCCTGGGTAGGTAGGAAGACCTGAGGGGAAGAGTTTGATGGCGGTTGAGTAGAGAGAGAACCAGCTCCCTTGTCAGACAAAACCTTGTTTTTTGGTCTTAGAGACAACCTCGCTCCATTTTCTTTGATATGAGGACATTTGCTCTCTAAATGAGCAGTCGAGTTGTAGGATTGCAGTTGATTGGGTTGATCTGCATCGCTTCAGAGTGTGCTCCACTTCTTTGTAGTGAGGGCAGATCGGAGGCATCCAAGGACTAGAGACAAGAATCCGACTGATCTCCCTGAATCAAACTGCGCATTCACAGCTTCCAGAAGAGGTTTCCTTGGGTCTATCATAGTGAACCTTCGCTACCTCCAGATTGGTTTTACTTGCTGTGTCAGGGTGGTCTACCAATCCAGCAATGTGTTCTAGTCCTTCTTCGCTAAAGAACTGAAAGGGGACGTTGCACAGCTCCAACCAAATGGGAGCAGAGGTTAGTTCAGGTTTGGCAAGGATCACTCCGGGTTCCCAATCTGCCACAAACATGGTCTGGCCATCGATTTTCCACAACCTCTGGTTTAAAACTCTCTAGCGGGTCTGGACATTTGGGATTCTAAACAGGTAGGCATTACCTTCCATCTTAGAGACATACACATCCTTAAAATGAAGACTTCAAATGCCATTTACAATCTTGTGAACTAGAGCTTGCGGTGGGGGATCTGCGTAGAATTGTCCGATGATGAAAGAGTTCCATGATTTTTGGTTCTTTTTTATAACCAAGTTGAGGATCTTGACGCAGGATTCACCAGAAGATAGGGTAAAAGCTGTTCTTTTTCTAGAAAGGGGTTTGAAGGCGCTCTTGAAAAGACCCGCCCAATCATCCTTAGCAGTGGGAGAGGGGTGAGAGGGCTATATTGGGACCACCTGTGAGGCAGGGGCACGTTAGTGTTGGAGGAGACAGCTTCTTTTGAAGCCGCAGCTGCAACTGGTGAAGGAATTTGAGGTATAGCGAGTGAAACCACATGTCCTTCGTCTGGAGAAAATTGGTTTGGATCTTACAATTCAGTGACTGGTAATTCGACAATGGCTGAACTCGTCATGTGGACGAGGGCTGAGGCATTAGGGATGAAGTCACTATTGCGGAGGGATTTGTGGGAAGATTGGCTCCGTTGTTTAGGTCTAGATCTGGCAAACCAACAAGTACAGATTTTTCAATGGCTGAGTTAGTTTTTGGAACATTAGCTAAGGCATTATGCGAGATCATTTCTGAGCTTGATGGTCCTTGGACTGAGTCCTGATTAACACCAAGAGAAAGGGAGGAGGAAGACGCCTAAGAGGATGACCCCTTTGAAAGTGGAGAAATCGAACCTCGGCGCTTCTTTTGAGCTTTGAATTCTTCCCCATGAGGTGGGGAGAGCCTGAAGAAGAGGAAGGAAGAGGATTCCGACGCCCAGTGGCAGATCCAGAGAGAAAACTAATATGGGGCACAAAATCATATTTAAGAAAAAAAAATTTAGCAATAAAAAACATGGAAAAATATAGAAATTTAAGAAAAACTGTCTATTAATGGGTATTGAATCCTTGACCCTAAATTTAGTATGGGACACTCCTACCAGATGGACTAAGAAACTATTATTGATAGCTCATCACTTAAAAAACTTTCATAAATGTGTATGAGGCACGTGTCCCACCTAGCATACACGTAGATCGCTCTTGCCGACGCTGTGAGAGACGTCGGAGATGGGATGCGAAGGATGTCAATTTTCCTCTTTTGAGAGAGAAAATCGCATGAGGAAGAGAACATTTTTACTTTTTAAAAAATTGTGGAGTATTAGATAAATGCATTTTTATAGTATTAATGTTAGATAGATCAATTTGATTTTAATGTAACTCCCCTCATTCTATTTTATGGAGAGCTCATCTAAATTTGCATACGCACTCATATTATCTCATCTTGAAGAATTAGCAAAAGATCTTGGTCTACATCAACGAAGACGATCAACTAGTTGCATGTGCAGTGGGGAGTGATTTTATTGAATTGACTCGAAATCACTATTTATATATTCTTTTTGCGTAACAGCTTTATGACTCTCAAATATTGCACTATTTAGGATTAAATAAATGTTAATAAGAGACTATCTTTTAGTGTTCCACAGGCAATCAAACTACAATCTCTTTAGTGACTATCTTAATTAACGTTACTGTTCTACTACCTTATTTTCTTCTTCTTCGTTGTCGGCAACGCACCTCAATGTACTATTATAACTTTGGACCGACGTAGATATTTTTCCATCACAGTTCTTATTTTAAAACTGTACTTGATTACGCTCCTTGAAGCATTTGTTTAAGGATGTGCCGGTTTTTCAAGAAAAACAAAGACCTCTTTTACTTGTTGACGCTTTGGTTCCTACTTGACATTTTCTATAAATTGTTTGGTCTTTATTTGTTCATTTTTATTTTAGAATCACTATGTTCTTATCACTAACCTAATTAATTATCAATACCACTCTAAATATACATGGAAACAGGACGGTTTCATCAACTTCACCACCTATCATTCATGCCAAAGCAAACTCATCCTAGGAAATATAATTTGAATCATCAATTTGCCAAAACATATTGCTAATGCTAGCCATAAAGCAAGTGTCACGTAGATCTAGTTGATAGTCACATAAATTACATATACTACAAAAATTTCATCTCTTAGATAATTAATGATCCCTTTTCTACTTATACCTCTTAAGAAATTCCCTATAATTGTTGACATTTGACAATTAAGAAACTCGAACGAATGTTTTGGTGTAAACCCCTCTTTCAACATTTAATGTGGTAGCATTATGCCAAAACAAGTTTAAATTTGGTTATTATCTAATGTCTAAATCATAACATTCTTCTTAGTTTTGTCCACATTATTTATATAAATAAATGCTTAGTTCAACATTCAGGCGTAAATGAATAAGAAACGCAAAATGAAATCAACCGCAACTTTTTCAACTAACGTCAACCCAACCGACACAAGCCAAACAGTCTCCACGACAATCCAACTTCTATTCACTAGCTCTCCTTTTCCCATCAAACTTTATCTTTTTTTATCATGTCTACCAATTAGAAAAAACATATGGTACATGTTTACTTGCTTTTTTTGTTACGCAGACATGTCATAGAGATGATCTATAGATACTATCTCACACATTTTCCATATACACAATCATGCTCATATCTAATTATTATCCTGCATAATGCAATCTTTCTATGTATACCGACAGAGCCATGACAACCCTTGTACAAATAAGGCATATTTCTTGGACTCTTGGGCTCCACCCATTATGCATAAAATTAGAGTCTCAGTTTTTCATCTTAGTTAGTGACATATGAGTAAAGATTTCATCATTATAAGCTTCATCTTTTTCATTTGATTATTATTTTATCTTCTACCGTGTGATTTTATTTTATATAACAGGGGAAATTTAAATTTAAACCATCTTGACGCTCTATATATACCATATCAAGAATATGGCTTTCAAGAGAAGAATCGTATGTACGTTATACATCTACATATATGTGTATATAGTTGTAAATCGCGAGCAATTACGTAACAAGAACCAAATGGGAAAGAGAGTCTCTGTGTATTTATATTATATTATATGTACAAGTAAGGAGAGAAAAAAAAAAAACAGATATATGAAATCATGCTGATAATTAAGAACTTTCTTCTTCGTTTTCGACCATGAGCATGAACATTCGATGTATATGAACCCTCCGAACCAAAAAGAGAGAAATGAAATGGATTCATCATTGTTTGAGTTGCAAAGTGTGTGGATGAGACTCCACGAGTATAGACCACAAAACATGGACATCTTCGTATGGACATGACTTCACGTCCTCGTATAATATGTATATCCCTCTTCCTGCACATTTTACATTTGTTTACATCAACACAAAGAAAATGCATATGCATACAAAACCAAAAAAAAATATATAGGCATATAGCAAACAATACTCATTTTCATAATTTGCCATCAGAAAGATGACTATCCGATCCATAGAACCAAAAACAAAAGAAAGAAAGAAAGAGAGAGAGAGAGAGCATACTCTTCTTTTGAGCAGAATTGACGCTAAACCATAGTTTCTTCAAGGGAGAGAAGAAAGAATGGAGCCATCCCATTTCTTATACAGTGCCTTTAAGGCTCTTGCAAAATATGAAATATTAATTACACTATCTTTATATATATAGAGATATAGATATAATTATATAAATAATCTAAGGACCCAACTCAAGAAAACAACCAATGACGGTACTCCACCTTGGATAATAAGTAATGCAGGCAGCCACATCAACGTGTTTTATATGTTCCTTTTTTTAAGTATGGCCCAAGCCACCATCTCCATCTTTCTTTTTTTTTTTTTCTTTTTTTTTATTGTTTACTCTACAAATTTACTATTAAATAAGTTTTCAAATGCTTTTAACCGTGACACATGGATCCCATCTCGATTAAATGTGGTAGTTTATTAGATTTTTCTAGTAGTATTCATGAGTTTTGATGAAGTATAACGCAATATCAAGGAAGAATGATGAAACTGTGACTTAATGTTTTATTGTAATGGGGTCTCTTTGGTATTAGGTGTTTGTCAAACATCTCTCTTTTGAAGCTCACTTGTGCCTCAAGAAGACAAGAACAATCCCATTTCACCTATCATGTTTTCTCTTCACACTTCTTCTTTCTGTGTATATATATAAGAATAATTTTAAATACCACCTTTATACAATCTCATTGTTATGCTTCATCGTTTAATTATGGTAACACGTATGTCCAATATTGTAATGAATAAACAAATTGTCTAGCATGCATATATATGTATATCCTGCTACATTTATAAACTAACGAGTACGTACTTTCATATGTGTTTAAAATACTATATTTTAGATTTCATGTTAAGATATGTCTAAGACCTACCGACTAAATTTTTTTCTTTTTTTCTTTTTGGGGAAGCTCCTTTGACCTACAACTACAAGGGGTTAAATACTTCACAACAAGTGTGTCTTTTTCTATTTCTATAATGCTAGTTATATATTAAAAATTAATGGTGGTAAGATTATTGAAAATCTTTAGCATGGTAACCATGTGTTTAAACTGTTTACCAATGAATGTAGTGTAAATAAGTGGTCTGTTATAGATTTTTAGAATGCAAAGATATTGTGGAGTCGTCTACACAACAAAATTTGTCATATGTTGTAATTTATAATATTTTCTAGGGAGTTAGATTTGTTTGTGTAAACTATAACTTCTTTTTTTTTGTAATGGTGTAAAGTGTAAACGATCTAAAATGGTTTAATGATAGTTTTTATTTTTTTTTGACGGCAATGGTATAATGATAGTTTAAGAGATAAATTTTAAAATAATGGTCAATGAACCAATGAGCATGTAATGTTTTTATATAACTAATATGACCATTGGTCCCCCCATATAGAAGTGCGTGGGCCAATCTGAGTAAACTACAAAATTGTAGATTCGTGCTAAAGGTACACCAATTTGGACCAACCTCTAAAGATGATTTTACTTAGGAGGAAATGAAATAGAATTGAAGAAAGAGTAAATATGGAAGCAAATGACATATGTGGAGAGACAGCTGTGGCCTGCGTGGTAATGTTAGGGTGCCTTAGAAGTCGTCAATCTCCTTTTCCTTCCCTTACTTTAAAATCAATCTAACCATCTCTAATAAAATAAACACATACAACTCGCCATTGTTTCTAATTTATACATAGCTAACATACTTCATTTTCTAATTTATACACGAATATCGATAACTTACAGTTTTTTATAGTGAAGATTAATGTGTGCATCTTGAGTATACATAAAATAAAAAATAATAATAAAAAAAAAATTCGTAGGTGTAGTTTAACTTTTTCTCCTTTTGAACTAGTGAAAAAATATAATTAATTAAACACAACTCAATTACTCAAGCTAAATACTGTATCCGAAATTGAAACACTTTTTGAATAATGTATCATTAGTTTCAGTATTCTTCCTGATCTTTAACTTAAGGGGACACTTAATCTAGAATTGATTTGATATGTTTAAAAGATTAGTAAGTATCATGTTGATTTTCACATTTTCTGACTATTTAATATCAAGTACGACCATAAAGTTTTGTTTGTGAACTTCTTGTATTCTTACTACCGCAATAATATTACATGGGAATTAAAAAAATGAGTCTAATATTTGTTTTAAACTTTCAATTACAAAATGATTTATTGACATTGTAATTTGTAAGGGGTAGGATTATTTTATTATGGTCGCCAGACAGACGGACGACACATATATGAGAATCATCTTTGGAGTCAACTCAATTTCTCGAATGAGCAGAATGTGACAAAGCTCTAGAGATCGTAATACCAGTTCATCTCATCGGACAACCTCAACAAACAAATATCGCATTTTTTACTCAGAATTCAGGATCCCTAGAATTCATGACGGTTCCACACTCTCGTTATAAAAAGAAGGATGTGATAAATTGCATGAGCTGCTATATGGTTGCACCAAGACTACCATGTCGCCTCACAATAGTTTTTTTCTTTATTGTAAACAGAACGCCTCACAATAGTTGACAGCATCTTACACAGTCGGTTTTCTAAAGTTTCTATGACTATAGTACAACTTGACCTGACTATTAAGCTATGGTCATCCGACTGTCACTACAAGAAAACCTGCATTTTGGAACTACAGTTTGTGACTACTTATTCAGTCGCAAAATATAACGACGTTTTTGAGACTAATTTGCGACGACTAAAAGACTACAAAAAAATTGGAGAGAAAAACGTCGCTTATTAACGACGAAACATAAACGTCATAAAAGGATCTCAAATTAGCGACTACATTATAACTATTTTGCGTCGAAAACAAATTCGTCTCATAGTAATCACAATTTTGCGACTACACTGTGACCAGCTCTATAGTCGGTAAGGATAGTCGCAAAAACGTCGCATATTGAGGATTTATTTGCGTCCACATTTTTTACCCCTATCAAGTAACAAAGTAGTCACAAATTGCGACTATATTGTGACATATATCTGAAGACTTTGCGACTAACACCTGATTTAGCTACTCTTTTAAGACTGTTTAGCCACTCTCTATATTTGTTATTTTGAAATTTCACATTTGAGATTCATCTACATGTTTAGGTTGAAGTTTATGCTTTGTTTTGCTCACCTTATCAGTAATAACTTTCTCAAAGTATTAAATTTCAATGACTATAAACTAAACATCCATAAGTTCAAAATTTATCCTAAGTGTTACATGTTCTTTTATAAGAATGTGTTGCAATGAAGAAAAATCAAAACTAAGTAACGTAAACATTGTTTAACTAAATCTTAATATTACAAGTACGTTATACTACTACTATGAGTTCTCCTTAGTGATATATATAAACAGTTTTGTTCATAATGTGTAGAATTCAAGATTTTTATTTTGTGACTTTAATAAGGTACTCTTAAAATGGTCACACATTGCGATTCTTTTGCCATGATGTTACGACTGCAGACTTTTGTCACTCTTTTGCTACTAATGTGAGATTTATTTTGCGACTATATTGTGACATATATCTGAAGACTTTGTGACTAACACCTGATTTAGCTACTCTTTTAAGATTGTTTAGCCACTCTCTATATTTTTTATTTTGAAATTTCACATTTGAGATTCATCTACATGTTTAAGTTGAAGTTTATGCTTTTACTACTTATAAAATCAAAGTTTTACTAACTCTTGCTATTGTATCTACTATTTACTACTTATATGAGTGATTTATGTTGCAAATAAGCTCTTAATGTGTGAAAATCAAGCTTTTGGGTTGCAACTAACAACATACAGTCACAAAAGAGTAACAGTTTACGACTAACTTGCCACTATTTCCCTACTGTTTTGTTTTAGGACTATTTTGCTACTCTTGTGCGACTGCTTTGTTACTATTGTTGCGAGTGATTTGCTACCGTGTTTTGGCGGTATATCTACCACACCAGGCACCACACCAGCCTCCAGTCCAGCTTCCAACTCCCCTTCCTCTAATACTGCTTCCAACTTAATGTGTTGCAATTCCCTTCTTTTTTTTTTTAATCAACTTGCTTTGCTTTTGAATACTTTTTGGAGGATCTTTTTGTTTAGGAGAATAAGTTTGCATGATTAGTACCTTAAATTATCATTCATTTTGATTAATATCATTTCAAAATCCGAAATTAATCAGATTTAGGATTGCTAAACCGTGACTAATTTGTGACCAAACCAATTAAAAAAATGTAACTACTTTGTGACCAACCCAATGTGACCACTTCGTGACCAATCCAAATTACAAAAATAGTCGCTAAACACAGACTCTTACATTAGTCCCAAAACCGTTTTAATTCTATACAATCACAAAAACATTAGGACTGTTCTATACAGTCACAAAAATGTCCCCAAATAGACTTGTTGCAGTTTAGTCGGAAACTGCAACTACCATATACGGTCACATAAACGTCGCTAATATACGACTATATTACAGAATCCTAAATCCGTCGCAAATAAGCGACCATGTTGCGACCAACAAATTTTGCAACCATTTTTTAGCGACCATCGCAAATAATCGTTACGGAGTCACAAAACCCTTTTTTACGACTATTGAACGACGATTACTGGAGACGCAAATGGCCTGTTTTCTTGTAGTGTGTCCAAGTTGGATGATGTATGTCCCCTTAAATATCATCATGTTGTTTCCAAGGGAAAGCGATTACATGAAATATAATGTCATGAGATGGGCGAGACAACTATATGACCGCTTCCGATCTTACTTCAAAGGTTTTACCTCTTGTATATATAGCCTTAACCAACATACTGCATCTTATTAAAGCCTAGTGTGTCCAGTAGGCAATAGCATATTTTTTTGCATACTCTCTCGATCCATTTTGAAAAATTAATTTCTCTTTTTAATCGTCTTAAAAGTTTCAATTTTTTTTTTTTAATTTAAATAGAACCTGACATCAAATTTTACATGAGCTTGGTTACTCAAAATCATAAATTTGGAAATATTTAAATTTATCACTAAATCATAGAATAAAATAAGGGGTTATTAGATAAATAACCATTTGTAGGGAGCTAAAATTGGCAACATCGTGCATTGTTGTATTCTAAATTATGTGACTTTATTATGCATGTTGTAATATGTGATATTATGTAGGGATGTCAATTGGGCTGTCCATGTCCAAATGGGTCTATTCAAATGGACAAATACGTTTTATGGACATTTATGGTCAAAGCCCAAATAAAACCATGTCCAAATAAGTTCAAACTAAATAAGACCATGACCAATTGGACTGTCCATGAGTCCAAATAATACATGAACTCAATTATGCTAAAAACTTATAAATTCATTCTTAACACTCAGAAGTCCATACTGAATCCATACATAACTTATAAATTCATACATAGCTCATAAATTCATACTAAATCCATACATAACTCATCAAATATTTCTTCTCTTTTTCTTTTTGGACATTTGCAGCAAATGATTTGCTCATGGTCTCATTCATGAAAGTTGCACATGATATGTAGTCTTGATTCTTGAATGATAACCATCCTACAGTCAATCAACACATAAAATTAAAAAACCATCGATCACTTGACTAAAACCATCAATAGTTTGCTCAAAGTTATAAAAGTTAGTATACTCACTAAGATCAAAATTATCGGTGGTCTCTTATAAGTGGGTTGTTAAACACTGTTTGATTATTATATGAATTAATTGTGTATTGTTTTGAATATAAGAACTCATGATCTCTTAGTTAAAATTTTCTCCTCCAATTGTAGGTTCTAATTTTGGATCTCTTATTTTTGAAAATATTGTTTTTTGAAATTTAAAATTTTGAAATAGAATAGAAGTGGTATAAATGTGTAACATTTAAGATTTTATAAAAATAGAAAATATTGCATTTAAGATTTTATAAAAATAGGAAAATATTGCATTTTATAAATATATTTACATGTTTATTTTTCTATGCATGGACATGAACATATAATTAAAATGGTAGATATGATTAGTGAAACTTTGGAAGTGTTAAGGTCTTTGCATAATTGATGTTTTAGTTTCTGCTTGTGGCTGTACTTAGCTGTATATGGGTTATCCATGCATGTATGTATGATTGACTGTCTAACTCTCATAGTATCATACACATACAACTCTGTACCAAAACCTGAAACTTCTCAATATCATAACACAAAAACTAAAACAGAGGTCAATTTCAGTAACATCTGCATGCATATATAGTATCATAGTTGATACATGGTAGACGATCAACAAAACACAAAGACTAAAAACCAGAGCTTTTAAGAAAAAAAAAGCACTCGTATATCTCTCTACATCTTATTCTTCTTGACAGTGACAGGAATCGAAACTAGACTTGGAACATATACATAGCTACAAATACCAATACATGATGATATCAACCGATAAACACTCGTTCCATCTAGACTATGAACTTCCACAATCGATTGCCTCCTAAATGCTTCTAGACATGACTCATGCAAGATCAGAAGAACAAGAACCAACACATGGCCATATTAACCACTAAACACTCAATTAGAACAACAACTGTTAAATTCCCCATCTAGACTATAAACTTCAAATTCCTCATCAATGCAGCTATAAAATCTCTAAACTACACTAGTACTCAATCCAATAGCTCCTTTAGATATCTTCAGAAATCAAACACCAAAACTAAACCAAAGACACAACGTAATTGCAGGAGATTCATAATCATGGATATGTAATTTACCTTGCGCTGCTCAAAACTCCTCTCGATCCGTTCGTTAAATCGCCTCTCCTACAGCCTCTCGGAGCCGATTCACGATTCAATCTATCGCGATGGGACACGGCCGAGTCATCAATTCACGATGATGAGTATCTCCTCCAACCACAATCTCCTCTTTCTCCACACCCTTCGATTCCAAATACAAATCTTCGTTTTTTCACAATCGTGAGAGAAAGAGATAAAGAGGGAGAGAGAGAGAAAATGAAAGAAAATATAAATGATATGCGATCCAAATAATTTTTTTTTCCTTTTCTATTTTTTTGTTCGACCAATACAATGCTGACACGTCTCGTCTCTTAGATCATAAATGGGTATATTATATAAGAGGCTCTCTTAGATTTTTTCTTTTTTTCTGATTTATTTTTTTTTCCACCAAAATGCTAAGAACTCCCCTATGAACCTGCCGATGGGGAAGGTTTAAGTAACTCTGATCTTCTTTCTTCTTCTTCTTCTTGTAACACCCCAATTTCTCAATTCTAATTGGACCGGTTTGTTTTGTTACTAAGATTAGCCTTGAGGCCCAAGTGAAGAAAAATTATTAAACGACAAAAGGATGTTGTGTGTTGGGTGTGCATATGTATCTCCTCTTTCTTGTGCCGTCAAAGAGAAAATCAAAACCTAAACCTAAAAGCAGCCACCACTGAAAGTGGGAAAGAGAGAGAGAGAGAGCTGAGCCACCATTGTTGTTGTTAATCTGTTATAGTTGCCGTTCCGTGATGAAGCCATCGTCGAGTCCACCCGTATTGTTGTTGGAGCGTACCACTCGGATCTTCTTTGTTGTCGTCAACGTCAGCCGTTCACCATTGTTCGTAAGACGGCCACCGTGTCACACCACAGATGTCACCGCCGTCATAGGAGCAGCCGTAGCCCTAGTCGCGGCCGTTAAGGGTAAGGAAACCCTATATGTATTTTATAACTTGCGGAAGAAGTTTCTGATGTTGATTTGTTGCTTTGTCTTGTTCCATATTGTTGTGGCATGAGGACCAAACCATAGTGAGCTAAACCGTCTCGTGGAGCCGCCGAACAGATCCGTGGAGAAAAGTTGCAGAGGTAATAGCGAAGCTTTTGTCTCGTGTTGTTAATGTTGTGTGATGGTGATTATTGAACCAAAGCCTAAACCGTACTAACCCATAGTGTGTATTAAAGTCGAGAACCGATGCAATACGTGAGTTGATTTGTGTTGGTGTGGTCACGTGTATAAGTTGAACGGTGGTGTAATGGATAGTGTGCTGTAATTGGTTATTGATTAAACTAATTAACTTGTATGGTTGTGGTTAGTGAACCGAATCATGGTCTCGTGGAATTATTAAATTATTGGATTTTGGTTTAGTTTAATTACTAAGCTAGATCTAATTAATTAATTGGAATGATACCGAGTCAAGTTAAACATATATTTTGGGTTGGATTGGTTTAATGGATTATTGTCATCTAAACCGCTGCAGATCGAGGATTGTTGCTGAATTGGGTTTCTGTTGTTGCTTTTTCTAAACCAAGGATTAAATTCAATGGCTAAGGTGAGGGTGGTATTTGCGGATAACAGTAACCTCTTTCCTTATGTACTCTTCGATAATTGCTGAGTATAGACTCAAGAATTGTTTGATAATTGAATGTGTTTGCGTGGATTTGTGTGCAAGGTAAAGTAGGTTGTTAGTTACATGATATATGTGAAGCACATTAGCTACATGATATGATGTTATGAATTAACTTATATATTATATTATAAATATAATTATGAACATACATGAGAATGAGAAAGGAAAAGATACTTGAGGATGTTGGACTGTAATGGACCGACGGGTTCATTGTAGGTCATAAACCGCTGACGAGCAGGGGAAGAATCGAGCTATTGGCCGTGGTCTTCTAAGAAAAGGGGTTTGGGAGCCAGAAAAAGTGATAATGGTCAAACCTATAAGTAATGTAAAACTTATTAAGTAATGTAAAGAAACATAAATGTTTGCATGTGGTAGTTGCCACAGAAGTGCATAAAATAAGATGAGAGTTATTATGGAGAAATAAGATGTTTGTTTGTTTGGTTGCTTGATAGACATTCTGAATCTATGCTAAGTAATGGTTGTTGATTATATTTGGAACGTGATTACTGTATGTCTAGTGGGCAGAGTTTGATCTCCTCAAGTTTACTCACCCCCTTCTTTCCCTTTTTCCCAGGTTAGTAAGTTCAAGAGTTACAGTTTGAAGTTTACTCAGTGAGGAGATCAAACTTCATGGAGTATTTTTTTGAACTTACTAACCTGATCTTCTTCTTCAAAAAGTACTCTGCCACAGAAGTACTCCATGCTTAGAATTTTCAAGCAGAGCAACTTCACTGAGTTGGACGCATGTTTAGAAACTTCGAATAAACCAATTAAGTTTAGAGACTCAAAGTAAGCTATACACAAGCACAGAAAATCGAAACTTTCAAAATACCCAAAAGATGAAGTAGAAGTAAACAATGAAATTTATCTCCAAGCTGTTCAAAAGCTTCGGATCATAAGTAACCAAGGATGAGATCTGATTGAAACCAAGTGACAGTAATAAGAAAACACGAATTAAAAGAGGAAGAAGAAGAATATGAACATAAGCAGAGAAAATCGACGAAATCGCTAGAGAGAGATAGATATCCTAATTTTCCCCAAATTAGAAATCGACAAATGAACAAAAAAAAAAATTCCACCAAATTTTGGAATCCCTAATTTTCTAGGCTTATTGGATAGCCCATGTCCAGATGAGTTCAAACCATTTATTAGCGGGCTAAATTGGTTTTGGGTCCATTTGACCGCTTCAAATTTAGTCCTGACCATAACCTGTCCAATTTAATTTGGACATGGACAGCCGATGGTCTCCAAACCTAATTATATTATTGGTGTTTATGAGATTATATACGGTAGTATTCAACTTCTTGAGAAACTGGTTAAGAAAACTCAATCCACGCTGAAGCTATTATGGAAAAGGGGAAAAGGAGAAAACAGAAGTAAAACTCAATCCAAAATTTGGATATTTATACAACTCAAAAAATAATTGAACTAAAATAGATCAATGGTGTTTGGTTGAGTAAAGCCTCAAGTGTAAGCATGTATATATTCTATGATCCGACAATGATAAACAAACATGTTGTACGAGCCCGAAAGAAACATGTGCTATATACGATTTGCAGATTCCACTAGCAGGCCCATTATAAACCTAACTACGTTCAAATCCTCTCTTATCATTTATCCTTTATCCTTTATCCTTTATCCCATCTCCATAGAATCGCTGATAGCTAAATCATTACAGATCTGTCTTGTATATCAAAATAGTACTGTAAAATCTATCATCCAAAAACATTTTCGTCATTTTAAAGTACCAAAAACTAGTTCTCTACTTCTCCTAAACTAAAAACTGTCTCACCTTGTTAACTTCTTAAAATGAACGATCCACCCAAATTGATCTCCTTAATGATTAAGCATTATAATTACATAATCATTGTGCCTTATCCCCACCACTTCCACATTGTGTTTATGGAATAGTGAGGACCATCCATAAAATAAAATTAGATATTTAGATTTCAAATTTTGAAAACGATATTTTGAAAAGCAGGTGAAATTTCTATCTTCAATAAATTAAATTTAGTGAACAAATATATCATAAATATATAACAAATCGTAATATATTTTACAATGTGGACTGAATTATTGATAGCCACCAATATATCTTAAATTTTATAATTTCAATGTAATGTTAAAGCTTTAATTTTAAAACATACAGTACAATCTATACTAATAGTTTGTGTTAGTATTGTCACCATGAGTATGACATTACCTAGATTCAAATATATATCACCTGTATTAACTGGTTAGTGCAAACGCAAATACTCTAATTAAATGGATATCTAATAATGTTAATCAATTGTTTTTTAAAAAATAACGTGTATAATCGTTGTGATAACCACTTAAACCCTTCTTTTTTGGTTAACAACACAATTAGACTAAAATAAAATAATCCCATGCATTGTTGATTTCTCAATTTAGAGAAGAAGAGGGTTTATGACAACAATATTCGTAAATATGATTCTGTATTAAGCTAGACAAGTCAATTTTATTTACGGAAACCTTAAAGTTAACGAAGAAAGGAATGGAACTGAGCATGCAACGAGTTGGTAAAAATAATTGAACCAAAAAGTTGGAAATACATATATTGATCAATTTAAAGACAGTCCATCTCAAAATCTAGTCGTAGAATATTTATTTTTCAAAAACTCATGATTGATGACACATATTTATATTAACTGCTAATTAAGTTCGAACTCCCACTGACTTGATTTTGATATAAAAAGCTTAATTAAATGAAATTTTCACAATTACCAAACTCAAAAACCCGGACACTAAAGCCCAGAGAAGACTCAATATCATATTAATATATGTTCGCATTAGCTAAAACTAAAAGCTAGATTATTGCACATACTGAATCTTAAATATGCTAGAACAAAAAAAAAATGAGAAAAAGGTGAAGAGAGAAGAAAGTAGTGTACACTAAATCTGCCACATGTTTTCATTTGATTGGTTATATAAATTAAAAAATAATTAAATAATTAATTAATTAAAATATTATTAATTATTTTTCTTGACACCCAAGTGGAGGTATGTGCAATAATAATGCTCTAAGACTATCATCAAATTTATATAGTCGTCTCCTTGATCATTATTAAATAATCAACAAACCCCAAATAAACAATTTATCACCTTTAGACTAGTTACAATGGGCATGTTGAATCTTTTTTTGAACAGCTTAATGCCTACAACAAGGGTGTTGAATAAAAAAGAAAATAGATGTGGATTCATCTGAGCTGAATAAATTCAACCCGTTGAATGCAAATGAAGTGGGGTTTCTAGTGATACATGTCAGCTGGTGATTGGAGGGAGGGGTGAGAGAAATTTTTTTTTTTACCTACATAATAATTTTTTAAAATCTATATATTTATTTATATAATAATTTTTTTAAATCTATATATTGAGACTATTTTTGTTTCATATGGACATAAAAAAAAAAAAAAACTTCATTTCTCACTATAATTTTCTCCTATATCTTCCTATCAACTCTTAATACTTTTTAAAACTTTTTTTTTTGTTAAATGGATCCCAATAATAATCTGTTTAACACTCAAACTTCATCTGTGTGTGATTTAAGTTAAGATGATTGTACTAATTAAGTTATGTACGTTTTATTAGTTGTAATGTGTGTTTGTATTTTCCGAATTTGAAGTTTGTGTAATTTTATTTGTTTTAATAATAATAATTTTTATTTTTGTTATACTAAAATATTAGCTAAAAATATAAAATTCAATTTTAAAAATAATAATATAACTTTTATTAATTTTAAATTATTAGAAATGTGTTGTTATCAAATTAAGTAAAAATAAACATATAAAATGAAAGTAGTGGGATAAGGTGTTGAATTCTATTAAACAAAACTATTAGAAAGATTAAAATTAAGTTGGGTGTTGAATGATTACGTGGAAGAAAGAAAAAATGATGTGGAATGTTAAAAGTTGAGGTGGAGGGTGTTTAAAAAAAAAAACCATTGTACATAGCCTTAGCCTGGTTTCCCTGTTTTTTCTTCCTTTAGTCCTTTGTTTTAGTTTCCGTTTAAGTTGTTAAAAGTTCTTGACCTTCGATTGGGGTTTTCTGTTTAGTTCAATCAGATTGTAATTTTAGGATGTTTTGGGGAAGCGGTTAAAGCGCTTCAGATTTGCTTGGTTTTGTGGCTTATGCGAGAAGGATGGTACCGGATCTGAGATCCACGGAGACAAACCATTGTTTTTTGCCGTTCACAACCCAGATTTGGTTTCTCGCTCTTGTGCTTCTTGTTGTTTTGATGCCGCTGGGTTGGCTTGTGTGTATTCTGTAGGAAGACTTCACTGGCCTTGTTTTCCCCGCTCACCTTTAACTTGGTTCTACCTAATAGTTTTCCATTTAGTTCGTTTCCTTTCTAAGAAGAGGTTTTTTGTGTGAAATTTTTGCTTGGCTCTAGGCTTCAGATCCTTCTAGTCTTAGGTGGAAGTTGCTGGTGATGGTAACTTTTGTAGATGAGTGTCTGATTCTGGAATTTGAACCTCATCAAATTGGTTGTGTTTCGCTCCTTGTTTTATGCGTTTCAGAATCTGGAGGATGTCGGATTGCTTGTTTATGGCTTCTATCTAGGCGATCTTGACGCATCAGTAGTCTCGCCGCATCTGGAAGTGTATTGAGATTTTGAATTGAGCTTTACTTATCAAGTTATGAAATCTGGGTTGGAGAGATCATCTCTCATTGTGATAGCAACACAAAGTTGTTGATTGATGTTTTGGCCGGGGACAGCATTGATACAGCTCATTCGCAGAAATTTCAGAACACAAGATTGATTTGGTGGTTTAGACATAGCTTTTGCTTTAGTTATTATTGTTAGTATGTCTCTGTTCTTAGTTGTTAGATTCGTTCTCTTTTGATTTTGGTTCGTAACTTTCTTTCTAGTTGTTAGTTGTTTTCGGAAACTTATCCTTTATCCATTGGCTTAGACTCTTTCTTTTGGATTTTAAACTTCGGATATATTTTTATTTTCTGCCGACTTATGTATTTTTTAATGTAAATTTTAAAAAGTATCAGTAACATCAAATGATAAAAAAGAAAAAAAAAACAATTTGTCACATTCTCTAAAGATTTTTATTGTAGCTTCACTGTAACATTTGAAGTTAAAACAGGAGAGATCATCATTTATCCTTTTGACTTTATTTGTCGGTGTGTATGGAATTAGACAGAAAGCATTAGAAAACGAGCACGTGAACTCTCTTTTTTTGTATTATCTTTACTTTTTGACATGTGGATTTTACTGGATATATATTTCTGAATTTTCACTACCACTAACCACGTACGAGCAAGTCGCCGCCGTGACGACAACGGTCTCTTTTTTTTCAAGAATATATTTGCTCACACCATTGTCTTTTTCGTTTTGACCCGTTAAAAGAACTAGAGTTTAGAGCTTGTAAAGACGGATTTAGTCGAATTACACCACCTACTTCATTAAACAATATGGTCTATGTTTGAGGAAAATAGTTACTATAATCATGTCAAAGTCAAACTAATTCATTTATACGATAAACTAAGATAGTTGCACGTCTGAACGAGAAGAAAAAATAATGGTTTAATAACTATAAGTTAATAATTTAATATCAATATATCACTAAAGTAAATATGCATATTATATGGTGTTTTCCTCTTTAAGCTGACGAGTGTTTCTGTTCTTTTAACCTCCAAAAGTAATTTAACTGGTGGGGTTTTGTAAATTGGTCTGGTTAAAAGTTGGTATAGAAAAAATGTGTTTTTAGTTTTTTTACTGGTTGCAATCAGGCGTGGGTACAAACAGTTTGTAACTGAAGCTATACATTGCACACCTACGGTCGAAATGTGAAGTACGAGTAAAAAGAATAGTCACATCAACAATCACAATACCAAAATGTTGGTTTTCAAAAATAAATAGAGGGGATTCTAAGTTTTCAATTATTAAACAAAAAAATGAAAATTTTCATTGTATTAGTTCCAAAAAATCATTGTTTATATAACTTGACAGTGCTGGAGTATTAGTTCAAAAAGTTAGTCTTATGTATTTTGTTTATATCTTGAAAAGAAATATGTTTTAAATCGAAGATATATACACATGTTAAGCAAATCATGCATATAAGTTATAACTCATGGAAACATTGTATCACTACACGACGTCAAAAGGATACTTATGTCTTGTACACTCTTTAAATTATCTACATATTTACTGAAAAAATAAAACATATACTGTAGTACTGTACTTAATTTCCTGGATTGTAACTTTCAAAATAACAAGTATTTCCAAACACAAAGTTAATGCCTGCACGCCTATAACGTTTTATATATAACGTTACCTTGCACCGCCAAAAGAAATACACACACATGGACTTGGTTTGATGAGAATTCTTGTTACTACGGCAAATGCATTTAATTGGATAACGTGACTATCGAACGTTGGAAGTACATGAGCTAGGTAATGTAGACGTTGACTATATCATATGAACTTAGCTGGTTTTACTAAATAACATTAAAAACCATTATGTATTCTATTTTCATCAAAATCTACAAGTTCCATCCGTTATGATGATGATTGTGTGTAGCTCATCATTTGCTAGAAAGACTCGACTTACTCTTATGAGTATGACCGTCCACTGGTGAGAGAGAACTCACTTGAAAAAACAGTAACTACTCTTAATCAAATTCATGTTTTTAAATTTAAGGATACTAAAAAAGATGATTAAGTAATACTATAATAAACAAACATTTGACTCCCCAAGTAAAATTAGTGAACACATTAAGTAAAAAACTTACAAACGGAGCCAATTTAACGACGTTAGATGGCGTCACTGGTGGCGGCCCCAACGGCTTTTTTTTGGTTTTTAAAACATCAAACGTCGCGCAAAACGACATAGTAACAGCGTCCTCATCATACCAATAACTTCTCCAACTGGAAAACAGCCAAAATGAATCTAGATTATTTGCATAACATTTTTTTTATCCAATCTATGGTTTATCAGTTTAAACTGATTAAAAATTCAAATATTTTATCTAAATTTTATAAAATGTAGTTGATTTCAACATTTTCGTAAATAAAATTATTTAGCCGTTTTAACGGTGCTAAGTTAGATGATAACAAAATAACCACATAGTATATGGACATATTAAAACTATATCTTTTTGATAACTCAAATAAAACAAAAATAAATTATTACTAGATAAATTCATTTAATAAAATAGTCACCATGATAACCATAATCATAGTCATGTCTAACATATTAAAACTAGGTCATTTTGATAGCTCAAATAAAACAAAAATAAAATATTACTAGATAGATTCGAACCGAAAACAGTATGTAATCAAACTAACTCATTAACCACTCAAACATATCAATTTTTGGATTTCATAAACAAAGATATAATTGATTAAACGGTTACGACTAATGTTAAACAAAACTTCTAACCATAACCGGTAGTTAATAAATCGTAACCATGGTAACCATAATTATAGTCATGTCTAGCCGTTTAATGGTAACTATAACTGTTTAATGTTTTGTTATCGTCTGACGCAACACCATTAAACGGTTAAATAATTTCGTTTACAGAAATGTTGAAATTGGCTAAATTTTTTAAAGTTTAGATAAAAAATTTTAAATTATATCATAGATTGAGTATAAAAAAGCATTCTATAATTGATTTTGGCTTTTTTTTCCTGCATAAACCGTTTTCAGACAACAACAACACTCTCTGTCTCTCTCTCTTAGAGATATACAAAAACCAAAGTGTTTTTCTTTCTTCTTTTGCTACAGGAAGAACCTTGCGGCGCATACACACACACATAACACAAAATACAATCGTTGTTCAGCTTCTCTCTCTCATTCCCGACAAAAAAAAAAAAAAAAAATCCAACCAAAACATTTTCTTTATCCTCTTCGTTCTTTCAAAAAAAAAAACAGAGCAAATAGATCGATCATCGATGGGGAAGAAAGACGAGAAACTCGAAGCTGTTCTTCATTTGGTCAAGAAACAATCTCCACTCACGTTCAAACAAGTACGTTTCCACTCAAATCTTTTTCAATAAACAAAACAAATCAGCATGTAACTTGTTCACACAAACAAAGAAAAAAGGTTCGAACTTTTCATAACAAGCAAAAGCTTTTTTTTTTTGTATTGTACAGGAAAAGTTCTGTAACAGAGAGTGTGTTAAAAGATTCTTGAAGGTTAAAGGAGATAATGTGAAAAAAGCTGCGAAACAACTAATCTCATGTCTTTCTTGGAGACAAAACTTCGATCTTGGTATGTTTTTTTCATTCACCTTCATATTTGTTTCTGTGGTATATACGTTTGTTTCATTTTAAATCAAACGCTTTTTTTTTGACATGTTAAGAGCGATTGGGAGCAGAGGAGTTCTCGACGGAGCTTGGCGACGGTGTAGCTTACATCGCCGGTCACGACGGAGACTCCAGACCCGTTATTGTAATTTTTTAACCCATCTTTATTTTCATCTAATACGTATTAAATGTTATGAATGGTAATATAAATGAGGTTGTTTTAATGTTTTTTAATAGATTTTCCGGTTTAAGCATGATTATCACAAGCTGCGTACCCAAAAACAGTAAGTTTTAGATGATTAATCAAAAACTAATCCAGTTTTATTGATTGATACTCTTCACAACGTGTAATGATGATGATTTTTTTTTTTTTTTTTTGTTGGAGAAGGTTTACGCGTTTGGTGGCGTTTACGATGGATACTGCGATCTCAAGCATGTCAAGAAACGCGGAACAGAACGTTGTTCTTCTCTTCGATGCAAGTAAGTTTTTTGTTAGTAGTAATGCTAACTGTTGATGATATTACCGTTTTGTCCTTGATAATCTTCCAAATTTTTTTGTACGAATCTGTCATTTACGTGCCGTATTTTTGGGTTTTTAGTTTTTGTTTTTGGATTGAGTACGTTCGTTTATGTCGGGGACCGGACACTCGGACATGTATGTATGTACATATATGCATTTATTTGATGTTCCGATTTGTCTTCCAATTCATGTGTCAACGTCAATGCTTTCGTAATTACTGCTAATCGCAAATTATCATTCACTATAGTTTCTAAGCAAATATTTCTCTTTCCAACAAAAGAAAATTGAAACTTTTTATTTTATTTATAGGATTATCTATTTGTAGCTGAAAAAATAATACTTACAATTTGAAAAAAAAAAAAAAAAACTATTCTGACTATGCAAGTAAGTGTTTGCTGTTAATACTTTACTTTTGTACTTTATTATTTAATGATTGGCTCTCTTTTTTTTAAAATGTATAACTTAGTTTACAAAGACCTATATTTTTTTACAATGGATAGATAATTAATATTCTTTGGCATCACGCTTCTAAAGATTTATGCTTTTTATTTTCTCTGTACAAAGTTTTTTTCTTTTTTTTATCCACCTTTTTCGATTTTCATTCTTTTGAATGAAGAATTAAGTACAATTATTTCTCTGCATCTTTAAAATTTGTTCAAACTCGATTAGACAATTAATTATTAGTCGCACACTTAGCTGTACAAAATCGATTAATATTCCATTTTTTTGCTTTTTGTTAATTCCTTTATAAAAAAAAACAGGCTTTTTCAGATCATCCTCTGCATTTGCAAATTTGCTTTTGGCGACTCTAAAAATCATAGCAGAGTATTACCCATGCCGACTTTACAAAGCCTTTATCATCGACCCTCCCTCTTTTTTCTCTTACATTTGGAAGGTAAAGTTATTAAAATACTAAACTCATTTAATTTCAAATTAATAATTCTCTAATTGTGATTAGCAAGCAAAATGGATAAGCTCTTGTTTCGTCGTACTCATATTGTCAGGGTGTTCGTCCTTTTGTGGAACTCTCAACGGTCACGATGATAGTGTCGTCTCTAGACTACGACGAACCGCTAGATGTCAACCACGTCTCGTCACATCCTAGATCAGCATCTTTAAGGCTCGATGCATCGTCGATCAAATCAACGGCCACGGTTGTTGGTTCATCTTCTTCAAGATTCGCGTTCACCGTATCTCACAACTCTTTGAAGCCGTGGTACCTTTCCTTCACCGCCACGTCACCCTACAATGCCGCCGCTCAAGTTTCTCCTCTCAGCAGCGCTAGGTCGCTATCTTTCGCGTCTCCGGCGGCGCGTGGTGGTGGTTTCAAAGACGTGAAACCAGCCGCATGCAGGAAGAGTCTGTTTCCATACACCCCGTTGCCAGAGAAGACGAAGACGGATTCGTATCGGAAAACTCCACGTCCGTCGTTTTTTCAGTCTCCGGCGATGTTCTTTCGCCGGGAGAACAATGTCTCCGGAGGGGAGAAGACAAGTGAAGCATTCGTACCGTATCTGAAGTTTTACCGGAGACCGTACGACGAGACGACGTATAGGTCTAAGATGAGAGGCCCACGTGGATTTGTGTCAGTCGTGTCTTCGCACAAAAGATGTCGCCACGTGTCTCTATCTCAACGGTTTTAATTTCGAAAGGACGAGATTATAAAGTGAAATGAGTATATAACATCGATGATTGGATCTGTTACGAGTACTCTTTTTTCTTGACTGTTAGCATTTAGCAGTTTTGTTTCCGTGATATTAACCATTGAGCTTGTGAAGGCAATTTATTTCAATCTTATAGTTATAATGTAGTAGTTGAAATTTACGAAGGATCATTAACTCTGTGGAGATAAAACCAAACGAAAAAAAAATGTGGAGATCAAATTATACTCCCAAAAAGATTGTCTTCGCACAAACTCGCTGTGTCATCCCAAAAAGATTGAACGAGAGGACGAAACTCGGGCAAAGAACCAACAAAGTTCACAAACTTGAAAGGTTTCTTCACAGCATGTGCCCCCATATCTAGTTGGATGCGACTCGGTAGCAAACTTGGAGTGCTCCTCTCCATCCAATATCTCGTTAAAATCTCCCACAACCAACCAGGGTTTAGTCTGAAACATTTGGGAATCCTGATGGTTCCGCAAGTCAGCCCATAAACTCCTCATTTTCTCAACAGAATTCTTAGCATAAATAAAAGAGCAAAAAATTCCTCTTGCTCCCCTTCCAGCAAAACAGAACAGGTTATGATTTGATCACTTTTAAACACGGGAGTCAGTAGGCCGCTACAACACCTAAATACGACCCAACCGATGAGACTCATAGTGCCATAAAAGACCAATCTTTAAAAACTGAAGACACAATACGATCTGCCTTCTTCTCCTTGACTCTAATCTCCAATAAACAGCCAAACTGCATTTTAGTATTACTTGTCCAATTACGAACAACGGAATGTTTGATAGATTTGTTGAAACCGCGCTCATTCCATGAAAATTTTATCATTTAGAGATTGGTGGGGGGAATCTTCTTGCTCGAGGTAACGGGGAGGCTATCCTTAGTTACTTGAGTTGAAGTTTCCGATAATTCTAATGTCATATTTGATATAGTTATATTTGAAAATGCAATTTATTTCAATCTTATAGTTATAATGTAGTAGTTGAAATTCACGAAGGATCATTAACTTTGTGGAGATAAAACCAAAAGAAAAAAAAAATGTGGAGATCAAATTATACTCCCAAGGATCATTAACTTCATGTAAAATCTCAACTTTGTAAAAAAGAAAAAAAAAAAAGCGCACGTGCAACGTTTATCATGAATTCGAAGTCAGTTGTTCGAATTAAGACAGCGTGGTCGTTACGCTGAACAATTTATAGAACATTTTTAAATACTACTCCTACGTTCTTTTGTGAAAATTAACTACAAAAACATGAGGACTTCGGGTTACGCTCTTAGCTAAGAACAGTTTGCACGATTAGATCGATTAACGAAACGGATTAACTCCAGCGCGTCGGCCTACCTAGCCAATATGTTCTTGTTAGGCTTAAATCGTTGGGCCTTGATTGAGCGGAAACCCAACATATATATATATATATATATATATATATATATATATATATTTTGCAATGTAGTTCTCAAGTTAAATGTACTACTTTGCATTAATCAACTATTGATCTAGATGTTTAGTGTAAACAGTTAACGCGTTGCAATGAAAACTCTAATGTCATATTTGATTTATGTTAATGGACATAACTTGGTGAAAAACGTGATTGATCATAGATTAATGTTGAGTTTACACAACTTTTTAGCTTCTTTATTTAGAACTTGGGAGTGTATTAATTCTGTGGTAAACTGAACATTGATAGAAAATAAATAATTTTACGTGATATTCGAATCATCTAATATGTACTCTTTAATTGGTTTCGTTGTAGTGGAACATATTGTGATCCACTATAAACTTGTTACATATTGTACTCTTTATATTGTGAACATATTGTGGAACATATTGGCTTAATAGACTAAAAATAATTATATAAACAGAGGTGGGAAGTAAATAAAACCAAGGGAAGAAATAAATTGACTTTGATCGATCATGTGAATCAAAGCAACGTAGAAGAGTTCATAATAGCAAGCATAAACAAATAATAATAATATTTTAAGATAGAAAAAGAGACATAATCACGAAATCAAGAAGAGCAACTCTAGATTGAGACACTGTTAGGGATCCCTTTCCCAGTAAGCCCACCTTCTCTTGTGTAATCCGTACTATTCGGGTATAACAGAGTGTACGGTATATTAACCGGTCCGGTCCTGTTCTTGAACCTCTTGTCATTGTTTCTCCTTATGATATTGTTCTCTATCAGCTCCAGTTCTTTCCCAAACCGTTTAAACGCCTCTAAAGCCTCATCATCAGCCGTCCAATTCGGTGATTCTCTCTGCCCTAAGTAGACCTCGTCCGTTGAATGCAGAGACAAGGTCTCTATGATTGAGATCCCAAGAAGAGTCTGTAATTGCGGCGTGATCGTCTTCAAGAACGCTACGTCAGTGTCTTCTGCCAGCTCAGTGTACTCAACGGTGCCTGGCTCAGGCATAAACCGGCGGCTGACCGTAGGACGGTTAGGGAGAAACCCGGCGTAAGGATACTGTCCGAAATTGACTGCTGCGTGAAGAGCAGAAGCGATCCAAATGATGATCGTGCAGGATTCGATGAGGTCGTCGCGGGTTTGCATCGATGGCCACCATGATTCGTGTTGTTTGTCGCCGTGGCCTTTGGTTCGGAGCTCAGTCCACCATGACTGGATCTCTATATCGGTTTGGACGGTTATGTCGTTCTTGTAATAGACTGAGCAGTACTCTGTGACCCACGTTTTGATCGCTGACCAAATCTCTAAACCGTCGACCGCATAAGGGTAATCCTCGATCAAAAGCTTAACACCATTGTCGCTATTTCGATCTTCCACGGCAACTCCTCTGTGGAAACAGAGCATTTTAAGGTTACATGTCCCGCAAGACTTGGGGAGAGCAGAATTGTGTAGAAACAGACTTGAGGCTTTACCTTTTGACGAGATCTTTGGGGAGAGCTTGATCGGTGAAAACCCAATTCTTGTAAATTGAAGAAGACAGTTCCATGGCGTATCGACCAGGGAAGACCGTTATCTCCAGAATCCCGTCTGAGTTAATGAGGGCATGTCGCGCCAATGCATTGATGTTCATCGTGTCACGGAAATGAGGATGTAGAAGCTTATAGATCGGATGGACCACACTGAGTTGCCTATTCGACGCTATTATAAACGGTTCAATCACCGCATGTGTCTGCAACCTGCAAAAACCAGAAACGAACCGGTTACTTCAAACCGAAAATCAAATCTTTCTAGCTAGCTAGTCCACAATGTTTTCACCAATTTATTTACCAATGGCTTATAAGCTGGTGATAACCAGAATCATTAACCGCCGCGTAAGCCTTTGCAAGCTGCCAAATTGATGCCTCTACTCCTGTCTCTGCTGGTGTGAAAACTTGGCTCACGGATCCATGTGCTTCACCTTGAGCGTGTGGAAGACTAAGCTCAATTGCGAGAGGCTTCAGAGTTCCGTCTGCTTGAAGCAACAGAAGGGTTCGAGTCGCGTAGGCTTTAGTGTTTGTTGAGTTTATCCTCGTCAGGTAAGGCATTAATGCGTCGTGGTGATCCAATATGTATAGCTTATTCTGTTCCAAAGCCTTTTTTTGATACAAACACAAAACAAAACCAACTGCAGTTAGCTACAAATGGCTATAAATCTGTTTCTTGTCAAACAAGAAAACTATATTACACTTACGTCTTGGACATTGAGGTCGTTCATGTATGATTCTATGTGCACTTCGCGTATCGAACTATCTTGATTTCCATACTTTGCAGAGTCCAGATTGCTCTTTGGTGGAAACTCCTGCATTTTTGTATATCCAAATAATTTAGTAATCAAGTAAGAAAAATCGATGAATTTCAATTATTCGAAAGAAGAAATTGAATGATAAGGTTTAAACCTGGAGACGACTAATCACCACTGGGTTGAGACCAGCCAGCATTTCCCTAGCAAACTCTTCATCAGTTCTCCAAGCCGACCTACTCTCTGTAACAATATAGGATAACTGTATGTCAAAATCTATAAAAAGTTTAGGTCTAAATCGACTATCTAACTGTTTATAGGTTACCTTTGAGAATGTCAGGCAATGGAAACTTCAAAAACCGTTCTCCGTCATTACGAATGAGCTCCCTAAACATCTCCCATGGAATAATGTCACGGAGCTTAGAAATGGTGTGATCATTGGCAAGCTTAATACTACCGTCATAGAGGTGGAAAAGATCTTCAACAGAGTCAAACTCGTTGATGGTCTTGTCGCAAAGAGAGGCGATCTCAGGGACAAGCACTCGAGTCACCGCTTTGAGTGCGTAAACGAGGACGTTAGAGAACTTCACATGGCTAAACCGCTCATCCCGTGGCACGTATATGTTAAGGTTGAGGAGAGCCAGCCTGCTCTCGGACTTAGGGTCTGATCAAAACAATGACGTCTAGGTCAAGAAACCATTGAATTTTGAATTGTATAAATGATTTCAAAAGTTTGAGTTGACTAACCGGCTTTATTGGGTTTCCGGCCGGTTTTTACACGGCGAGGATAAGGGAGCTCAGGTGAACCACCGAGAACAGGACGAACTGAGTCAGGACCTTTCTCCGGAGCACCTAAGTCGTTGTAATAAGCGTAGTCGTAAACTCTGTCCCATTCTTTGAGTTCTCCTCCTTTCTCATTACCTCTTAGATTCATTAGCTCTTCTTCTCGTAACACTTTCAATAGCTCCGGTGTCTTACTTGGAAGATATGGCTTTTTTATTTTTAATGAAGGAAAAAAAAATTAAAAAGTCAGTCATTTGGTTAAATACTAAAGATAAAATTAAATTTAATATACCCCACTTTGACCTTGTTTGAGAAGAAAACGCGGTCGGAACGGTATCGGTGACTCGGGTAGATCCAAGAATTGCATATGAAATGTATTGGACCGCCTTCGCCTTCCGGACCTTCCGGGAAGCCGCGGAGGGTGAGGGACTTTAGGTAGAATTGGCTACGGTGGTGGTTCTTGATCACAAACGCAGCCGGTGGTCCCATTGACTCGTCCCAATCAAACGTGACTCCAAACGAAGTTTCCTCAGCGGTTACTGACGTTTTCATTTTTGTTACCCAATTCTCCAGATGTGCTGCTTTCCCAAGTCTACCTCTCTTCTCATTGGCTGATACAAAATACCCAAAATATTATTTTATTGGAAATAAAACACAGAAACTTAGGTTGGAATGTTGGATACACTAAATAAAACAAAAAAATAATTTTTTTTTTGTCACAACATCATGGTTTATAACAACAAATGAATCTACTATAGTTACTACTAATCTTAGTTTATTCTCAAATTTTGATTGATTTAAGAAAAAACAGAGTAATCCTCTGTTTCAAGAATCGAGCCAACATTTTTAATAAAAGATGGGAAACTTTAGTGATGAAATCGAAAAAAATGAGATCTGAATGCAAAATTTAAACGGGTCGGGTAAAAGAAAGAATGAATACCCGGGTCGGGTTGGAGAGAGCTGATAAGGTGAAGAGAGACGCGACGACCAAGAAGCTCATGGATTCGATCAAGAAGAGAAGCCATGACGTCTTTGAAATCAAGAAGGTTCTTCTTCATCACAACCACTTCTCCTTCTATTTTCATCGTCTTTAGTCTTCTTGGGGTATGGTATGAAGATAATATTGCAGACTTTACTCAGAGTGAGGTTGAAGAAAAGGTGAAGCGAGAGAGAAAGACTAGAGAGTAGAGAGGTATGATGGTATGAAGATTATAGAGAGAGATGTGTGAGGATTATAAAAATGTTCTTCTTTTTCGCACACTTCACAAATTTTAATGTGATACTATATTTATATTGAACACCAAAGGGTTTTAGTTTTTTACATTCTTTTTCTACAATAAATTATTTATCCAATTTCGGTAAAAGGCAAGCATTTACTCAATACTACACTAAGTACTATGTATTGACATTAATATTCACCTCGTTCATGAATCTACATTTCATATATTTGGTTCATTTCCTACTTTTAGTCAAATGTATTTCTATTTGAATTAGCCTTTAATTAGGATATATTAATGAGACTATATAGGTTCATTTACTACTTTTAGTCAAATTAATCTATTTCAATTTCAATTATAATAAATGATCTAAACAGAGTGATTTGGGAGTATGTAACTTTTCTTTTTCAATATATTAATATTTGGTCTGTTTGCATGTTTTTCCCCCTTAATCCAAATTTAATAAAAACAATTTACAAAAATAAACTCTAACAATCTTTTGAATAAACCAGTCCTATATATCGTATCACACTACATAACTAATGGTCTGAGAATCGATTATGTCTGTGTAAAAATGTTACAACTTAGAACATAACATAATCTAGAAACAACATGATCCGTATGGGTGATGGTGCTGCAAATTAAATATCTTTAGCAATTTCCTCTTTCAAGTACAGCCATTACTATCTTTGCATATTGGACGCCTTTTTTCTAAGACTATGTACAATACTTCTAAAATTACAACACCCATTTTTTCTTTTTTAACACTCCACATTAGTCCTGGCCTCTTGGATGTTTGGGAATTCGGTTCGGTTCCAGATATATCCATTTGGTTCTAGTTATTTCAGATATAGGAGTTTAGAATACATTCGGTTAATTCACTATTTCGGTTCGGTTTTGGTTATTTTTGGTTCGGTTTCAGATACCCACAATAATAAAAAAATTTGTTAAATTTGAAGAAAAATGTGATAAAATTTTGACAAATATATCTACATCTTCTGGATATACTAGTTATTAAAAATATTTAAGTATTTTGGTCTCAATTTATATGATATTAGTTCAGTTCCGGTTTTAGTTTTTTAGTTTAAACGTTAATGTAGTTGTTGCATCCTCACTATCGCACAGACACCAACCTAACCCTTCCAACGGATCTAGAGCCTTCCAAGAACCATCGACTTGACACCTGGGACTCGGGTCCCGAGCCTCAATGGGTAAAGGATCCAAAGGAGTCAAAATGAAAGACTTTGCCTCCTCCCATAACAACTTGTCAGTAACCACCTGATTAATGACATCACCTGGCTCTGCTTCGATACCCTGAAAAACTTTTTTATTTCTATCTTTCCAGATAGACCAAAAAATCCATGGGAGTAGTAAACTTGTATTTGTGCCTCTCGACTAGGGACGTGCCCGCCAATATAGAAAATCTAGGTTTGGGTAAATAGAACCATAGGGGAAGCCATCAATGCGTAAGTCCAGCAGGTACAAAGCCCAAATTCGATGCGAATGAGGACATTCAAAAAGAGCATGATTGATAGTCTCCACCGCCAAACCACAACATTTACATAAGGGATCACACCTGACGCCCCTATGAGCCAGGCGTTCCAAACCAAAAGCTACCTGCCATAAAAAATGCTGAATCTTCGGGGGAACCTCAAGTTTCCAAGCCTGCGCCCTAAGAGCCGTACACGTCGGTCCATATTCTACCTCTTGAACTAATTCACGTGCAAGCCGGTAGCCATACTTCACCGAATACTTTCCTGATTTAGTAAAATGCCAATTCAGCTTATCCGGTCTATAGGATTTACTGACCTCCATAGGTAAAATGAGTTGTATATCCGCGGGATCCATAAACTCCTTTAGGATTGGCAAATGCCACTCCTTGGTAGTCGGATTAATCAAATTATTGACCATTAAATTGGGATGTAACTGCCTCCCGCGACCATTAGCAGATCTCGGTTGAGTATCTGGAATCCATGGATCTCGCCACACCGAGACGTTACCGCCGGAGCCTATCGCCCACCGTGAACCATGTTCCACCAAGCCTTTTGTTGAGAAGATACTCCGCCAAGCAAATGATGGGGAATAAGGCTTCTTGGCTTGTAGAGGATGTTTATTCTGAAAATACCTTCCTCGTAAGACCCGAGCCATCAGAGACGTATGATAATGAATTAAACGCCAATATTGCTTTGCCAACATTGCGTCATTGAACTGTTCCAAAGCACGGAAACCCAAATCACCATCGCATTTATTCTTACACATCTTATCTCAAGCAACCTAATGTAAACCTCTTGCCTTATCATTAGACTTCCACCAAAAATTTGAGATGGCACTCGTTAGGTTAGACGTTACCCCCATTGGCAATTTATAACAAGACGTAACATGGGTTGGGAGAGCTAACGCAACCGATTTAATTATAACTTCCTTTCCACCTTTCGGTAAAAGCTTTGCAGACCAACCATTCACACGATCGTCCAATCGGTCACTAACGTAACTAAAAACTTTAGTTCTTGAGCCCTGGAGATTCTCCGGAATACCCAGATACGACCCCATACCACCTTCTTTGGAGATTCCCATTACATATTTCAATTGAGTCCTAAATTCAGGGGTAACTTTTTTTACCAAACATGATGTATGACTTCTCTAAATTAACCTCCTGTCCCGACGCTCTCCCATAATCTCCTATAATGTCCATTACCGTAGCACATTCAACTGCATCAGCTTTACAAAAAAAAACAAGCTATCATCAGCAAACAACGGATGCGAGATTGTGGGGCAATCTCGAGCTAACTTGATACCTGAAATCCTATGTTCTCTTTTAGCCTTCTTAATATTGGCAATTAAGACCTCCATACATAGAATAAACAAGTAAGGAGATAGAGGGTCCCCCTGGCGGAGTCCCCTCTTTGGCTTAATATAACCTTTAGGCTGACCATCCAGAAGGACTTGATACGAGACGGAAGAGACACACCACATAATCCAGGAAACCCATTTACTATCAAACCCCAACTTGACCAGAACTCCTTCAAAAAAATCCCACTCAACACGGTCATAAGCCTTACTCATATCTGTCTTGAAAGCCAAAAACTCCGATTTACATTGAGGATTGGTATTTAAATCGTGAAACATTTCCTGGGCCACCAAGATATTATCTGTAATTAACCGGCCTGAAACAAAAGCCGACTGGGTTTCAGAAACAAGAGATGGAAGAACTCTCTTAAACCGGAAACACAGAACTTTAGGGATAATCTTGTAACACACATTACAAAGACTAATCAGCCTGAACTTCGTCATCTGCTGGGCTCTTTCCATTTTAGGAATAAGATAAATATTCGTTTCATTTAACCGAGGATCGAAACGGCATGTGCGGAAAAAATCCTTCACCGAAGCCACTAGATCTCCTTTAAGAGTGGGCCAGAACCTCTGGAAAAATAAAGCCGTCATCCCATCAGGCCATGGTGTCTTCTCGGGATGCATAGCAAATAAAGCTTTGCGAACCTCGGCTTCGGTGATTTCCCTGATTAAACTCCTATTCATGGTATCTGAGATTAAATGAGGAAGTTCCTGGAGCATCGCAGAGACACCCCTTACATCGGACCTTGTAAAAAGATCCATAAAATACTTTAAAGCAATGTACTTTATACCCGAATCCGACTCAGTCCAAACGTCATCAGGCCCAAATAAACCACTAATCCTATTTCTTACCCTCCGCTGTTTCGTGGAGGCATGAAAGAATTTTGTATTTTTATCACCAACCCTTAACCAAAACTTCTTACTTTTCTGCTACCAATATACTTCCTCATTACGATAAGCCTCCTTAAGCTTTCTCTCTATACTACGAATTTCCTCCTGCAAAGTGGAATCATCCATCTTCGCCTCCTGCAAAGCCGCCTTCAGATTGGAAATAACCGTAGGCCCAGTAGTAACACTATTTTTCCGCCACCATGAAATCAAGTTCCAACAATTCTTTAATTTATCCACAAAAACCGGAATTCGAAAGTTCTTCGTGCGATTCCACCTAGACTCCACCGCACCAGACAAACCTTCTTTACCTAGCCAGCGTTTATAAAAGCGAAACTGTTGATGCCTCCTTAAGGGCATTTTAAAGCAAGTAGCCAAAATCGGACAATGATCAGAACCAATCATTTCCAGATAATCCACCTTTGAATGTGGGAAATAATAGTGCCAATCCTCATTACCTAATGCTCGATCTAAACGACATCGAACCACCTGATTATTCCATCTATTACCCCTCCACGAAAGTTGCTCACCATAACAAGGAAATTCTAGCATCCCACAATGTCGGATCATAGAAGTAAAGGGTACAAAAGAAGAGGCTGGTCTCAAAGCCCCACCTGATTTCTCATGGTTCCCAACAAGTTCACTAAAATCACGGATCATAAACCATGGGTCAATTCGGTATGAACCAATATCAATTAACCTATCCCAAACCTTATGTCTATTTGCAGGAACAGGATCCCCATAAACAAAGGTTAAAAAAACCAAATGTTGACCAAAGTATGCTTGAACATCAATTAAACGATTACTATCATAAAAAAACAGAAAGTTTTATTGCATTCATATAAAAAACGGCCAAACCGCCACTAGAACCACATGGGTCAACAGAGTACAAATTATCATAACCAAACTTATTCTGAAACTTTAGTAAATAAGAGTAACATTTTTTTTCTGATAAAAATAAAATATCCGGATGATGCTTCTACCACAAGTCTCCCAAATAATTCTCTGTCAGGTCTGCCCCAATACCCTGACAGTTCCAGCTCATGATTTTCACGTATGAGCCGGTGGTTTCGGGAGAGCCACCATCCCCTTCTTAACTGGTCGACCACCACCAGCAGTCTTGCCATCCATGGCCTTCATCCCTTGTTTCACCACCACTTTCTGTTTATGACCATCACCTGCAGGTGTATATAAAGCTTTAGCAAGCAAGCGTTTACCAGGAGATGTGAGCCAAAACATGTTTTTTAACTTGTTTCTTATATCGGAAACTAGAAAACCGATCAACCTCATCCATCTTTTGACCTAGATTAACTTCACGCAGAGCAGAACTGATAACACTCACATCCGAATCAATTGGGAGAGAGGAAGTAGAAGTACCTTTCATATCAACCTCGGTAGCAGCCTTACAAGTTGATCCCATGCCCCCTTCAACTTCAATATTCTGCCCAGCTACAACCTCACCCTCCTCATGGGTATTACCAATCGGAGAATCACTCTCATCTAAAAGATCATCATTGGCTTTGTTAAAATCCAAACCTACTAAACCGTCACCAGCCTCATGTTGGGGAGGACTTCCCAGCACTGTATCTCAATGAACCACAGCAGGTGCAAAAGCAGAAACTCCATCACCCGTAACCTCCTGCACCTGCTTATCCTACTGACCAGTTTTAGCCCACTCTTACCTCCCCTACCCTTCACAGCAACACCGTGCGAACGGTTTTGATCCCAGCCAGAACCATATTGTCTATCCTGATGGAAAGAACCGGAGCTCCCCACCCCAGTAGAAGAATCATGGGCTTGGAAGTCTAAGGCCCTCTTAGCAAACTTCCTAGGTTTCTCCCACCCACCATCATTGTGAAACACCCCTTGTTTCCCCATACCTTGATGTCTCTGAACCCCTCGCTTATCCGCTTGAAACTCAACTCGCTGACTCTCGACAGCCTTGTTGAGTTCTGGACATTCCCTCTCCTCATGGGTAAGCCGAGAACAATTATCACAAACACCATTGAGTTTCTCATACTCTAAAGTAACTATCACTTCATCACCCGATTCAAAAGTGATACTAGGATTTTTGTGTCTATCCTAGCAAGTTCAATTAACCTTATGCCTTGTAGTACTTAAGGTGTCAATCCAAATGGGATGTCGCTAACAATCAAGATGCAATCAAGATGTAATCAAGAAGTCACAAGTCAAGCCAATTCAAAAAGAGTGTTTTTCTAACAATCCTAGAATGGTCAAAATACAAAACGGAAATGAATTACAGAAACAGAAACGAAAATGTATGACAAGAAGCAAGCAAGAATAAGTGAAACTGAAAATGATTCTAAGCATGAACAAATGAAACAGTCTCGTGAATGTAATATCAATCAAAAAGATAAAAGTCCTAAGGATGGGAGTAATTGACGTCGGTGAAGTATCCTAGTCTACAGAGTGTTTAACATACCACAAGCAATCTATCCCTAAACAATGAACATCACGACTTAACTAATCCAATCGCTTGACAGAAGCTACTCAGACTCAACCACTTCCAAACCTAGCTCTCGCTAGAGAAATATGATCAAGCATGGCATGTCAAACAAGTACATACACGTCAACAAACATCCTAGACAGCTAATCTCTTAGGCTAGGAACTTAAGTCTCTGGCACTAGTTGGTCAGACATTTCATCGAACACCTTTTGGGGGTGAAAATGTCTCAAACCTAGTTCCAATTGATCAGAGAAAAACTAGTATTTCCTACTCTAGCCCAAAAGGGAAATCATACAATCAACGCTTAAACACTCTGCATCCTAAGATCCCCCACCTAATCTATCCCATCCTCAAGAACTATCACACTACTCAGATCCGAAAATCATAGTCAAGGTTGCAAACGCATAAAACATTGAAACAAGCATTCTTAGATCTATTAAAATGTGAAGAACAACTTTGTAGAAGAAATCAAATCAAAATACTGAATAAGTTCAAAGATATTGGGATACAAAGTCGGAGTACGTCTTTGGTGGCTAGGGAAACCTTACAAAAGAAAACGAAATCAAAACTAAGATGTCCTTTAGTCAAGACTTAACAAAATGTATTTATAGTAAAAATATGTAAATCCCTTAAACTTAAAACGACAAGGTGAAGCGTCGGTTTAGGAATCTCCTGAAGCGTGTAAGGTGGAATGTTTTCCTGACATGTGCGAACAAGTAGTGGCTCGAGTGGGGGATGGTGTTGGCTCGAGTGGAGGAGGGTCGAGTCGACGGGCAGCAGCTTGAGCTGGAGGGTCGAGTCGACGGGTGGCGACTCGAGCTGGAGGTATACGCTCCCACTAAAACGATGATAACTTTTGAACCACACCTCCGATTGGGTTGAAATAAATGGCATTGGAAAGATGACTCAATTCTTTACAACTTTTATGAAGACATCGAAAGCTGAATCCCCCGACGGGTGGCTCGAAGGACGACTCGAACGGCGACTCGATCGACGGTCAAAGTGTTGCTCGAGTGGGTGACGACTCGATCGACGGTCAAGGTGTTGCTCAAGTGGGTGACTCGAACGATGTCGAACGGCGACTCGAACGACGACTCGAACGATGTGTTCCCGACGTCTCCTCGATACCTGAAATACTCCGAAATGCACAATGTATGCAAGACTGATGCAAGAACTACCTAAATATGCAAAGTGTACAAAAGAGACTAGAAATTTATGCAAAACAACTAGTTATCAACTAAATGCATGACAAATACATGCTTAGTAGAGACAAAATATAGACATATCAACTCCCCCAAACTTATTCTTTGCTTGCCCTCAAGCAAACGATCAAGAACAACGTATGGAGAAGAGGCGTGAAGATGGGGTCTCAGTACCTAAAACATGCTGAATAGAGTAGTTAGAATCAAGGTCCTTGTTTTTAGTTCTATGATGCGTGGTGACGGAATTTCATTCGTTTGATCAACACATGCAATCCTATCAATCACCCCCTTTAACATTTATTAACAAAGAACCATGAATCAAGCTATGCAGTGTCATTGAACTCATTTGGCTAGGGTGAAAGGTTAGAAACAAATGTGGTCTCTTTCTCAAGTGGTTCCATCGATACATAACAAGGTTCTCTCATGAAAAGAGTTGAGCTTAAGAGAAGGCTAAAGGTTGAAACCAACTGATACATACAAGAGCAGCGCCCTGTCTACCCAAAGAACATTCCAAACCGAAGTTGGTCCTATCTCTACCCTTCATCAGAAACTTCATCTCAAACCCATTCTTTCATTCTTTAGATTTGGTCTTAGGAAAAGTTCACTTCTTATCACTCTAGCGGATTGGGAAAACTTTAATATCACTATGGTTCATTCTCTTTTCTTCTGAAGACTCTAGACATCTTAAGCATTTTTACTTTCTTTTCTTGTCTAATTTTTTTATTTCATGCCGAGAACCAATTATTCTTTTTACTTTGCTCACCCCAAATCCTTTACTAGACTTGTAAACTTTGAAAAACACATCCCCTTCCTTACGACTTTCTACCCATTACTTTTCTGCACAAATCCATACCCAATACCCAATATCAAGTTCTCACCTAGTCCTACTAGTCCGGATAGCGCGAACTAGAACTACACATGATCCTACTCTTGTCGGTTAGAACCTAACACTTTCTAACAAGCTCAACTCGAAAAAGACCTCACACTCAAAAATACAATTGGCTTGAAAGAAGGGTTGGTTAAGGGTGCGGGAAACTGTTCCAAAGATGGGAATCAGCTACTTGGATTGACAAGGGTGGTAAAAATGTGAAAGACAATCCAAGTATGTATATGGTATCCATGAGTTCAACTTCAATGCATAACAAGATAATTGCAAGTTAGGATTAGGTTCAGATAGATAGGGAATGACGTCAATTCCAAAACATGCTTCAATCTTACATTTTCAAGTTCAATCAACATGCATCAAAGAACTAATAACAAGGGCCTTGATCCTATCCTATTGAATCCAGCATGCTACCAAGGTTACAATCATCATCAACCCCTATGCTAAATGCAACAACCCTATACGAATGACACTAGACTCAATACTAATATGCAAGTGCAAGATACATGAACATTCTGTTTTTGTGGAAATTTTCGAATTTTTTTTAAGTTTTTTTTTGGTTTTTCTATGCAAATAGATGAATGTAGACTCAAACATGATATGATGCAAAAATTTCAAATAAGAATCACAAGACACAACATCAGATACATCATCTCAAACCCTCCCCCAAACTTAAATTACACAGTCTCCTGTGTAAGAGAAATTTGCAGGAGGATTTAAGAATCACAACAGAAACAATGCAGAAATGAAATGGTATATACAAAGGAAGGTAGGAGTACCTCAGTAGTAGAAAAAGGAGTCTGAGCTCACCCAAGGAGTTGGTGCGTGGTACTGGCTCTGTCCTTCGCCGTGTTCGGGATCCGCATGAGTGACCGCAGCTGGTTGGTCGACTTGCTGCTCTACTGCATGGGTGTTATGATAAACAATTGGTGGCTCGTCGCACTACATGTCGTCGACTCTGGACTCACCATGATCCGATAATAGCACAACATCCACCGTATGCGGATGGTCACCTTGAGGCTCTGTCTGCTGCTCAGTCGCTGGTCTGGTCTGGTGGTCGATCTGAGACTCGTTCTGCTGTTCAATCACTGGTTCAGGTAAGTGCTCAGAAGGACCGCCGTGGTGATGCTCAGCTGGACGGCTTGAGGAAGGTCCCTTTTTGGCTCTCTTCAAAGACTTTCTCGCTCTCTCCCGGGGCTCATGAGCGGAATGCCGTGGTTGAGCTGGAGAGGGTTGCTGCGTCCGTGGTGTGTAAGCAGATCGGCGTGCTGGAGATGGTTGTGCTCGGCGAGTTTGCTCAAGACGTGTAGACAAGCGTCCCTGTATTGGCATGGCATCCTGGGAAAGCACTGGGATGGCAGCAGTGGATGTCGAACAACTGAATTTATTCATGAAGTTCATGAAAGTCCTCTTGAAACTACTGAGCGTCTTGTCTCTTGCCATGCCCCATTTCTGAAGCTTGTTTAGCCGATCATGAGCCTCCCTAACACCCTTTCCTAGTCTCGGTTCCGTGTACTCGTCAAAGTGATACCTCTCAGGGCGATAGTCTTCCGAATCCTCCTCCATTGGGTTGTCTTCTTCTGCAGAGATCTCCATTCTCTGATCCTCTTCCTCAACATACAAAACGCTTCTATCAGGGATAAACTCAATGTTCTCACCATTCAAGATTGTTGTTAGATTCGCACAAGGTAGAAGGATCCTTGCGTCTTCGACCTCTGGGTGAACGAATTTGTAGACAAACTTTCCATGCTTGTTTTCCCAGTCTAAAGTGTGAATCTGTTTCAGGTGGTACATATCCATCCAGCGCGGTGGAAACGAGTCTGAAGGGAGAGGGACACCTGCTGCTTCTAATATCCATGTCACAACCCCTCCCATACACATAACTCCGGGTGAATGAGTGTTATTCAGTCTCACCACCCACGTCTTGTAAGTCTGCAGATGGTTTAACAGGAAGAAGGCGAACGATGTATCTGAAGCGTCACCTCTAAGCATAACACCCTCTGTAGTCTTCTTTAGCGGGTCCTTGAGTGCCAAATCCAACATGTCAAGCTCTGCCTTGGTGACAAGGCCAATGATTTCCTTTGCGTAGAAAACGTTCGAAAGAGCCCTGTGGAAGTATCTCAACACTGGGCTTCTTATTAGCGTTCCTTTCGACCTTGAGGCGTTGAAGCGTTGCTCAGTGCTAATTGAAGCCCATAATGACGACGCCTCTTCCTTGTCGATTTCCGTTGCAGTGCCAGTCCCACTAGTGAATCCAAAAACTTCCTCAAGCTGTTGCACAGTAAGGCTGTAAGTCCGACCATGTATCATAAACGTGAAATAGCCTAAACTGCCATCTGACTCCATCTCAGGCGCACTAGCGAACAGGTGAACTTGCAAGGAGATTAAAAGCTGGATGGTTTCCTCTCTGTAAGCGTTCTTTGGCGTGTTCATAAGCTTGCTAAGGTTGCATTGGCCACAAAGATATTCGACATCCGCTGCAATACCAAGGTCCATCATGGTTTGACTGTGGGGGTATCTTGTTCCCATAAACTCATGTTGCTGAAACAAATCATAGTATTCCTGGGCAGACAACTTCGATTTAGACTTCTTCTTGACAGATTTCCTTGATGATGCACTCTCACGAGCCTGCTCCATCTCATAATCGCTACCTTCATCCCTCTGCTTCACTGGCTTTTTCCCACGAGCTTTGTCCTTACTAGATCGTTTTACTGCTCTGCTTGACTCAGCGCCTTGCGTAGGCGGCGTAGAAGTAACAGCACGTCCTGGGACCTGACAACCATACTTCTCATACATCTCATCCCAAAAATTGTCAGACATAGTAAAGCTGAGACAATTCAAACTCAAAATCAAAGATTAGTAGGTTAGTGACCAAACAATATTTCCAAATGCAAAATCAATGAGAGAGCTAAGAGAGAAGACATGTTTAGGTGAAATGCGGATGGTATTAGAAGTTGTCAAACACAACGGATCGATGAAGGGCGTCTCGGTTGGCAGCTCCGGGACGGTCGATCGAGTCGGGTTTGAAGTGTTAGTGTTTGGCAAGTCGAGCGTTGATCGAGTTGGAGAAAGCGAGTGGTGTCGTTGAGGAGAAGCAAGCAACGTCTATCGAGTGGCGGGCGTGAAGACGTGTGAATAACAACAGTGGTAGATAAAGTCAAGCAGGTCAAGAGGCGTTCGTCGTCTTCGATCGAGTCGAAGCACGCAGGGGACGGATCGAGTCGAGTGAAACGGTGGTATCTAAGAGTGTTCTGGTAAAGTTGCTTGAAGAACGGCAGCTTTAGACTGAGTCAAACCTATTGCAGCTCTGGTCGTGTGACTTTGTGAGGTGATGACGATGACGAACGAAAGGAACTTTGACGAATGGTGTGACTCGAGCGTGTCAGTGGAGCGTGAATGGGGGTGTGGTGATACTGGATCGAGTCGTAAGAATGGCAAGCAGTACCGTTGGTCGAGTCGGAACCTTGTTTCTCGATCAAGCGGAATAAAGAGGCTGTTTTAGCGGGTGCTCTAGGACGGTGGATCGAGTCGGAGCTTGTTTGTTCGCGTGAGAGGATCGACACGGCAATGCTTCTAGGGATGTCGGTCGAGTCGCAGTTTTAGTGTTACGGAGCTTACTCAGGACGGTCGATCGAGTCGAGTTTGCCCTGATGGTGGACCGTGAGGGTGGATCGAGAGCGACGGTGAACAACTTGCTTGAGCTGAAGCTTAAACGAGAACTTCTCAACGATGTCGAGATGACGGTGAGATCTGGTCGAGTCGAGGTGCGAGGGGGGGGGGGCTTCACGGCAGCTTCGGTCGAGTGGAGTAGTGGTGAGGGTCGAGTCGGAATGGGTGTCGGCGAGAGGAGTTCAGCTAAGCAGTCTCGAGCAGTTGTGTCTTGGATTGAGCGAAGGACGTCGGTCTCTTCCGGTAAGCTTCTTGAACTCGAACAAGCTGGTGAGAGAGAGATGAAAGCAATTGATATGTTGTGTTTGGTGAGAGGAAAGGGTAATAAGGGTGTGTATTAAATATCTAGAGATGGAGAAGGTAAAAAGGGAGTTGAAATCGAGCGTGGGGAGCAAAGAGGGGGAGAGTGATGAGGTGACAAAAGGTTGATGTGTTTGAGGAGAGGGGGCAAGAAAGATGGGAGGTGAGGTGACAGGGGCGTTGAAAATTCACGTGGTTGGGGGAGGGAGAGTTCACGTGGGCGTTCTTCTTCTTTCTTTTCTGAATTTTTTTTTTTTTTTTTTTTTTTTGGAAGAAGAAGAAGAAGAAGTTTCTGTGTATCCTCTATCTCTTTTGACTGCATTTTTTATGTTGCTTAGATTCCTTTCTGTAGATTCCTGAACACAAGAAAATCAAAAACAGAAATTAAGAACACAAGATCCTAAATTGTATTTACAGAGATACCTTTGGGAATTCCTCCCAAGTGAGCTTGTTTAAAGTCCCTAGCTTGACTTTTCAGCTTTTTAGGCTTTTGGGGGTTCATAGAGGAGCACAGAAGACCCCTATGGTCGGACTTGATCAGCTAAATATTTCTTGACTCTCTGACCATTTACAGTGAATTCACTACCATCCTTGTTCAAAAGAGTGATGGCTCCGAATGGCAGAACTTCCTTGACGTCAAAAGGTCCAGACCATCTTGACTTAAGCTTTCCAGGAAATAACTTAAGTTTGAAATTGAAAAGCAAAACCTGATCTCCAGCCTTGAGCTCTTTGACAATAATCTTCTTGTCATGAAAATTCTTTGTCCTTTCTTTGTAGATCTTTGAGCTCTCATAGGCGTCAAGTCTGATTTCTTCCAACTCATGTAGATCAAGAGTCCTCTTAGCCTGAGCTGCGTCAATATCCAAGTTCAGCAACTTGATAGCCCAAAGTGCCTTATACTCAACCTCTACAGGGAGATGACATGCTTTACCATAGGTGTTCGTCCTATTGGCGTCTTGAACGCTGTTCTGTATGCCCAGAGAGTCTCGTCCAGCTTGACAGACCAATCTTTCTTCGAAACTCCAACGATCCTTGACAAGATTCCCTTGATCTGCTTATTCGAAACTTTGACCTGCCAGCTGGTCTGAGGGTGACTCCAACGATCCTTGACAAGATTCCCTTGATCTGCTTATTCGAAACTTTGACCTGCCAGCTGGTCTGAGGGTAATACGCAGTAGACACCTTGTGCTTGACCCCATACTTTCTCAGCATACTCTCAAACACCTTGTTGACAAAATGAGTTCCACCATCGCTGATCACTGCTCTAGGTATCCCATACCTTGGAAAAATTATACTTTTGAACAACTTCAGAACAACCTTGTGATCATTGGTAGGACTGGCAATAGCTTCGACCCACTTAGAAACATAATCAACTGTCACCAGAATATAGACATTGCCATTCGATGGCGGGTTGAAAGGACCCATGAAGTCTATCCCCCAAACGTCAAATATCTCTACTTCCAGGATCGGATTCTGGGGCATCTTGTTCCATCTTGTGATGTTGCCCATTCTTTGACAAGCATCACACCTGGTGATGAAACTGTGAGCGTCTTTGAACAAGGTTGGCCACCAGAGACCTGCTTGAAGAACCTTTTGAGCTGTCTTGAACGTGGCGAAGTGACCTCCATAGGTGGAGCCATGACAGTGCTCAAGCACTCCCTGTACTTCCCCTTATGCTATGCATCTTCGGAACAGACCGTCAGAACCTCTCTTGTACAGATAGGGTTCATCCCAGAAGTAATGGTTGACTTCTCTGAAAAACTTCTTCTTCCTGTAGGGATCCATGTCATCAGGAACTTCTCCACAGACCTTGTAATTTACGAAATCAGCATACCATGGCGCAATATCTGAGGTGATCGCCATACAGTTGATTTTTAGGTTCTCAACCCCGGCGTCTTGCATCTGCTCACAAACCTGGGCGAACAGAAATTGTTCCTCAGGCATTAAGTCATCTATTGGAACAGCATCTTCAATCCTCATCCTTGACAAGTGGTCTGCAACTCCATTTTCTATTCCTTTCTTGTCAACTATCTCCATGTCAAACTCCTGGAGAAGCAGGATCCATCTCAACAGTCTCGGTTTGGTATCCTTCTTCGAGTAGATGTGTCTCAGAGCGGCATGATCAGTATACACAATGACCTTCGAACCCACAAGATAACTCCTGAATTTCTTGAATGCAAACACAACTGCTAGGAGTTCCTTCTCTGTGGTAGCATACCTTCCCTGGGTCTCGTCCAAGGTGCGACTCGCATAGTAGATGACATGAAGCTTCTTGTCAATACGCTGTCCCAGAACTGCTCCAACTGCGAAGTCTGAAGCATCACACATGATTTCAAAAGGATGATCCCAATTCGGAGCTTGCACTATGGGTGCTGAAACCAAGGCTTCCTTGATCTTGCTGGAGGCTTCCAAACATGCTGCATCAAATTCGAACTCAACCTCCTTGCACAGCAACCTTGTCAAAGGTCTTGCAATTTTTGAGAAATCCTTGATGAATCTCCTGTAAAACCCAGCATGTCCCAGAAAACTCCTGATGTCCTTCACTGTCTTAGGCGGTTGAAGCTGAACCATGACCTCAATCTTTGTCTTGTCGACCTCAATTCCCCTTTCAGAAATCTTGTGTCCTAGAACGATCCCTTCTTCAACCATGAAATGGCACTTCTCCCAGTTCAGCACCAGGTTCGTCTCCTCACATCGCGTCAATACCCTGCACAGATTCAACAAACAGGAGGAGAAAGTGGAACCGTATACAGAGAAGTCGCCCATAAACACTTCCACTAACTCCTCAATTAAATCCGAGAAAATTGAAGTCATGCACCTCTGAAAGGTGGCAGGAGCATTGCACAAACCAAATGGCATGCGTCTGTAGGCGAAAGTGCCATAAGGACAAGTAAATGTTGTCTTTTCCTGGTCATTTGGGTGGATAGGGATTTGGAAGAATCCACTATACCCATCAAGGAAACAATAATAGGGATGACTGGCTAGTCTTTCCAACATTTGATCAATGAAAGGAAGAGGAAAATGATATTTCCTAGATACAACATTCAACTTCCTATAATCAATGCAAATCCTATGTCCTGTGATGGTCCTAGTTGGGATTAGCTCATTCTTATCATTTTTGATGACAGTAATTCCTCCCTTTTTAGGTACACAGTGTACTGGAGATACCCAAGTACTATCAGAGATAGGATAGATAACTCCAGCATCAAGTAGTTTTAGGATTTCTTTCTTAACCACCTCTTTCAGATTAGGATTCAATCTTCTTTGGGGTTCAATACTAGCATATGATTCATTTTCAAGATTGATCATATGGGTGCAAAGACTAGGTAAAATTCCCTTGATATCATCTAAAGAATAACCAATAGCCTTTCTATATTTTTTTAGCTCAGCTACTAGCATCCCCAATTCATCATCACTTAACCTAGCATTCACTATAACAGGATAAGTTGAATTGGTTCCCAGAAAGACGTACCTGATCCCGGAAGGAAGAGTTTTGAGTTCTACCTTTGGAGCTTTCAGTTCCGACCAGTCGTCAGCACGGGAGTCTTGAATGATCGCGGTCGAGTGAGAGGGGTGCGACTCGATCGAACGGGACAATGGTGTCTCGAGTCGGGTCTTGACGTCGGTCGAACGGCAGATATCACGTTCTGAACTCTCTGTCTCAACTATACATACCTCCTCTGCGTCAGATATCTGCTCGAATTCCTCTGATCCATCCGTTTCTTTGTGGGAATCTAGCAGATTCTTGTAACAAGTGGTCTCCCCATGCAGAAACCCTTCTTCTCCATCCTTGGTTAGAGCGGTGTTGAGATGATCTTCTTCAGCTAGTTCCTCCAACAACTCGTCAGCCAATTTATCCATCTCTTCAATGTAGAAGACTTGTCCTCCTATCGTTGGCTTCTTCAAGGTATCCTTGATGTCAAACTTCATAGTGAAGTCGTCGCCCAGATTGAGGTCAATCTTCCATTTCTGACATCAATGATGGCTCCAACAGTCGCTAGGAAGGGTCTTCCTAAAATCAGAGGATCTTTAGGTTCTTCATCCATCTCCAGAACCACGAAGTCGGTTGGCACTTCCACGTCTCTGATCCTGACAGGTAAGTCCTCTAAGATACCATGTGGAAGTCTCACTGATCTATCTGCCAGGATGAGGGAAATGTCGCATCCCTTAAACCTTGTGAAACCCAACCTCTTAGCCACGGAGAATGGCATCAGATTCACTGAAGCGCCAAGATCACATAAGCACCTCTCAAAAGACATAGGTCCAATGGAGCAGGCTAGAGTGAATGATCCAGGATCTTTGAGCTTCTTGGGCACAACCTTCTTCTGGATGATTGCACTGCACTCAAGACTTAGTACAACCATGCCTTGAACTTCTTTTGATCTCTCCATCACTAAGTCCTTGAGGAATTTCTGGTAGTGAGGAACAAGTGCGAATGCATCCAGCAATGGCATCCTCAACTCAATCTCCTTGACTTGTTTTTCGAACAAGGCTTTGTATTTCTCAGTAAGCTGCTTCTTGAATCTCATTGGAAATGGTAGAGGAGGCTTGTACGGTGGAGGGATGAATCTCGCAGGTCTTTCATCAGGAACAGCAGGTTCCTTAACAGCTTCAGGTTCAGACTGCTTCACTGGCTCGATTGGATCTTTGATTGCTTCTACTGGGTTCTCCATCTGAGCGTCATCCTGAACAAAATCCTCCCCATCTAATTCCGCACTGTCCTCAGTGACGTCTGGAACTCCTTGTCTGGGAGGCAATGTTTTCCCACTTCTCAGCGTAATTGCATTTGCAAACTCCTTGGGGTTCTGAACAGCTTTCCCTGGGAATTAGCCAGACTTTGGTGCAGAAGTAGAAGCAGATTGGCCTTCCATATACCTTATCTTTGAATTCAAAGCTTCAAACTTTACGTTCAGATCATTGTAGGAACATTCCATCCTCTGACTAAGGTCAGCAAACTTCTTAGCAGTATCCATAGAACCGCTAGCTTGGCCCTGAAGAATTTGTTGCATCATCTGCTTCATTTCTTGATCTGGGGTTGGTGTAGGCTGAACTGGTGGAGGGCGGAATCCTAGCGGTGGTCTTGAGGAAGGTTGGTAACCCTGCTGGAACTGTTGTTTTGGAGCGAATCCCGGATTGTATGGCACAAAAGGTTTTTGTTGACCTTGCTGTTGTTGTTGAGGCGGGTACACCTGATCTTGTGGATTAGCAACATTGGTACTTCGTTAAGACAAATTGAGGTTTGTCTTGTAGTGGTTGTAGCCTTTGTTGTAGCCACCCTGATTCTGAACATAGTTAATCTCCTCAGTCTGCTCACCCTCCCCGTCTGGAACTTGGAAAGGGTCGTCGTCAGAGACGAAGTGGACGTTCCTCTGCTGGCTCAGCAAGATACGGTCAAGCTTCTCATTGACATTCTTGAGGTCCTTCTTGTACTTCTCTTCAGACCCAGCGTCGCCGTGAAATGTGTGGTCATAATCCTCGCTGTAGTTGCCGTCGGACTGAGCGAGATTCTCCACCACTTGCCAACCTTCATCGACGTCCTTGTTCAGGAAGTTACCATTAGAAGCGGTGTCAAGCAGCATACGTATTTTGGGAAGGACACCACGGTAAAGAGTACTCAGTAATGACTCGTTGCTGAAACCATGGTGTGGGCACTGACTGTGGTAGCCCTTGAAACGCTCCCATGCTTCACAGAATGATTCTGAGCTCTTCTGAGTGAAGCTGGAAATCTCATTCCTGAGACATGTTGTTCTGGAGTTAGAGAAAAACTTGGCCAAGAATGCTTTCTTGCAACCATCCCAGGTGGTGATTGATCCCTTGGGAAGGTTTTTCTCCCATTGATGAGCCTTGTCTCCCAGGGAGAAAGGGAAGAGGCGCAACTTGTAACCATCCTCACTCACGCCGTTGATCTTGGTGAGACCACAAAGACGGTCAAACTCGTCCAAGTGGTCGAGTGGATCCTCCATAGGCAACCCGTGAAACTTGTTTCCTTGGATCATGGTGATCAGACCACTTTTTATCTCGAAGTTGTTGTTCGGCACGGCGGGAGGGACGATTCCAGCACGTTGAGTATGAGTGTTCGGTGCATCCCCAGCACCAATGTGTCGCGGTCCCTGATGTGGTTCATTTTGGTGTTCCATAGTGACGTGTGCGGGATGATCAGTGGGTTGACGAGCTTGTCGTGGGCGTTGTAACCGATTGATATCGTCAATAACAGGTAGGAGATTCTGATGCCCTCTTGATCTTTTGTGCATGCAAGATTGCAATCAACAGGTACCTGATTAGCAAAACAAACAAGCAGACAACCAAAACAAGTCAGTACTCAGAATGATAATTGTAACAGAACTTAATCTTGCAAAACTTGAAATCATAAATGTAACAAAACGGTTCCCAAATGGCAACGGCGCCAAATTGATACTAGGATTTTTGTGTCTATCCTAGCAGGTTCAATTAACCTTATGCCTTGTAGTACTTAAGGTGTCAATCCGAATGGGATGTCGCTAACAATCAAGATGCAATCAAGAAGTCACAAGTCAAGCCAATTCAAAAAGAGTGTTTTTCTAACAATCCTAGAATGGTCAAAATTTAAAACGGAAATGAATTACAGAAACAGAAACGAAAATGTATGACAAGAAGCAAGCAAGAATAAGTGAAACTGAAAATGATTCTAAGCATGAACAAATGAAACAGTCTCGGGAATGTAATATCAATCAAAAAGATAAAAGTCCTAAGGATGGGAGTAATTGACGTCGGTGAAGTATCCTAGTCTACAGAGTGTTTAACATGCCACAAGCAATCTATCCCTAAACAATGAACATCACGACTTAGCTAATCCAATCTCTTGACAGAAGCTACTCAGACTCAACCACTTCCAAACCTAGCTCTCGCTAGAGAAATATGATCAAGCATGGCATGTCAAACAAGTTCATACACGTCAACAAACATCCTAGACAGCTAATCTCTTAGGCTAGGAACTTAAGTCTCTGGCACTAGTTGGTCAGACATTTCATCGAACACCTTTTGGGTATGAAAATGTCTCAAACCTAGTTCCAATTGATCAGAGAAAAACTAGTATTTCCTACTCTAGCCCAGAAGGGACATCATACAATCAACGCTTAAACACTCTGCATCCTAAGATCCCCCACCTAATCTATCCCATCCTCAAGAACTATCACACTACTCAGATCCGAAAATCATAGTCAAGGTTGCAAACGCATAAAACATTGAAACAAGCATTCTTAGATCAATTAAAATGTGAAGAACAACTTTGTAGAAGAAATCAAATCAAAATACTGAATAAGTTCAAAGATATTGGGATACAAAGTCGGAGTACGTCTTTGGTGGCTAGGGAAACCTTACAAAAGAAAACGAGATCAAAACTAACATGTCCTTTAGTCAAGACTTAACAAAATGTATTTATAGTAAAAATATGTAAATCCCTAAAACTTAAAACGACAAGGTGAAGCGTCGGTTTAGGAATCTCATGAAGCGTGTTAGGCGGAACGTCTTCCTGACATGTGCGAACAAATAGTGGCTCGAGTGGGGGATGGTGTTGGCTCGAGTGGAGGAGGGTCGAGTCGACGGGCAGCAGCTTGAGCTGGAGGGTCGAGTCGACGGGTGGCGACTCGAGCTGGAGGTATACGCTCCCACTAAAACGATGATAACTTTTGAACCACACCTCCGATTGGGTTGAAATAAACGGCATTGGAAAGATGACTCAATTCTCTAAAACTTGAAGACATCGAAAGCTGAATCCCCCGACCGGTGGCTCGAAGGACGACTCGAACGGCGACTCGATCGACGGTCAAAGTGTTGCTCGAGTGGGTGACGACTCGATCGACGGTCAAGGTGTTGCTCAAGTGGGTGACTCGAACGACGTCGAACGGCGACTCGAACGGCGACTCGAACGATGTGTTCCCGACGTTTCCTAGATACCTGAAATACTCCGAAATGCACAATGTATGCAAGAATGATGCAAGAACTACCTAAATATGCAAAGTGTACAAAAGAGACTAGAAATTTATGCAAAACAACTAGTTATCCTAACTAAATGCATGAAAAATACATGCTTAGCAGAGACAAAATATAGACATATCAAAAAGTCACCAGCAACTTGAAGAGTAAAGGATTAAAGCCATTAACCGTAACATAAACACTGCATGCCTCCTCATCAACTTCTCGAATAATACCCAGCTTCTTACCAATAGCCTCCAAAGTGGCAATCTCCCAAAGATGCATTGGGATACCAGCAACTTTCACCCAGAAATTAATGGCAGAGGGATAGGTTGAAGGGATGATTGGCTCCCACTTCACCAAAGAGATCATCCAACCATCAAAATGGTAAGGACCATTTTGTAAAACCCCTTGGAGATAACTCTCTTCTACAAAGTTGAACTGAAAGGTACCTTGACCCAGATCAGCTCCCACCACTTTATCTTCAAGCTTCCAGATCTTAGGAAAAGTGAAAATCAAAGACTTTATTCGTTGAATTGCAGGATTCATCAGCCTCCCTATAAGAGTGAGAGAAAACAGCTGAATCCGCTGAGCCAAAACTGAGTTGGAGATCTTGACAGTCTCCGTACGCACTAGAGGAGTCTTAACCTTGAGGAAGCGTGATTGAGCCATGGAGGAAAGCACAGAACGCCACAACCGAACACAGACCACACCAAAACACCACAAACCACAAAAGATGAAAAGTAACAAAGTACGAAGGAGAGGAAGACAACTGAACCAAAAGAACCGAAGACACCAACTAAATACCCTGATATCCATCATAATGCCCCGACGCAATAGAAGGGATATGCCAATCAACAAGATCCCGAAACTATACGCAGATAAGGAACCAATATCAATCCCGTTTCCCGTAAACCACAAGAAATGGAAACCACATCTTCCATAACAAGGAAAGCATCGATTCTCCCCCATGACACAGACCACAAACCAAATCACCCACCTTAAAACCATCAAATCCCAATCAGAAGCCAAAGAAAATCCCGCAACTCTGATGCCAATCCACCCATTACCCCAGACATAATTCCGCTGATCAAGCCAAATCCAATCATTAAGAACCAAGAGCAACGAAATCCCTAATCTAAGATCGAGATCTCTTACCAAAGGAAAGGAACCTGAAAAACTCAGAGGCAGACTTCCGATCTGACTCTGGTTACAATCACTGAACGGAGTACGCAAGAGACCCTCTCTCCGTCTCCCAAACTCGCCGGGAACCATCTGTCAAAAACTAGAGCACATATTGAAATTTCTTTTGTAATTTTTATTTAAAGCATCATATATGTGATTATTTTATTTGTTTTAAAAATTGTTTTTCTGTTTTTGATAAAACACTATGCCATTAAATCATATGTTGAATATGACTTATGAAAAGAACATATATTTTGTATAGATTTTAACCTGTGGTACACCGTGAATTAAGTTATTTGATAAAAGAAAATTTGTTTGTTCATTTTTTTTGAATTGTTTTTGTGTTTAAAATTATATATTGTATTTTGATTGTTAATTCTATGACTTAACCCTCAGTATATCGCATATTAACTTTTTGTTACAATATTAATTTAATCAACTTAATTAGATATGTCTATTATTTAATATTCATATTATTAACAAAATAATAAAATGATATTTTACCCATGTAGCACAAATTAAAGAAATTTTAAATTTATATTAGTATCTACTCAAACACGTCATGTCATATAACCCTGTCGTGTAATATTTTAACTCGCAGTACACCATGAATTGTAATGTACTAATATGTATAAACATAATAATCATCATTATAAGTATGATAAAATAAAAGACATGAAACGAAAGATGATATCAAAAGGTAACAATAGATTATTGATCAGTTTATTTTGTAGTATAATCGGAAATCACTCTTAATCCGCGGAAGGGTGATTATTTTTTGAGATTTTTTTGTCTATATATGGTCAATTAAATATTGTTTGGAGATTTTATTTTATTCTTTCGAATATCATGTTTTAGAGGATCTTAAATCGAGATTAACAAATGGTTACAACCCATATAACCTATAACCTATCAAATAATTAAATAATTAATCTTATAGCCCATATTATATTGTCTACAAAAAGAAGTTGTATACTTCTGTTTTATTATATAGGGGATAAAAAACGTTATTTAATAAATATACTATTTTGTTTGTCAATATTGGATTAAAGAATCTCTGTCAATAATTGAGTAATGATAAAAGAAATAGGAATCCAAAATTAAATAATTGTTAGAATGAAAAAGTTTTAGAGAATTGTTCTATTGTATATTCATCTAGGACACAATATATATATATATATATATATATATATAGATAAAATATTAGGATTTAGGATTTACACTAATGGGTTGATAATGGATATTCATACAACTATATAATTATTTATAACACTCTATCTTGGATGACCCTTATAAAAATGTAAGGCCAAATGAGCATGTGAGATGTTGTTTCATTAAAACTTTACCAGAAAAACCCGATGAAAAAAACTTTGGTTAAGAGAGTACATCTCCCACAAGTATTTTCTGAGAATCATTGTACTACTACTCATATTTTATTTCTCATACATATCCACATATGTTTCACTAGTTTTTACACATTCAAGTATACGGACTGTTAGTCCAAATACTTTCTTTTCTCTTCTCTTCAACAAACTTTAACTATTTTTTAGTGACTTCTTTCCATGATTGGTCAATCATTCTTTAAGTAAAATTTTGATATAAATTCCTCTATTAACCGCAGGTTTACGATCCTCGATTTTCATCCATAGCATCATCAACTGCAACACTGCATGCAAATATATTTACGACGTCGATTTGCTTTTCGGTTCCCTTTCATTCTACACATGACTCAACTTGTTGAGATTTTCTTTCATTATGATTCTCAGGTACCTGAATCTTTCTTACTCATGTCTAAGTCTCTAGATCTCTTCTAGAGATTATTCATAACTTTATGCTTCCTCGGTGCCATATTAATTTCTGCTCATTTTCTTTTCTGAGGATGCTTATATTTGAAACATAAGTCTATAGCACTTCATACGATCTTTAGACTGGTATTGTTCGTTTGGTGAACTAGACGCAATATCTGGACGCAGATGCATGTCATTAAGAAATAAACTGGATTAGTTATCTGGATGAGTTTTCAAAACTCATCCACAATTGGTAAAAGTCAAAATTACCCCTATTGTAATTAACTAATTACAAAATATTTTTTCTCAATTTTAATATACATACAACCCTAAAATCCCTATTCTTCATCCACCAACCCGTAAAATTATGTTTCCCGCCAAAAACATAAAACTACTACGTTTTCCCCCCTAAACTGCAAAATCTCGTTTTTTCTTCAAACCGCAAAATCTCATTTTCCTGCCAAAAATGCAAAAACACGAAAACTTGTTTTTCCGCCAAAACCATAAAATTACGTTTTCCCGCCAAAATTTCAAAACTACGTTTTCCCGTCAAAAATGTAAAATTTTATTCTCGCCAAACTCGCAAAATCTCTTTTTTCCACCAAAACCGCCAAGTCTCGTTTTCCCGCCAAAAACGCAAAATCTTGTTTTTCTGCCAAAACACGCAAAATTACGTTTTCCCACAAAAAAAGGAAAATTTATTTTTTCGCCAAAATCGCAAAATCTCGTTTTTCCACCAAACTTGCAAAATTACATTTTCCCGCCAAAACCGCAAAATCTCATTTTTATATATTTATTTAAATTTAAAATAAAAATAAGCTATAAACATGAATAAATTAAAACCACTAAAACATATTCAACATAAAATAAAAGGTTTTTTGGTCTTTTACATATATTGTATCGAGATACAAATATCAACTTACAAAACAAATATAATTGCATCCAGATACAATTTAGGGATTTTAGTTGAAAGTACCACATTCACTTAGAATCTTTTCTACTCTACCACATGTGAAAACTGTTTTTCTATTCTACCACAACAGAAAATTAAAAGTCGTAAATACCCTCTCTTTTGTGAGAAAAAATCTGGAATTAATTGTGTTTTTTTTTAATAAAATATGAGGGGACCGTATACTACTGACAATTAACATTTAATATGCACAAAAGTAATAAACAGTGGGTCAAAGAAATGAGTTATAACTGTTTGGAAGAAGAAAGAGAAATAAGTAATAGAAAAAACACATGTGATGACAAGATGAGAGCATTAATTGAGTCTGTAGACAAGTTATTCCGTTGACAAAATGATTTTTTATAGATAAGTTTTATTTGTTGATCATGGTAGACATATTCATTTTTTGGACTGTAGACAAGTTATTTTTAATGAATTTATAAAAATGTATTTTTTTTGTAGACAAGTTGAGCTGATAGACAAATTATTAAGTACATAGTGACAGACAAGTTTGTAGATAAGTTGGTTTTGTTGTTTGTGGACACATAAGTTTTGTTGTTTTCAGATATATAGTAGACAAGTTGATTTTAGTATTTGTGGACAAGTTTCAATTTGTTAAGCTTGTAGACATATTTTTTTTAGTAGACAAGTTGGTTTTTTTGTTTATTGACAATTTCCAATTTTTAGGTCTATAAAACTAAATCGGACAACAAATTAAGATCATAGTAGACAATTATGAAATCGATGGACAAGTCGTAAAATATGTCTATAAAAAATCAGACATCACAAGAAAATATATAATTTTGAAGTGGTGAGGTCCATCTCCTTGACACGCCATTGTTGGTTTTGTGATCCATCATGAGGGGACAAATCGAGGGTAAATAAAAAAGGTTATTGATTAGGGGTTAAAGATGGGATAATGGAAGATGAAAAATGTTATCCTTACACTATATTGTGGACTACATATGAGAAAAAAGGAAGATTGTGGTGGTTTTCAAGTTTTTTTTGTTGGGATTTTTGGATAAAAAGTTAGAAAACAATAGAAAGAAGTAAAAAAAATTTGTGTTTGTCGATTTGTTGTTTTTAGAAAAATGGAGAGATAAATATTGGAAGGAAGAAAAAGTTGAATACCTCTTCTTCTATCTACTTTAGTCTGACATTAGTATGACAAAAGATGGAGGGAGAAAAAAAAAAAAACGTTCATTTATTATTAAACCTTTTCAAACAAATACAAAGAAGTTAGTCAAGGTTAGTTTAGTCATTTAATGTTGTAAATGTGGTATTTGAGAAAAAGAGTTATGGAATGTGGTAGATAGAATGAAAAAAGTTTTTGAATGTGGTAGATTTGTTAAAAAAACTCTATAATTTATAGACACATAAACCAATAACACAAACAAACATCATCTAGATGTTGCGCCGTCTTGATACTGTATCGAGATATTATGTCTAGTTCACCAAACGAACAGGGCCTTACTAACAGTTGATGTTATCTTTCTAGGACATTAATTGGAGTACATGTGGTATATGTGACTTTGTCACTCAAGGTAAGAAAATAGTTATAGCATGCTTCTAGCTTCTTTACCAATAAATTATCTTTTAATTTTTAGCAAACATTTCAAAGTAAGAGGATCAAGATAATTTCTTTTTCGCTTTATATTTTCTCCCACTAAACAACATTTTTAGCATTTCGAGCCTCAAATTCTCGAAAATAAAATATTTAAATGAGATTCATATCCAACATATTTCCAACATTCTTTCAAATTCCATCTTATATCATTGTGGTGGAGCAACCAACATGTATAACACATTTAAATGAAATATATACATCCAGATCGTAGATGCATCCTCCTACTCGATCCACCATGTATCTCAACCTCCAACTCGACCTACAGAAAGACCGATCGAGTGGGAGGAATAAAAGTTGAGCGAGAGACGCTCCACTCGATTCACATTGCTTAGGAGGACTTATCAAGCAAGACGATGAAGCATAGGAGGATAAGCTCTCAAATTCATGAAAATCTCCTCAAAGATTGAGTCGAATGAAGAACTTCTGTTGGGATTCAGCTTCTGATGTCTTCAGAAAAGTTGTAGGGAATTGAGTTATCTTTCCAATGCCGGTTATTGCAAGCCAATCATAGGTGTATTTCAAGAGTTACCACTGTTTTAGTGGACATATGTACATCCAGAATTCCAACTCGACCTGCACTCAAAGAAGAGCTGTCACTCGACCCGTCATGTTAGCAGCGATTCGACCGACATTTCCCAGGAGGATTCCTGGGCACCCTCAAGACATGACTCGATTGACTGTCTTAAGCCGCCACTATATCAACGATCTCAAGCCACCACTCGATCGACATTCTCAAGCCGCCACTCTATCAACACACTCACGATGTGACTCGATCGACTCTCTTAAACCGACGTCCTAGCTTCCAACTGAAGACACGTCGAAGAAGAGCTTGTGAACCGCCTCTCTACTTTGTTGTTTTATGTTTTAGGGTTTTTTATGTTTTTCTATGTTTTGATAAATATTTTAAAATCAATGATTGAATAACACATGATTTTTTTTGGATTTCCAAATCCATTAAAATCATAGAACCAATAACCCCACCTTTAAGTCTTTACCTAAAGGAAACATACTCCTCCACTCACTTTCAAACAAGTACATGTCTACTCAAATTTTTTTCAGTAAACAAATATATCTGCATGTACTTGTTCACAAAAAGCTTCAATCTTTTCATAACAAGCAAAAGCTTCGAGGCTTTTTTTTTTTATAGGAGAAGTTCTGAAAGAGAGAGTGTGTTGATAGATTCTTGAAGGTGAAAGGAGATAGTGTGAAAAAAGCTGCAAAACAACTAATCTCATGTCTTTCATGGAGACTAAACTTCGATCTTGGTATGTTTTTTTTTTCCTTTCACCTTCATATATGTTATGTATATACGTTTGCTTCATTTTGAATCAAACGCTTTTGTTTTTTTTTTTTTGACATGTTAAGAGCGATTGGGAGTAGAGGAGTTCTCAACGGAGCTTGGCAACAGTGTAGCTTACATCGCCGGTCACGACGGAGATGCCAGACCCGTTAATGTAATTGTTTTTGCATAACAGATCTTGATTTCATCTAATATATAATATTTTTTTGGTCAAAAATCTAATACATAATATTTAATGGTAACAAAAAATGAGGTTGATTTTTGCAGGTTTTACGGTTTAAGAAGCTGCGTAATTTTATATGATTAATGAAAAAACTAATCCAGTTTTTTTGATTGATACTCTTCACAACGTAATTTTTTAAAAACTTTTTTTTGGGGAAAGTTTACGCCTTTGGTGGCGTTTACGATGGATATTGCGATCTCAAGCATGACTAGAAACGCGGAACAGAGCAGGCCCGGCCCACCCCTAAAACAGCTAAAGCATCTGCTTTATGTCACCTACTAAATACTAAATATTTGGACTATCTGACAAAATATTTCTTAAGTGAGTTGGTTTTCTGGTACTTAGATTAAGCATCTAGTTGTGAGTTCGAATCCCTTCATTGACAGTTTTTGTATATTTATAAAATACCATATTAAAAAATGCTTTAGGCCTCCTTAACCCTAGGACCGGCCCTAGAACAGAGTGTTGTTCTACTCTTCGATGCACGTAAGTATGCTAACTCTATGCTATTACCGTATTTTGGGTTTTTAGTTTTTGGTTTTTTTTTTAGATTGAGTTCGTTCGTTTGTGTCAGGGACGGAACGTGATTGAGCGGAAACCCAACACCAACATATATATATATATATATATATATATTGCAATGTAGTTCTGAAGTTAAATGTACTACTTTGCATTAATCAACGATTGATCTTGATGTTTAGTGTAAACAGTTAATGCGTTGCAATGAAAACTCTAATGTCATATTTTTTTTCACCAAAAAACCGTTTTTTACAAAAGATGCTAAATTTTAATTTTTGAAAATTTTGGAGTTACAACAATCAGCCTATGGATCGAGTAGAAAACCATGAAACAAGGATGTCTACATATTTCCTGTTTCCAGAGTGGAGGAGGAGCAGCAGTCGATTCTGAATAGTCTTGTCTATTAGCCGTTCAAGGCGAGGTGCAGAGGTGGGAGCTTCACCTTGTCGACGATTGTTACGCTCTCTCCAGAGAGAGTGAAGTGTTACCTGAAAAGAGTACCTCAGAAAAGGTAGAGAGTGATGGTCAAGCGTTGTTCCTGAAATGAGAATCTGATCCCAAGTAGAAGTGGCATGCCTCCCAAGGAAACCAGCGGTGAGTTGCGTCCAAACTTGGTGAGAGTAGGGACATTGAAAAAATAAGTGATTCCTTATTCCAGCGGGTCTTGTCAGAAGACACAAGCGGAATCAACATGTCTGTTCCATTTCAACATTCTGTCACCAGTAGAGAGTTTGTTGTGCATTCCTAGCCATGTAATGAATGCAAACTTTGGTGTGGCTTGTGTAAACCACACTCCTTTAGCCCAATCGCAAACTGGTTGCTCCACTCTGATGAGCTTCCAAGTATCTGACGTCGAGAATCGTTTTTTAAATCCAGTAGGGGATTTCCATAAGTTGACATCCTATAACTCAGGTCTCCGTTTGGACTGTGCAAGTGCAATCTCTGCTTCGACTTTGTTTAGTATTGGGAGCCGATGCCGTCTGCTTCTATGGGTGGTAAATATTGTCGCCATTGTTGCCGTCTTCATAATCCCCATCTCAATACACCTGCTACCAAGAACATCAGCCAGCGTCCCTAACGGTGACCATCGATCATACCAGAAAGAAGTGGTATGTCCATTATTAATTTCTATTCGATGAAAATATTTTGCTACTTCCCTCAGCTTAAGGATTTTTTGCCACATCCAGGAACCATGATAAGAGGTTGTTTCCAAATCCCAGAAAGACTCCTGACGGATAAGATATGTATGAACCCACTGTCCCCAAAGTGATTGCTTTGATGCTAGGAGCCGCCAAATTAGCTTAAGACCACAAACGATGTTTGTTTCCTTGAGCGGCCTGAGACCTAGAACGCCCTCAGAGTTGGCCCACTCCAGAGAAAAGCAGAACAGAGCCCTTCGATCTCCTTCATACACTTTCTTGGTAGCCGAAACACAGAGGACCAAAAATTAACAATGCTCATAAGAACTGATTGGATCAGTTGCAGACGCCCCCCCCCCATATGATAAGGATCTACTTGTCCAAGTACTAATTCTGTTTCGAATCTTTTCAACTAGAGGTAGGTAATCGTTACTGGTCATTGCTCTGGTCATGAGGGGTAGACCAAGATAACGCACCGGTAACATACCCACTGCAAAGGGGAAATTTTCTCGAATCTCTTCCTGGACTCACTGTGACATTCCAGCTATGTATAAGGTAGATTTCTCTCGACTTATTTTCAGGCCTGACACCTTCGCAAACTCGTCAAAGATAGTGATGATGCCTTGAACTGACCGTTTGGTTCCTTCTGCAAAGACCATGAGGTCATCTGCGAAACACAAATGTGTTAAGAGGAGATTATGGCACCGGGATGATAGCCAAATCTATTCTCCACCGCTGCTTTGTTGATCATATGAGAGAGAACATTCATGCAGATTACGAACAAATACGGCGAGAGAGCACAGCCTTGTCGTAGTCCCCGCGAACTGCCAAAGAAGCCTGCTAGTTCACCATTAACTTGCACTGAAAAAGTTGTTGTTGAGACGCATAAGCTGATCCAGTGTGTGAATCTTTTGGGAAAATTAAGGGCCTGTAGAGTGTTGAGCAAGAAGGTCCATTGTACCGAATCGAAAGCTTTAGAGATGTCAATCTTCATCGCACATCTAGGTGAAATGTCATCCTTGTGATAATCTTTGACCAATTCAGAAGCTAGCAGGACATTCTCCATTAGTAAGTGATCCTTAACAAAGCAGTCTGATTTGAAACGAGAAGCTCATGGAGCAGACCTTTTAAACAATTAGCTAGGATCTTCGAGATCACTTTGTAGAGAATATTGCAACACAATATAGGTCGATAGTCTTTCATGACCCTGACATCCTCTTTCTTTGGTATCAAGGCGAGTATTGTGGTGTTAACACATTTAGGCAGAAAACCTTTCTTGAAAAAAGATTGGATCGCTACTGTAAAGTCAATTCCTATGACTGACCATGCGTGTTTAAAGAACTCACTGGTATATCCATCAGGCCCCGGACTTTTATTTGCCGGCATGGAGAACAGAACTTTCTTAACCTCTTCAGCAGAAACCTCCTTTTCGAGCATTCCTCTCTACTCCTCACTACAACGAAATTGCAGTAAAGATTCAAGAGTACCAATAGTGATACCCTCGTAGTCGCTTGGTATATTGATATATCATGGTTTTGTAGTTTTTAACCATGATATAAGGAGTCTTTTGATGTGTTTTTAGGTTCTTTGAGAGTCTTTTCAGGTTTTATAGGATTTTAGCATGGATGGAGCAAAGTGGAGCGATTTGGATCAGCTTGGAGCAATAATCTGGAGGAAATGAAGTTGGATTCGGATCAGAGTCATGGCATCGATCGACACCACTTAATGGGCATCGATCGACACTCCTGTTTACCCGACGAGAGAACAAAAATTGGAAGTTTTACAAATCTGCCCCAAAGTCTTCCATAATTGCAACACAAGTCCCTGACGTGTTTTAGGACTTATAAATAGTGTTTTTAGGTTTTACAAACCATAAAGTTGTTTTCTAATTCTTATTATTTTCTGCAACCCTGTGAGATTTTGAGAGCTTTGGAAAGAGAGAGAGATCTGCTTTGAGAGAAGAATTCTTGAACTCCCTTACTCTTTTTAATTTCAATTGCTTATTATTCAGAAAGATGTTTTGTTCTTCATTGATCATGTCTGAGTAGTTTGCTTGTTAGGGAATTAAATTGATCTTCATCCTTGGTTGTTCTTCACAATAATTGATCTTCATCCTTGGTTGTTTTTCATTGATCTTCATCCTTGGTTGTTCTTCACAATAATTCTTGATTGATCACCTAGAATTATTATCTTATGGAAATAAATTGATATGAGAATATAATTGTTTTCCTGATAAAACCTTTTGATGAGCAAAATTATTTCTTGCAAAGAGATTTGGATTTTAATAATTTTGTGAACAATCTAAACCTGATTTTATTGCTGATTTTTAACCTAGAATTTTACAAAGAGATTTGGATTTTCTGGTTTTAAATTTAGATATTATTTGCAGTGAGAACTGATTTAATTTACAAAAGTGTTTAGAGTTCTAGATCTGTTCTTAATTGCTTGAATCCTTTTTATTTCCCTAGGCCTAGCTTTTTGGTCATCTGAATTTACACAGCTTTTATTTAATATTTTGCATTGCTTATTTTAAATTCAAATTATTCTGTTTAGCATAATCATAAAACTCTATAATTTATTGTGTAGTCTTGAGTCCTTGTGGAATTTGATCCCTAAGTACTACATTGATCTCTTAATTTGAGAGAGTAGCTCTAGGGTTAATTTGAGCATATCATATATGTCCAAGAAAATCCGAAAAAAACGAGCTGCTTCTCTCTTTATTGCATCTTGAGTAGTAGCCGTCGAGCCATCTTCACAGCATATTTCTCTTATGGCATTGTGTACTTCTCGATTCTTTACAGCATTATAGAAAATGGTATTATTTTGGTCACCAACCTGAAGCCAATGTAACTTCGACCTCTGCTTTAGAAAATTCTCCTCAAGCTCAGATAGGTGAGTCCATGTAGCATATGTGTCAGCTTCCTCCTTGATTGCAGCAACCGTTGGGCTTGCAAGTGTTGCTGCTTGCTGAGCACACAAAACAGCGTGTGCTTCCTTTGTCCTCTTGACTAAATCACCTAAGCGATCCCGACTAAGGTCCCTTATAGGCTGTTTTAAATCCTTTATATTTTTTGAAAACCTGAACATAGCAGAGGTGGAGTGAAACAAACTCGCTGTGTCATCCCAAAAAGATTGAACGAGAGGACGAAACTCGGGCAAAGAAGCAACAAAGTTCACAAACTTGAAAGGTTTCTTCACAGCAGGTGCCCCCATATCTAGTTGGATGCGACTCGGTAGATGATCGGAACAACCCCCTGCCTCATAAACACAGAAAGCACGCAGGAATTGCCGAAGCCAGATATCATTTATTAGAACACGATCTAATTTCTTGCAGATCAACCCCTCCTCTTGCTTATTACACCAGGTAAATAATGGACCATGCATGGGAGCCCATATCCGACATAGCACAGTATCGTACAACAGCTTGAAACTCTCTCATACCTGGAGGCAAGAGAGGCGTTTGAGCAAACTTGGAGTGCTCCTCTCCATCCAATATCTCGTTAAAATCTCTCACAACCAACTAGGGTTTAGTCTGAAACATTTGGGAATCCTGATGGTTCCGCAAGTCAGCCCATAAACTCCTCATTTTCTCAACAGAATTCTTAGCATAAATAAAAGAGCAAAAAATTCCTCTTGCTCCCCTTCCAGCAAAACAGAACAGGTTATGATTTGATCACTTTTAAACACGGGAGTCATACATACCGTAGGCCGCCACAACACCCAAATACGACCCAACCGATGAGACTCATAGTGCCATAAAAGACCAATCTTTAAAAACTGAAGACACAATACGATCTGCCTTCTTCTCCTTGACTCTAATCTCCAATAAACAGCCAAACTGCATTTTAGTATTACTTGTCCAATTACGAACAACGGAATGTTTGATAGATTTGTTGAAACCGTGCACATTCCATGAAAATCTTATCATTTAGAGATTGGTGGGGGGAATCTTCTTGCTCGAGGTAACGGAGAGGCTATCCTTAGTTACTTGAGTTGAAGTAGCCCTGGGCATAATAACCGAATCCGAAACCCGAACCCGAACCCGACCCGAAGTGGGCAGTTCGGTTCGGATTCGGATAGGGTAAAATACCCGATCGGATTTGATATTTCATGAGATCGGATATCCTATCGGGTTCGGGTAATATCCGATACCCGAACCAAATCCGAAGATACCAGATCATAATGTAAAACCCATTAACCCATTAACCTCCTAATCCCTAATTCCCTTTTCATTTCTATGTGTTTGTCGATTTTAGAACTTGTTATAGCCTGTTCGACTACCAAACTTCAAAATCGAGGTTACTTTTTTGCTTTTACCCAATAAAATCAGATATTAATCTCACTTGTTCAAGCTGGAAAACCTAAATCGAATAGCATCCTCCCCTCCATCTGCGACTTCACGAAGGAAATCACAGGTTTGTTCTTTGATCTGAAACTCATCTCCTTCGATTTTTTGGTCTGAAACTGAAATCACAAGTTTGTTTATATGATTTGTCTGAAACTGCATTGATGGTGCTTTGATGTTGTATGTTTCATCTTGTTTAATTTTTAGACTTAGTGTGAATCTACAAACTCCATTGACATGATTAGATTGTAGAATCCGAAACTATCTACTCAAGCAATTAGTTTATTTTGATTATACATTTGTACTTGTCTTAGTTTGATTCGTATATGGTTTTAAGTTAAGTTAAAACCATATGATTACTCTTAGTCTCTGACTTTGCTTTCTCTGTTTATATGATTTGCATATGGGCCTTATATGATTACTTTGAGTCTCTGACTTTGCTATCTCTGTTAATATGATATGCAGATGGTTTCGTCAAATCCAGTGAACGAAGTTTATACTGATGATGATTTAAACGATGAAGAAGAAACGATGACACCGAGACCGAGAGCAAGAGGAAAAAGGAAACAAAATGAGGGAAGTGGATCTGGTGGTGGCACTACTGCTGAGCAAAACAAGACACCAAGGACACTAACACCAAGGTCTGGTGTATGGACCCATTTCACAAGATTAGCAGGCAGCCGCAACAGGTGTAAGTGTAACTATTGTGGAAAGGAATTAGGATGTGCAACAAAATCAGGGACGAAGAACTTGTGGAACCATCTCAAAATATGTAAGGCCTACAAGGCATGGGAAGAAGGTCAAGATGCTACAAGAGGACAGCAGGTGATTAATAAGGAAGGAAATATCCAGTATGCAAAAGTCCCTGAGCATGTTTTCAGAGAAGCACTTAATCAAATGTTGGTGATAGGAGAGTTGCCATTGTCTTTTATAGAAGGAGTGGCGTTAAAGTTTTTTTGCGATAAGGTCAGTCACTTTGTTTTTGATTATGTGAATGATTTAATACATGTTTCTTAGCTACTTCATGTAACCAATCTTATCTATTTGTTACGGTTTTAATCAGTCTTTTCTTATATGTAATTCATTTAGGTTAACCTCTATAAACCGCATTCAAGAAGGACAGCAACAAGAGACATTGTGAAAATGTATGTGGAGAGGAAGGCTACTCTTAGGCAATGGTTTTTGGCTAATAAGCAAAGAGTCTCACTCACCACTGATATTTGGGTTTCTTCGGTAACATGTACTTTTTAAAACTAAAGTTCTGATCTTAGCTTTTTATTCTTAATAACCTATACTTACTGTTATTTTTTTCTTCTTATAGGTTCAAGTTACATGGTTATCACAGCACACTACATTGACAAACAATGGCGATTGAAGAAGCTAATCATTGGATTTAAGAATGTGATAGATCACAAAGGTACGACGATTACAAACACACTTCTAGAATGTCTTGCTGAATGGGGGATAGAGAAGGTGTTCAGTGTCAATGTTGACAATGCAACTGCTAATAGCAATGCTCTGGGTCAGTTTCAATCAAGCTTCTCTGAGATATCAAATGATTCTCTGGTTATGGATGGAGATTTCATGCATCTTAGGTGCGCTGGTCATATTATAAACTTGATAGTGAAGGATGGATTGACTGAAATCGATGCTAGTGTGGCTGCAGTCCGTAATGGTATCTCATATGTCAGGTCAGGACCAAATAGAAGAAAGGCGTTTGAGCAAAGAGTTGAATATGGTAAGTTCTCAAAGGGTAGTATGCCACTAGATGTTTGCACAAGGTGGAATTCTACGTATTTGATGCTGACAAGGGCGATTAAGTTGAAAGGAGCATTTGATAAAATGGAGTTTGAGGATAAGCTTTACAATGATCACTTCTTGGAGTATGTTGATGGCGTAAAAAGGATTGGACCTCCTTTGAGTCAAGATTGGCGTAAAATTGAGAGGTTAGTTAAGTTTCTTAATGTTTTCTATAAGGCTACATTGGTAGTATCCGCCTCCACTACTATGAATGCACATCAGTGTTACGGCGAGATAGTTAACATTGCTGTGAAGCTTCAGTTACTTTGTGCTAGTGGGGATAGCGAAGTGAAGTTAAATGCTGAGAAGATGTTTCAGAAATTTGATAAGTATTGGGGTGGGTTGAAGAACATTAACAGGATGTTGATTATTGTTAGTGTTATGGATCCGAGAAAGAAGATGCAGTTTGCAAATTTGTGTTTTGAGGAGTTGTATGGGGTAGAGACTGTAGAATCTAAGGCAATGAAGGATTCAGTTAAGGCTATTTTGCGTGATATGTATAAAGAGTATAGTGAAAGATATGCTGAAGCAACATCATCTGCGGAACAAACTCAGTCTTACTGCTCAGCTCAGAGTAATCGAGAGAGACATCAAGACTTATTTGACTCGGTCGATGATGAGTTTGATGGATACAACCCGATGGAGCAGAAGTATGATACATTGCTCAGAACTATTGGAGTTAGAGATACTAATGAACTAGATACATATCTGAGAGAAGAAGTTGAGAATCCAGATTTGATGATGGGAGTTGAGTATGATGTACTCTCTTGGTGGAAGGTCAATAGTGCAAGGTACCATGTTTTATCTCAGATGGCTAAAGATTTATTTGCAATGCAAGTGTCATATGTTGCTTCTGAAAGTGCTTTTAGCACTAGTGGAAGGATAATAGATCCCTACAGAAGTTGTCTTACACACTACATGGTGGAGGTTCTGATGTGTACTGAACAATGGTTAAAACAAGACATAAAGTTTGAAGAAAAGGTGCTTACAAATGCTCAAATTCTTGCAGAAGTTGAGTCTGAAGATGAGCTTCAAAGAGGTTACTTTCTTATCTCTCTATGCCATGTTAAGTACTTACTTACAAGTTACAGTTTGTAATGTTGGTTTGTTTATTTTCAGAGTTTGAATGTGAAGAAGAAGACTCTTGAGCATGTTACATGGCAGAAGAAGAAGAGGATTAGAAGACTGGTTTACTTGTCTAATCTACTTGTTTTTCTTTTTTAAACTTTATCTACTTGTTTCTCTCTTTTAAACATCAGAATTTAGACTTGCATTCTCTTTAAATCTCTTAACTCTTTTACTCTTTAAGACTATCAATTATGAGTTTCAAACTTTATGTTTTTTTGATATTTATGTTATATGCCTCTTCGGGTATTTTGGTATGGGTTCGAGTTTTTAATAAGGATTTCAGGTATTTTTATCAATTTTGGATAAAAATACTCGAAATCCATCGGATATCCGAAATTCAGTTTGGACTTCGGGTGTATCCGAAAATATCCGAACCCGTTCGGGTTTTATCCGAACCCGTTCGGGTTTTATCCGAACCCGACCCAATTATATAAAATATCCGATCGGATTCTATTTTCATATATCCGAAAATCCGAAAATCCGAACCCGATCGGGTTCGGATACCCGAACGCCCAGGGCTAAGTTGAAGTTTCCGATAATTCTAATGTCATATTTGATATAGTTATATTTGAAAATGCAATTTATTTCAATCTTATAGTTATAATGTAGTAGTTGATATTTACGAAGGATCATTAACTTTGTGGAGATAAAACCAAAAGAAAAAAAAAATGTGGAGATCAAATTATACTCCCAAGGATCATTAACTTCATGTAAAATCTCAACTTTGTAAAAAAAAAAAAAAGCGCACGTGCAACGTTTATCATGAATTCGAAGTCAGTTGTTCGAATTAAGACAGCGTGGTCGTTACGCTGAACAATTTATAGAACATTTTTAAATACTACTCCTACGTTCTTTTGTGAAAATTAACTACAAAAACATGAGGACTTCGGGTTACGCTCTTAGCTAAGAACAGTTTGCACGATTAGATCGATTAACGAAACGGATTAACTCCAGCGCGTCGGCCTACCTAGCCAATATGTTCTTGTTAGGCTTAAATCGTTGGGCCTTGATTGAGCGGAAACCCAACATATATATATATATATTTTGCAATGTAGTTCTCAAGTTAAATGTACTACTTTGCATTAATCAACTATTGATCTAGATGTTTAGTGTAAACAGTTAACGCGTTGCAATGAAAACTCTAATGTCATATTTGATTTATGTTAATGGACATAACTTGGTGAAAAACGTGATTGATCATAGATTAATGTTGAGTTTACACAACTTTTTAGCTTCTTTATTTAGAACTTGGGAGTGTATTAATTCTGTGGTAAACTTTACATTGATAGAAAATAAATAATTTTACGTGATATTCGAATCATCTAATATGTACTCTTTAATTGGTTTCGTTGTAGTGGAACATATTGTGATCCACTATAAACTTGTTACATATTGTACTCTTTATATTGTGAACATATTGTGGAACATATTGGCTTAATAGACTAAAAATAATTATATAAACAGAGGTGGGAAGTAAATAAAACCAAGGGAAGAAATAAATTGACTTTGATCGATCATGTGAATCAAAGCAACGTAGAAGAGTTCATAATAGCAAGCATAAACAAATAATAATAATATTTTAAGATAGAAAAAGAGACATAATCACGAAATCAAGAAGAGCAACTCTAGATTGAGACACTGTTAGGGATCCCTTTCCCAGTAAGCCCACCTTCTCTTGTGTAATCCGTACTATTCGGGTATAACAGAGTGTACGGTATATTAACCGGTCCGGTCCTGTTCTTGAACCTCTTGTCATTGTTTCTCCTTATGATATTGTTCTCTATCAGCTCCAGTTCTTTCCCAAACCGTTTAAACGCCTCTAAAGCCTCATCATCAGCCGTCCAATTCGGTGATTCTCTCTGCCCTAAGTAGACCTCGTCCGTTGAATGCAGAGACAAGGTCTCTATGATTGAGATCCCAAGAAGAGTCTGTAATTGCGGCGTGATCGTCTTCAAGAACGCTACGTCAGTGTCTTCTGCCAGCTCAGTGTACTCAACGGTGCCTGGCTCAGGCATAAACCGGCGGCTGACCGTAGGACGGTTAGGGAGAAACCCGGCGTAAGGATACTGTCCGAAATTGACTGCTGCGTGAAGAGCAGAAGCGATCCAAATGATGATCGTGCAGGATTCGATGAGGTCGTCGCGGGTTTGCATCGATGGCCACCATGATTCGTGTTGTTTGTCGCCGTGGCCTTTGGTTCGGAGCTCAGTCCACCATGACTGGATCTCTATATCGGTTTGGACGGTTATGTCGTTCTTGTAATAGACTGAGCAGTACTCTGTGACCCACGTTTTGATCGCTGACCAAATCTCTAAACCGTCGACCGCATAAGGGTAATCCTCGATCAAAAGCTTAACACCATTGTCGCTATTTCGATCTTCCACGGCAACTCCTCTGTGGAAACAGAGCATTTTAAGGTTACATGTCCCGCAAGACTTGGGGAGAGCAGAATTGTGTAGAAACAGACTTGAGGCTTTACCTTTTGACGAGATCTTTGGGGAGAGCTTGATCGGTGAAAACCCAATTCTTGTAAATTGAAGAAGACAGTTCCATGGCGTATCGACCAGGGAAGACCGTTATCTCCAGAATCCCGTCTGAGTTAATGAGGGCATGTCGCGCCAATGCATTGATGTTCATCGTGTCACGGAAATGAGGATGTAGAAGCTTATAGATCGGATGGACCACACTGAGTTGCCTATTCGACGCTATTATAAACGGTTCAATCACCGCATGTGTCTGCAACCTGCAAAAACCAGAAACGAACCGGTTACTTCAAACCGAAAATCAAATCTTTCTAGCTAGCTAGTCCACAATGTTTTCACCAATTTATTTACCAATGGCTTATAAGCTGGTGATAACCAGAATCATTAACCGCCGCGTAAGCCTTTGCAAGCTGCCAAATTGATGCCTCTACTCCTGTCTCTGCTGGTGTGAAAACTTGGCTCACGGATCCATGTGCTTCACCTTGAGCGTGTGGAAGACTAAGCTCAATTGCGAGAGGCTTCAGAGTTCCGTCTGCTTGAAGCAACAGAAGGGTTCGAGTCGCGTAGGCTTTAGTGTTTGTTGAGTTTATCCTCGTCAGGTAAGGCATTAATGCGTCGTGGTGATCCAATATGTATAGCTTATTCTGTTCCAAAGCCTTTTTTTGATACAAACACAAAACAAAACCAACTGCAGTTAGCTACAAATGGCTATAAATCTGTTTCTTGTCAAACAAGAAAACTATATTACACTTACGTCTTGGACATTGAGGTCGTTCATGTATGATTCTATGTGCACTTCGCGTATCGAACTATCTTGATTTCCATACTTTGCAGAGTCCAGATTGCTCTTTGGTGGAAACTCCTGCATTTTTGTATATCCAAATAATTTAGTAATCAAGTAAGAAAAATCGATGAATTTCAATTATTCGAAAGAAGAAATTGAATGATAAGGTTTAAACCTGGAGACGACTAATCACCACTGGGTTGAGACCAGCCAGCATTTCCCTAGCAAACTCTTCATCAGTTCTCCAAGCCGACCTACTCTCTGTAACAATATAGGATAACTGTATGTCAAAATCTATAAAAAGTTTAGGTCTAAATCGACTATCTAACTGTTTATAGGTTACCTTTGAGAATGTCAGGCAATGGAAACTTCAAAAACCGTTCTCCGTCATTACGAATGAGCTCCCTAAACATCTCCCATGGAATAATGTCACGGAGCTTAGAAATGGTGTGATCATTGGCAAGCTTAATACTACCGTCATAGAGGTGGAAAAGATCTTCAACAGAGTCAAACTCGTTGATGGTCTTGTCGCAAACAGAGGCGATCTCAGGGACAAGCACTCGAGTCACCGCTTTGAGTGCGTAAACGAGGACGTTAGAGAACTTCACATGGCTAAACCGCTCATCCCGTGGCACGTATATGTTAAGGTTGAGGAGAGCCAGCCTGCTCTCGGACTTAGGGTCTGATCAAAACAATGACGTCTAGGTCAAGAAACCATTGAATTTTGAATTGTATAAATGATTTCAAAAGTTTGAGTTGACTAACCGGCTTTATTGGGTTTCCGGCCGGTTTTTACACGGCGAGGATAAGGGAGCTCAGGTGAACCACCGAGAACAGGACGAACTGAGTCAGGACCTTTCTCCGGAGCACCTAAGTCGTTGTAATAAGCGTAGTCGTAAACTCTGTCCCATTCTTTGAGTTCTCCTCCTTTCTCATTACCTCTTAGATTCATTAGCTCTTCTTCTCGTAACACTTTCAATAGCTCCGGTGTCTTACTTGGAAGATATGGCTTTTTTATTTTTAATGAAGGAAAAAAAATTAAAAAGTCAGTCATTTGGTTAAATACTAAAGATAAAATTAAATTTAATATACCCCACTTTGACCTTGTTTGAGAAGAAAACGCGGTCGGAACGGTATCGGTGACTCGGGTAGATCCAAGAATTGCATATGAAATGTATTGGACCGCCTTCGCCTTCCGGACCTTCCGGGAAGCCGCGGAGGGTGAGGGACTTTAGGTAGAATTGGCTACGGTGGTGGTTCTTGATCATAAACGCAGCCGGTGGTCCCATTGACTCGTCCCAATCAAACGTGACTCCAAACGAAGTTTCCTCAGCGGTTACTGACGTTTTTATTTTTGTTACCCAATTCTCCAGATGTGCTGCTTTCCCAAGTCTACCTCTCTTCTCATTGGCTGATACAAAATACCCAAAATATTATTTTTATTGGAAATAAAACACAGAAACTTAGGTTGGAATGTTGGATAAACTAAATAAAAATAAAAAAATAAATTTTTTTTGTCACAACATCATGGTTTATAACAACAAATGAATCTACTATAGTTACTACTAATCTTAGTTTATTCTCAAATTTTGATTGATTTAAGAAAAAACAGAGTAATCCTCTATATCAAGAATCGAGCCAACATTTTTAATAAAAGATGGGAAACTTTAGTGATGAAATCGAAAAAAATGAGATCTGAATGCAAAATTTAAACGGGTCGGGTAAAAGAAAGAATGAATACCCGGGTCGGGTTGGAGAGAGCTGATAAGGTGAAGAGAGACGCGACGACCAAGAAGTTCATGGATTCGATCAAGAAGAGAAGCCATGACGTCTTTGAAATCAAGAAGGTTCTTCTTCATCACAACCACTTCTCCTTCTATTTTCATCGTCTTTAGTCTTCTTGGGGTATGGTATGAAGATAATATTGCAGACTTTTCTCAGAGTGAGGTTGAAGAAAAGATGAAGCGAGAGAGAAAGACTAGAGAGTAGAGAGGTATGATGGTATGAAGATTATAGAGAGAGATGTGTGAGGATTATAAGAATGTTCTTCTTTTTCGCACACTACACAAATTTTAATGTGATACTATATTTATATTGAACACCAAAGGGTTTTAGTTTTTGACATTCTTTTTCTACAATAAATTATTTATCCAATTTCGGTAAAAGGCAAGCATTTACTCAATACTACACTAAGTACTATGTATTGACATTAATATTCACCTCGTTCATGAATCTACATTTCATATATTTGGTTCATTTCCTACTTTTAGTCAAATGTATTTCTATTTGAATTAGCCTTTAATTAGGATATATTAATGAGACTATATAGGTTCATTTACTACTTTTAGTCAAATTAATCTATTTCAATTTCAATTATAATAAATGATCTAAACAGAGTGATTTGGGAGTATGTAACTTTTCTTTTTCAATATATTAATATTTGGTCTGTTTGCATGTTTTTCCCCCTTAATCCAAATTTAATAAAAACAATTTACAAAAATAAACTCTAACAATCTTTTGAATAAACCAGTCCTATATATCGTATCACACTACATAACTAATGGTCTGAGAATCGATTATGTCTGTGTAAAAATGTTACAACTTAGAACATAACATAATCTAGAAACAACATGATCCGTATGGGTGATGGTGCTGCAAATTAAATATCTTTAGCAATTTCCTCTTTCAAGTACAACCATTACTATCTTTGCATATTGGACGCCTTTTTTCTAAGACTATGTACAACACTTCTAGAATTACAACACCTATTTTTTCTTTTTTAACACTCCACATTAGTCCTCGTCTCTTGGACGTTTGGGAATTCGGTTCGGTTCCAGATATATCCATTCGGTTCTAGATATTTCAGATATAGGAGTTTAGAATACATTTGGTTAATTCACTATTTCGGTTCGGTTTTGGTTATTTTTGGTTCGGTTTCGGATACCCACAATAATAAAAAAATTTGTTAAATTTGAAGAAAAATGTGATAAAATTTTGACAAATATATCTACAGCTTCTGGATATACTAGTTATTAAAAATATTTAAGTATTTTGGTCTCAATTTATATGATATTGGCTCAGTTCCGGTTTTAGTTTTTTTTAGTTTAAACATTATTCCTTCATTAATAAAAGGAAAATGCACTGATTTGTTAAAATGCCTTGGTAGCATAGTTGTTGCATTCCCTCATTAAATGTCTGAGAGTTCTTGTGATCGAACCCTGACAATGACATTTTTAATATTTGGGTAACCGAATGGATATCCAAAACACTATCCATTTGGTCCCGATGAGTACTCCACATCATCATCTTTTTATTCCACATTATAATTCAACACATACATTATTATTATCATCTACAATAGTTTTGTTTAATAAAATTATAACATCTTACCTCACCAAATTTATTTTATACTCCCTCCGTTTCATAATATAAGATGTTTAGAAGATTATTTTTGTTTTATAATAGAGAATTTGTTAAAAATACCCTTTTTGATATACCCCTTTTCAAAAATACCTCATTTATTAGTCATTTTTATTTTTGCCCTCCTTTAATTTTTAATGACCATTTTACCCTTAAATGAAAAATATTTTAACCAATAAAAAGAAAAACAACATTTTCCCGCAAAAAAAATTCCGACATATTTTCCCGCCATAAAATTTTCGAAAAATATTTTCCGCCAAAAAAATTTGTCAAAAAAAATTTAATAAAAATTTTCCTGCCAAAAAAATATTACAAGGTTTTTAAAAGGTTTTATAAGGTTTCTACCTTATAAAAGCCTTATAAACACCTTGTAAAGGCTTTTACAAGATTTTTTAAAGAGTTTTAAAAGGTATTTTAAACACCTTGTAAACGCTTTTACAAGGTTTTTACAAGGGTTTTAAAAGGTTTTCAAATGGTTTTAAAAAGATTTTTAAAAGGTTTTTAAACATCTGGTAAACGCTTTTACAATGTTTTTAAAAACTTTGTAAAAGTTTTTATAAGGTTTTTAAAGGTTTTTAAACACCTTGTAAACGCTTTTAAAAGTTTTTAAGAAACATTTACAAGGTTTTTCAAAGCGTTTACAATGTGTTTAAAAACCTTGTAAACGCTTTTAAAAACCTTTTAAAAGCGTTTACAATGTTTTTATAAGGTATAATTTTCAATTTTTTCCTATGGAAAAATAATTTTTGACGGGAAATTTTTTTTTTCTATGGAAAAATAATTTTTGACGGAAAATTTTTTTGATTTTGGCGGGAAATTTTTTGGCGGGAAAATATTTTCGATTTTGATGACTGTACATTTTTGCTGTTACTTAAAAAAGGGTAGTTTGGTCATTTTGTATATAAAGATGGGTAGTTTTAAAAATGGTCAACATGAAGGGGTATGGAAAAAGGGGAATTTTTGAGAATGCTCTTTTATAATATAGGATGTTTTCAACTTTCTATGCAACTTTTAGATTAATTTTATATTTTATATTATGCAGTCTTGGGTATTATTGGTTAAACTTTTTAAAAATAACTTTTTCTTAATTTGTGTGTTTCCACTAAAACATCCTATATTTTGAAACAGATGGAGTATTTTTTACCTTATTTATGTTTATTTTTTATGATCACATATTATTAATCATTGTTAATATCAAATGAATTAAAAATATGTAAAAACAAATTGAGATTTTTATTTTATTTTATAAAATATATAAATTATTAGGATCTATAAAAGTTGATAGAAAAAAGATAGTAAAAGAGATGGGGTTTTTTTTTTTTGTCCAAATTAAATGAAACAAGTCTCTATTCATGCATAGTGTATGGACAATATGCATAGAGTATTGACAATATTTTATCCTAAGTAGGCTGTATTATTTCATCCTAATTATAAAATATGCATAGAGTATAAACAATATTTCTTTCTTTCTTTTTTTGTTTATTGTGATTTTACGTTTACGTTTGTTTGTTTTGTCTTCCATTTTCTGATCAAACTAGAATAGGATCCGTGCTAGAGCATGGGTTAAAATTCCTTTTATTTATTTGTAATTTTTCTATAAAATATAATTATATGATTGTTTTTAAAAGTTGTTATGAATAAAACGTTATGCAATAAAATCATATGCTAAATATGATGGACCCGTGCTAGAGCATATATTGAAATTTCTTTTGTAATTTTTATTTAAAACATCATATATGTGATTATTTTATTTGTTTTAAAAGTTGTTTTTTCTGTTTTTGATGAAATATTATGCCATTAAATCATATGTTGAATATGATTTATGAAAAGAATATATATTTTGTATAGATTTTAACCTGTGGTACACCGTGAATTAAGTTCTTTGATAAAAGAAAAATTGTTTGTTAATTTTTTTTGAATTGTTTTTCTGTTTAAAATTATATATTGTATTTTGATTGTTAATTCTATGACTTAACCATCAATATATCGCATATTAATTTTTTGTTACAGTATTAATTTAATCAACTTAATTAGATATGTCTATTAATTTAATATTCATATTATTAACAAAATAATAAAATGATATTTTATCCGTGTAGCACAAATTAAAGAAATTTTAAATTTATATTACTATCTACTCAAACACGTCATGTCATATAAACACGTCATGTGAAAGATTATTGATCAGTTTATTTTGTAGTATAATCGGAAATCACTCTTAATCCGCGGAAGAGTGATTATTTTTTGAGATTTGTTTGTCTATATATGGTCAATTAAATATTCTTTGGAGATTTTATTTTATTTTTTCGAATATCATATTTTATGAATTTTATTTTCTATTTTTGAAATATTTTTTTTTTTTTGTTGTTTGGAATCAAATATCATAATTAATAAAGTTTTTTGTGTTTCTGTTTTTTGTAGTTTTTCAAAGTAACCTATTTTGACTTCTCCAGCGCCTTTGGTAGCACAGCCGAGATAGCAACAAGTTCTTTGCCCCTTCGGAGATGGAGTGACAGAAATACATTTTGGATTCTACCCTTTTATTTGGACCAACATGTAAAGACAAGTCAAATGCTAAACAGACATATGTAGTTAACAATTAAGAAAAATGACAATGGACCAGCATTAGTTACTCTTTTAATGTCAACAGATAAGCTCGGTTTATGGTTTATCTTAAAAGACATTTCATAATAGATAAAGACCCAAAGCAATACCAATGAGGCTACTTGGAACTCACTTTTCTCTTATTGTAAACCCAGTTTTTGAATATACCCTAATCATAAACCCTTAAAGAACCTCAATTGTAACATACCATAATAATTTTAAACAAATCGCATCATATCTAATATTTTGGATCAATCTATTGTACTAAGAGTTGCTACACAAACATATAAGATAGAAATCTAGGAAATGAGAATGAATAGACAGAGGATTATTGAAGTTTAACACAAGCATTGAGGACGACGTGAGTGACTGAGAACTTTAAAAAAAAAAAAAAAAAAAGGCTAACAAATCAGAGTTTATCATCCATCTCTCAATTCTCAGGTCGGAGAAGATGTAGCAAAGATGAAAAAAAATTTCCTTTCTCAAAAAAAATAAATGGAGATTTAAAAATTAATGTTTACAAAGTGGTAAGAACATGCTCAAACCACGAAAAAGAAGAAAAAATGTACAAAACAAGATTCTGAAAAGAGGGCAGAAGAATTACTGTTACTACTTCCGTTTCTTCTAAAAAAAATTTGTTACCTCGCAACTCAAAGTAGATAATGCTCTTACCAGAATAAATCAAGCACCTGATGATGTGAATCAATTATCATCGGAGAAGTAAGCATAATATGCTTTAAATCGAATAAAAAAGCATAACATGCTTTAAATTGGATTAGAAATCGAATAAGAAAGCAAAAGATGAAATTGAGTTATCATGAAATAGATTCTCATTGGAGAGAAGAAGAATTATGCTCTAGTTTCAGAAGACTTTTATGCTTTCAAATGGCGGCGTTAGAAAGAAGAAGTGGAAATCGAGATGTTTAGGGATTTTCATCGGGCGACAGTTTTTGTTAATGTTCCAGCTTGGCAATTTTTGTTGGGTGAGCTGTATTAATTCTTATACTTTTGATAAGCTACTGATTTTAATTGATGTGTCAACATCAGCTTCATTGTTGAGGCTGATGTATCGGAAGAGGAGAACAACACATTCTAATTTTATTCTATTGATATATTTGATCAACTTATGTGTTCAACTAGTTACACGATCAAGATACTAATTCAAACTACTAAACTACATAATTTGATTTTTTTTTTTTTTTTGTTCAAAATTGTATGTTATAAAACCATGTATATTGGTTATAACATTCAACACTCTTCACCTCAATTTTTTATTCCCCATATCATCTTGTCTCTCTTCTTTCTAATCATCAACATTCAATTCAGTTTTAGTCTCTACAATGGTTTTGTTTAATAAAATTCAACTAGGTTTTAATCCGCGGTACACCGCGGGACAAATTTTTTGTAACTAAAAAAAACTTTAAGTTATATTTGTTTGTTTTGTTTATTGTTTAACATGTGGTAGGACAATTGCATTTTACATAATTGTAACTTAATCAATATAATTAAATATATCTAATATTTTGATATTAATGATCTTAACAAAATAATGTGATGATTTACCCGTGTTATATTACCGAGTTAATAAATTTTTAAAATTTATTTAAATATTCATCCAAATCCATCCCATTAATCATACGACCCGCGGTACACTAACAAATTGTCCCACGGTATACTGTGGGTTAAAAAATTTGTCCCGCAGTATACCGCGGGTTTAGATGACAAAGGCAAAACGCTAACACTAACACTAACTTCAAGCATTCGACCAAACATTAACCATTTTTGGAGTTATTAGATTACCAATTTGATTTGTTTAGATAGCCCGTTAATTAGGATTTATAAATGAAATATGAACAAAGTCCATTGTGTATGTCGGTGTTTCTATATCACGAACACGAAGCTTCATTTCTCGATGGAATCTTTCCATAGTTTTTCTCGTCTTCCTATCTCTCTCTTCAGAAAATAAATTGATAAATTTTCAAGTATTTACTTTGTAATCGCTGTGTTTTCTTACCCGGCTCGATTTTAATTCGTCAGCCTTATAATCGCTGATAAGAAAAGAAAAAAAGACAAAGTTGTTGAATTGAATAAACTACTACTATTGTGGAGAATATACAGTCGTCTCTTAGAGACTTTAGTTTGGTAATTAGATTCAATTCAAGTAATAATGCTGCCATGTAAGGAAAACTATAAAATTGTAAGAATAAGAAAAAATGCTATTAAATTATCCATATATAGTGAATTTTCTTTGGTTCATGTTCTTTTAAGTCTCACTGGAAGTTTTAAGTATACATTGAAGAGTATAGTTATCTTCTCTTTAGTTTGTAAATTAAAGATGCTCCATATAAATGTGATGTGAGAATTGTAAGCATAATCTTAAATACTGCTAAAACAATCTACATGACATGATTTCATGAATGTATCTTAATATTTTTTTTTTCATTTGGCTTTGTTTGATTTACATATTATCACTGTTTCTGGTTACAAAATCTAAGTACTAATATAACATAGGCGCATAAGATACAAAGAAAGAATAATAACACCCGTATCACCGTATGACGATGTCTTGATTGATGAATCCCATTATGGGATGATGATTGGTTGGCTTGAATTTTCTAATTGCATAAATCAACACATAATTTGGTTTTTATTCTTTTATTCTTCTCGGGTTATCAGCTTTTCAAACGATTAACATATTCCTATCACTGCAACATCAATCTTTATACTTGTGAAAAGATATGTTTTAAAAAGAATAATCATACTATAGACTCATCTTACCAAATCGCTATGTGCTCTTGTAGGATAATCACATCTCTGAGGAATGTGTCATTGCTATATTTGATGAATCAAGGAGAACGGAGGGAATGAGGCGTAATTGCTTGATGAGGTAAAAGGGTGAGACCGAAAAGAGATATTTATAGAGAAATTAGGTGTCTATGGTTAAGGTGGAGTGGATTTGGAAAAAGCTTGGGGAGCAAGTGGAATATCTAAGATATGAAAACCAAAAATGGATTCTTAGATCAATCACAATGAATGCTTCAATAGATAAAGGAAAGATTACGATTATTGTAAATTAATAATAAAGATTACAATAAAGTTGTTACCAAAAAAAATGACTAAAGATTATTGTTGATTTTACCATATTTAAGTTTTGACATTTTGTGCAATTTTCTAAGGATTAAGATTGTAAATAAAATTTTAAATAAGCAAAACTAAAAGGGTAGAACCCAAAATGTACTTCAAAAATGTATATATAGATACTTTACCCCACTAATTTTATTTCATATTCTTATTTTATTTTATAATTTAATAACTATATACTTATAACAATTATTGATTGAAATTAAATTTAAAATACTAACATTTACATTTTGAAGAAATACGATTTTAGCTATTGAAAATAATATTGTTAGAATTCATTTCACAGAAAAATGATTTTTTTTTCTATGTCGGAATCAAACGAAACAAGTTTCTATGTATAAAAAAAAAAATGGTGAATTTTGATATTAAAAACATAAAAAGATATAATAGTTTGTTGTAAAATAATTGATCTCAAATAGTTAGGATAAAATAAATCTATTTAAAAATCCCAATGTCCAATAATAAAATTATGTATGTCACTCTTTAAAAAAAAGTGTGGGCATAATATATATAGGGAAAAATGCCAAAAAAAAACCCGAAATTATTTTTATTTGGAAGTTTAATACCCAATGGTTTTGGATTGGAATAAAAATACACCAAATTATAAAAACGTGTCATTTAAAACCCAAAATAATTAGTGTTGTTATTTTTATACCCACGATTTTTCAACAAAATCAAAACTCCAATTTTACCCCGGTTATCTAATTAATTATTGATTTTTAATATAAAAAATTTTGGTTTTCTTTTAACCATATCAAACCGGGAATTAATACCGGTTATCTACTTCTTCTTTATCTCTTCTTCCTCTGAATCATATCGTCTTCTCGCTCCGGTACTATCATCATCACTATCGTCTACATCGATAAACAAAACAGAGATCGAACGTATCACAAGGATCATCAATGATCATCCATTCCCAAACCAACCGATTCAACCCATTCTCTCCAAGCACATCTCTTTATCATTTCTATCACCGGACTTTGTATCAGAAGTCCTCGGTCGTCTCTTCGCTGCTCATTCCAATGGACTCAAAGCTCTCGAGTTCTTCAAGTATTCAATTAAAACCTCCAAATCATCTCCACCCACCTCTGATTCCTTCGAGCAAAAACACTTCACATTCTCGCACGGATGCGTTATTTCGATCAAGCTTGGGCTTTAATGGCGGAAATGTGAAAAGACTACCCTGATTTGTTGAGTTTCAAGTCAATGAGCATAATTCTCTGCAAAATCGCTAAGTTTGGTTCTTATGAAGAAACTTTAGAAGCTTTCGTGAAGATGGAGAGAGAGATTTTTAGAAAGAGGTTTGGTGTTGATGAGTTCAATGTTCTTTTACGAGCGTTTTGTACAGAGCGTGAGATGAAGGAAGCGAGATCGATTTTTGAGAAATTGCATTCTAGGTTTAACCCATATGTGAAGACGATGAACATTTTGCTTTTAGGGTTTAAGGAAGCTGGTGATGTTACGGCCACTGAGCTGTTTTATCATGAAATGGTGAAACGAGGATCCAAACCCAATTATGTTACTTACGGTATTAGAATCGATGGGTTCTGTAAAAAAACGCAACTTTGGGGAAGCCTTGATGTCATCGATGATGCGGCGGAAATAAACTGAGGGGGGGGTTTGTTTTACAGAGAAATAGATGAAATTGTCGTGAGAGAGAAGGATGAAGAGATAAAAAAAGTAGATAACCATGATTAATTCTCGGTTTGATATGGTTAACAGAAAACCAAGTGTTTTTATATTAAAAATTAATAATTATTTAGATAACGGGGGTAAAATTGGAATTTTGATTTTGCTGAAAAATCGCAGGTAGAAAAATAACAACACTAATTATTTTGGGTTTTAAATGACACGTTTTTATAATTTGATGTATTTTTATTCCAATCCAAAACTATTGGTATTAAATTTCCAAATAAAAATAACTTCGGGTTTTTTTTGGCATTTTTCCCAATATATATATTTTGGACGGATGTGTTCTACAGTCTACTGAATTCTTCTATTTAACGATGACAAGGCATAGTGATCCGAAATCTGATGTGTTTAACAGGTTGAATCTTTTCAACTGTGATTAATCCACCTTAGATTTTTTGTTTTTTCAACATCCTCACTACAAGCATTAAACTGTTGAAATATTTTTTCAACAAGTCCACTGAACATAGTCTAAGCTAAGGAAATATCATTTTTATACCTACTTTTTTTTTTTTTTTAATCGACTGCAATATATTATACGATAAAAGTTCAGAAACAGAACAACAAGAACAGAGCAAAGTAAACAAAAACCAAAACGAAACAAAAAACACAAGAGCTCACAACGAAACTCGATTATCTCGAGCAATCTGCTCATGTAACCAGGCAAGACCACCCATAGCTAGGTATGATTGGAACCGACCATCTCGTGTAACGCTCCCTGCAATCGACCGCGCCACTCCATTCGATTTCGAAGATGCAAGATGAAAAGATACGGCCTGCATTTGACGAACAACCTGTCCAATCTTGTATAAAACTGAACGGTACTTAGACCAATCTTGCGGTCTCTCAATGGCACGTGTTACTGCTTCACAATCAGTCCAAACTTCACACGCAAGAATCTACAAATCTCGTAAACTCTCAAGACACCATAAAAGGCAGAGTAATTCAGCAGCAATACGATTCACTGTTGGTAAGAATGTATTGCAGGAATGGAACATAACATCACCAGCATGATTACGAAGTAACCAAGCTCCACCCACATAGGACTGACTATTAACCCAGGAAACATTGATGTTACACTTCAGCGTACCAACTGCAGGCCTACTCCATCACTTTGATAACATCACGGCTCTATCACTACGCATAGCAGAGACTTGTTCCTGATTCTGTAATCTGTTCTGTTTTAACGACTCCTACTTCATAAAACGATTTGTATGTAAACATTTAAACTTTATCTTATTATCAACAACATACATTGATCAAATTATGAAATTTGTTTTTTTTCTTTCTGTTTGTCAAAACCGTATGTTATAATGCTAAGGAAATTGTGTATATTTGTTCGTTGAAAATATTTCATTCTTCATTAACAAAAAAAAATAAACAGTGGAAAGTAAATAAAACCAAAAAAATATATTCACTTTGAGCGACCGTGTGAATCATATGAACAATGGATAGTAACGTAGAAGAGTTTATAATAGCAAGCAAAACCCAAAAGAAAAGAAAATATTAAGTTAAAAAAAAAGACACATAATCACATAATCAAGTAAGAGCAACTCTCTCTAGATTGAGACACTGTTAGGGATCCCTTTCCCAGTAAGCCCACCTTCTCTCGTGTAATCCGTAGTATTCGGGTATAACAGAGTGTACGGTATGTTAACCGGTCCAGTCCTGTTCTTGAATCTCTTGTCATTGTTTCTCCTTATGATATTGTTCTCTATCAGCTCCAGTTCTTTCCCAAACTGTTTGAACGCCTCTAAAGCCTCATCATCAGCCGTCCAATTCGGTGATTCTCTCTGCCCTAAGTAGACCTCGTCCGTTGAATGCATAGACAAGGTCTCTATGATTGAGATCCCAAGAAGAGTCTGTAACTGCGGCGTGATCGTCTTCAAGAACGCTACGTCAGTGTCTTCTGCCAACTCAGTGTACTCAACGGTACCTGGCTCAGGCATAAACCGGCGGCTCACTGTAGGCCGGTTAGGGAGAAACCCGGCGTAAGGATACTGTCCGAAATTGACTGCTGCGTGGAGAGCAGAAGCGATCCAAATGATGATCGTGCAGGATTCGATAAGGTCGTCGCGGGTTTGCATCGATGGCCACCATGATTCGTGTTGTTTGTCGCCGTGGCCTTTGGTTCGGAGCTCGGTCCACCATGATTGGATTTCTATATCGGTTTGGACGGTTTTGTCGTTCTTGTAATAGAATGAGCAGTACTCAGTGACCCATGTTTTGATCGCTGACCAAATCTCTAAACCGTCGACCGCATAAGGGTAATCCTCGATCAAAAGCTTAACACCATTGTCGCTATTTGGATCTTCCACGGCAAGTCCTCTGCAGAAACAGAGCATTTTAAGGTTACGTGTCCGAGAAGACTCTAGGTTTACTTATGACTCAAGAATCGTGTAGAAACAGACTTGATGTTTTACCTTTTGAGAAGATCTTTAGGGAGAGCTTGATCGGTGAAAACCCAGTTCTTGTAAATTGAAGAAGACAGTTCCATGGCGTAACGACCCGGGAAGACCGTTCTCTCCAGAATTCCGTCTGAACTTATGAGGACATGTCGAGCCAATGCATTGATGTTCATCGTGTCACGGAAATGAGGATGTAGAAGCTTATAGATCGGATGAACCACACTGAGTTGCCTATTCGATGCTATTATAAACGGTTCAATCACCGCATGTGTTTGCAACCTGCAAAAACCAGAAACGAACCGGTTACTTCAAACCGAAAATCAAATCTTTCTAGCTAGTCCACAATGTTTTCACCAATTTATTACCAATGGCTTATAAGCTGGTGATAACCAGAATCATTAACCGCTGCGTAAGCCTTTGCAAGCTGCCAAACCGATCCCTCTACTCCTTTTTCTGCTGGTGTGAAAACTTTGCTCACGGATCCATGTGATTCGCCTTGTGCGTGTGGAAGACTCAGCTCTATGGCGAGAGGCTTCAGTGTTCCGTCTTCTTGAAGCAACAAAAGGGTTCGAGTCGCGTAGGTTTTAGTATTTGTTGAGTTTATCCGCGTCAGGTAAGGCATTAATGCATCATGGTGATCCAATATGTATAGCTTATTCTGTTCCAAAGCCTTTTTTTTATATAACACAAAACAAAACCAATTGCAGTCAGCTACAATGGCTATAAATCTGTTACTTGTCAAACAAGAAAAATATACTATGCTTACTTCTTGGACGTTGAGGCCATTCATGTATGCTTCTATGTGCTCCTCGCGTATTGAACTATCTTGATTTCCATACTTTGCAGAGTCCAGATTGCTCTTTGGTGGAAACTCCTACATTTTTGTATATTCAAATTATTTAGTAATCAGTCGATTAATTTTCAATTATTTCAACAAGAAGTTGAATGATAAGATTTAAACCTGGAGACGACTAATCACCACTGGATTGAGACCAGCCAGCATTTCCCTGGCAAACTCTTCGTCGGTTCTCCAAGCTGATCTACTCTCTGAAACAATATATATGATCATATAAGTCAAAATCTACAAAATATTTAGGTCTGACTCGAATATCTAACTGTTTATACGTTACCTTTGAGTATGTCAGGCAAGGGAAACTTCAAGAACCGTTCTCCATCGTTACGGACGAGCTCTCTAAACATCTCCCATGGAATGATGTCACGGAGCTTAGAAATGGTGTGACCATTGGCGAGCTTAATACTACCGTCATAGAGGTGAAAAACGTCTTCAAAGGAGTCAAACTCGTTGATGGTCTTGTCGCAAACAGAGGCGATCTCAGGGACGAGCACTTGAGTCAACGCTTTGAGTGCGTAAGCGAGGAAGTCAGAGAACTTCACATGGCTAAACCGCTCGTCTCGTGGTACGTATATGTTCAGGTTTAGAAATGCCAGCCTGCTCTCGGACTTACAGTCTGATCAAAGAAATGACGTACAGGTTTGAGTTGACTATTGAATTTTGCAATGTATAAATGATTTTAAAAGTTTGAGTTGACTAACCGGCTTTATTGGGTTTACGGCCGGTTTTTCCACGGCGAGGATAAGGGAGCTCAGGTGAACCACCGAGAACCGGACGGACAGAGTCAGGACCTTTCTCCGGAGCACCTAAGTCGTTGTAATAAGCGTAATCGTAAACTCTGTCCCATTCTTTGAGTTCTCCTCCTTTCTCATTACCTCTTAGATTCATTAGCTCTTCTTCTCTTAGCTCTTTCATTAGCTCTGGTGTTTTACTTGGAAGATATGCCTTTTTCAGTTTAAACGAAGAAGAAAACAAATTAAAAAGTTAGTAAACTTATCGGTTTAAATTAGGTTAAATACTAAATATAAAACTAAATTTAAATCTCCAACCCCTATATTCCTTTTTTGACTGTTGGCAGTTGACACTATAGTAGAGCCAGTCCCACCCCACTTTATTATGTAACCAAATCAAGGTTGTGTAATAAGCATAAAAATAAAGAAAAAGATATAAATATCAATAACTTAAAAATAGTTGTCGTTATTGAAAGAGATTCTATTATATATAGAAATATATTTGGAATAAAGGCATAGAAGGTGACTTGTAAAGATAGACCCGTAAGGTCCGGTTTCATTCTTTGGTACAATAATATGTTTTACCCGAATATTCCACTACTAAAGATAATGTCATATGGATTAGGATATTTCCTATTACTTCACAGTACACACTACTACTAACATACCACTAACCAGTACCCCTTAATTAATTAACTTAATCCCCTCTACTTATCAGATTAGATTAGTTAGACAGAATGAGCTGCGGGTTTAAGAATATTCATCACATGGAAAATCTTAGCAATCTAGGATTAGTTATAGAATATATAATATATAGAATTCCAAGTCGAATATAAAAGCCATAAAGCTACTACTTTCAGGTCAATTATACTATTATTACCAAACCCCACTTGTCCCAATTAGCGTTGTACCTTGTTAGAGAAGAAAAAGCGGTCGGAACGGTATCGATGGTTCGGGTAGATCCAAGAATTGCATATGAAATGTATTGGACCACCTTCGCCTTCCAGGCCTTCCGGGAAGCCGCGGAGGGTGAGGGACTTAAGGTAGAATTGACTATGGTGGTGGTTCTTGATCACAAACGCAACCGGTGGTCCCATTGACTCGTCCCAATCAAACGTCACTCCAAACGCGGTTTCCTCAGCGGTTACTGACGTTTTTATTTTTGTTACCCATTTCTCCAAATGTGCTGCTTTTCCAAGTCTTCCTCTCTTCTCATTGGCTGATACATAATACCCAAAATATTATTTTATTGGAAATAAACACACAGAAACTTAGATTGGATAAACTAAAAAAAATGTATTTGTCACTAACATCATGGTTTATAACAACAATGAAACTACTGTAGTGACTACTAATCTTAGTTTCTTCTCAAAATCGATTCTTTGAACAATTAAACAAAGAAGAACAAGATTAATGTAAGAAAAAAACAGAGTAATCCTCTGTTTCATGAATCGAGATGGAAACTTTAGTGATGAAAGATGAAGAAAAAAAAAAAAGAGGATAACTTTAAGATGTGGATCTGAATACAAAATGTAAACGGGTCGGATTAAAGAAAGAATGGGTACCCGGGTCAGGTTGAAGAGAGCTGATGAGGTGAAGAGAGACGCGACGACCAAGAAGCTCATGGACTCGATCAAGAAGAGAAGCCATGACGTCTTTGAAATCAAGAAGGTTCTTCTTCATCACAACCACTTCTCCTTCTATCTTCATCGTTTTCGTCTTCGTCTTCTTGACATCTTGCTCCATCGTCTTTGTCTTCTTCTTCGTCTTGGGTTTGACGCATAAGATCTCTGCGATGTCGGTGTGGATCATGGCGATATATATTGCAGAATTTTCTCAGAGTGAGGTTGAAGAAAAGGTGAAGAGAGAGAGAGAGATTCTAAGCTTGGGGTATGGGTATGAAGATTATAGAGAGATATGTGTGAGGATTATAAGAATGTTCTTCTTTTTCGCATATTACACAAATCTGATGATAATGTGATACTATATTTATATTGAATCTAAACCCGAACACCAAAGGGTTTTAGTTTTTTTCTACAATAAATTATTTATCCACTTTTAGTAAAACTTTTTCCTCAAAATTACACTAAGAAAAAGAAAATGAGTTGTATATGGAAAATATAGATCTTAATGTTATTAATTGTCTACTAGTGTAACTAGTAACAACAGCTGTTACAAAAAAAAAAAAAGAATTAGTAACAAAATATTTTACACACAACTAAATAATTTTTACTTTTTTTTTTCTAAATTCAAACTCAAATTTTTCTAAATTATTTAGTTGGTAGTATGTAATTTTTTGTTTCAATATATTAATATTTGGTCCGCAATAATTTTATGAATAAACCAGTCATATTTGGAACAACATGATGATCCCTACGGTGCAAATTAAATATCTTTAGCAATTTCCTCTCTCAAGTACAGCCATTACCATCTTTAAAAGTTGAGCTTTTTTCCTCAGCCAAAGTCTTAAAATTTATCTTCTTCCCATTGACTTCTATTTCTAGTCTTCTATACCTACTTCATAAAACGATCTCACGACGTAGTTATATGTAAAACATATCAATTTTAGTTTCTTATTATCAACAACATATATTTGATCAGATTATGAGTTCAACTAGTTACGCGATCAAGATACTAATTAAAACTACTAAACTCCATAATTTTTTTTTGTATGTTATAAGCTAAGGAAATAGTATATGTTCACTGAAAATATTTCATATTTCATTAAACTTTTCTATTTTTTCATATCTTCTTATATATTGGCAATAGTTACAATTCGGTACAAATATATAGGTTAAGAAATTGACACATGAAAAGTTGTTGACCATCCTACTTGTAGCCAGCCATCATGATGAATCAGCTAGGAGCTGCCTTTTCTATTTTAGTATCATCTAGATGGATTTATACATTATTACTAATACAATATTAAATCTCTACGTACGTATACTTATATATTAGTTTATTCTAACTAAAAAATACGTATAGAGTATAAAGTATAAACTATATTTCCATTTTTGTTTCTTTTGCTTTTACGTTTACGTTTGTTTGGTTTGTCCTCCATTCTTTGAAGGTGGAATAAGAAACAGAAACCTTCTGTAACAAAATATACTATCTCCTTTGTCAATATTGGACTAAAGACAAAAGAAATAGGAATCGAAAATTAAATCATGTATTATAAGATCCTTAATTTCTGAAATTTTAGTTAAAATTACTTGTTACTCATTTATTTATTTTTAAATGTAAGTTAAAATCTCGTGTTATTCAATCATGAATTTAAAATAAAATATTTAGGTTTTAAAATACTTAAATATTAAATTTGGTATTATTTTAAGAATTTATTTGCTTGGATTTGAGAATCTAGCAGTATTCTGTGAATTTTAATTATAAGTTTTTTATTGAACTCTATGAGATTTCATTTTAAAAGACTTAAAAATACAATGATATTTTTAAGTTATAGTATAATTTAAAATAACACAGGATTTTGATGGAGTATTTGAAATATGAGTTGAATAACATAATCTATATGAAGCATGATTGACAACATTTTGCCAAAGTTTCGAGCATCGTTGACACATCTTCAATTCATTCAGTCACTTTCTTATCCAAGTCGTGGAAGTATAAAACCAAAAGCAACTGCCTAAAAATTGTTGGATAGCTTCTTATATCAAAAAAATATTATCGTCAAAGAGAAAACAATGACTGAAGACTCCTTTTTTTAGATTTTCTATATATCTACATAAAACTATATATATATATATATATACTGAAATTTGTTTCAAATGATATATTACAGTATCAATTTTCCTTGTTTTCATCCATAACTTAAGCTTCTTCCATCTCCATAATACTTTCAAAACCCAAGAAAAACTTACATGGACAAAGACCTTTATCAGAATATAATTAAGGCTAACTTAGCCCAAAATTTGCCAAAATGTTGACTTTACGTGGGGTATCTAATTAATATTTAATGACAATACTATGTTTTTACAATCACGTAAAAACATTCCCACAATGAAATACGGAGTACTATTGTTTTTAGATTATAAACAACCTTTCTAGTTTATTCTATATTACAAATATCAATCTTGATAGATAGTCAATCGACTCAGTTCTGAGCAAGTCTAGATAGTCGATTTTTTAAAAATTCAGAAATACAAAACTTAATCGTGTTAGCCAATGGTGCAAGTGTAAATAAGCTAAGAATAAATAGATCCTTAATTTTTACGTAGTATCAATAACTAACTACGCCGCTGGTAGTTAGACCCTTAATAAATTCATTCGAGTACTATATAAAAGACATCATCATTATTTAACCACTGTTAGTGGAATATATAACCGGATAAGTTCGAATATATTAAGATAACGATGTATTCTATGTGATAAGGCTTATGATCCTATTGTTTAGGCCTTTATTCTAATCTCTTGTCTTGTATAAATACTCTGGTTGAGGTCATTAATAAAACAAGTTCAGTTTGATAACCAAATTCTACATGGTATCAGAGCTAAGTTCTAGTCAAATTTTTTAAATTTTTCATTCTTTTTTGTTTCTTGTGTGACAAGTAAACGATGTCAGGCGTAGAAGATAGTTCTTCTGCGATCAAGTCCTCGGCTGCAGTGCAGCAACCAGACACGGTGGTGGTTTCGCCGTATCTATTGTCGAGTTCAGACAATCCAGGTGCTATGATCTCTTCGATCATGTTGACCGGAGACAACTATAATGAATGGTCAACCGAGATGGTTAACGCACTGCAAGCCAAACGGAAAACAGGCTTCATCAACGGTACGATCAGCAAACCATCTTCCGGTGATCCAAATTTTGAGAACTGGACAGCTGTGAATTCGATGATTGTTGGCTGGATTCGTTCTTCCATCGAACCAAAAGTCAAGTCTACGGTGACGTTCATCTCCGATGCTCATCAGTTGTTGAAGGATTTGAAAGAACGATTCTCTGTGGGTAACAAAGTTCGTGTACATCAACTCAAAGCTCAACTTGCAGCATGTCGTCAGGATGGTCAACCAGTGCTCGACTACTTTGGTCGATTGAGTAAACTTTGGGAGGAGTACCAAATTTACAAACCTATCAAAGCATGTATTTGTGGGTTGTGCACTTATGGTGCTACTCTTGAACCACATAAGGATCGAGAGGAAGAGAAGATTCATCAGTTTGTGTTAGGACTTGATGAATCTCGGTTTGGTGGTATCTGCACAAACATTATCTCAATGGATCCCTTGCCATCCATTGGAGAGGTTTATTCGCGAATCATTCGAGAAGAACAGAGGTTGGCTTCTTCTCGTCTTCATGAGCAGCATCGTGACTCTGTCGGCTTCTTAACTCGCCGTGATGGTTCCGATCAAACATCCTCGGGTTGTAAAGAGTCTTCATCTTGGTCGATCAGATGCGACACACCAGTCTAGACCTAGCACGTCTATCATCAGGACTCCGGGCTCGAAGATTTGTTCTCAGTGTGGCCGACCGGGTCATGAGCGCCGAGACTGTTGGGAGGTTGTTGGTTTTTCCGACTGGTGGACGGAACGTAATCAACACAGAACAGGCGGTCGTGGTAGAGGTGCTGGCAGAGGTACTGGACGTGGAAGAGGACAAGTCACTGCAGCTCACGCTACTAGCTCACACTCTTCCGTGTTTCCAGAATTCACACAAGAACAACTGAGGGTGCTTCAACAAATGGTCAGCGAACAGTTCGGTGCCAAGAGTTCCGATAAATTGTCTGGTAAGAGAGACCTTGGTAATGTCATTCTTGATACAGGAGCTTCCCATCATATGACTGGGAATCTCAGCCTCTTACACAATATTAAGAATGTCCCACCTTGTTCTGTTGGCTTTGCGGATGGAAGTAAGACTTTCGTTGTCAGCATGGGGGTCTTTTCATTAAGTGATACAGTCTCGTTGACTGATGTTTTATATGTCCCTGCTCTGAATTGCACACTAATCTCTATTTCGAAAATTTTGAAACAAACAAAGGGTATTGCTATGTTTACTGAGACATTGTGCGTTTTGCAGGACCGTTCGTTGAAGACTTTGATTGGAAGAGGTGAAGAGCGTGATGGGGTTTACTACGTTACAGATGTTGTTTCAGCAAAGATACATAGCATGACTGCTAGTTCCAGCGACAAGTTATGGCATCAACGGTTGGGGCATCCGTCGTTTTCAGTTATGTCGGTTTTACCAATGTGTTCTAATTCTTCCAAAACTGCTAGCTCTGGTCCGTGTGACGTTTGTTTTAGAGCTAAGCAGACTAGGGAGGTTTTTCCAGAAAGTTTTAATAAAGCAACCGAATGTTTTTCTTTAATTCATTGCGATGTATGGGGTCCCTATCGAGTCCCATCTTCTTGTGGTGCGGTTTACTTTCTGACTATTGTTGATGATTACTCTAGAGCTGTTTGGACATATCTTCTTCTTGCCAAGTATGAAGTGCGAAGTGTATTGACTAATTTCATAACATATGCGGAAAAACAGTTTGGAAAACAAGTAAAAGTTGTTAGAAGTGATAATGGCACAGAGTTTATGTGTCTCTCATCTTATTTTTGACAACAAGGTATTCTTCACCAAACTTCCTGTGTTGGGACTCCACAGCAAAATGGCAGGGTTGAAAGAAAACACAGGCACATTCTTAATGTTGCTAGGGCCTTGTTGTTTCAGGCAAGTTTACCCATTCGGTTCTGGGGCGAGGCTGTTCTTACAGCTGCATACCTCATCAATCGGACCCCTTCGTCTATTCATAATGGCCGGTCTCCTTATGAACTGCTTCATGGACATAAGCCGTCGTATGCTCAGTTGCGTGTCTTTGGGACGGCGTGCTATGTTCATCGTGTGCATCGTGATCGGGATAAGTTTGGTGAACGAAGTCGTTTATGTATTTTTGTCGGATATCCGTTTGGAACAAAAGGCTGGAAAGTTTATGACATTGACAAGAATGAATTCTTAATCTCCCGTGATGTTGTTTTCCGGGAAGATCACTTTCCTTTTGCTTCGAATCCAATTTGTGATGTTCCTCCTACGCCTGCTCAGGAACTCTCTGAAACAGATTGGCTTCCTTACACGCATGTGGTGGACAGGGGGAGTCCACTACCTTCGACTGCCATACCACATGTGCCTCCGCCTATCTTGTCTAGCGACTCTGTTTTACCTCCGGTCATAGAACCTGCCCTTCTGTCATCACCTGCAGATTCTGCGGTTTTGTCCTCTGTACCTGAGGGTTCTGTCTCACAATTGGCTTTACCTGCAACGTCTTCATCAGTTCCTGCAGTTTCGACTCCTGCTCTTGAGGTTTCAGTTTCGAGTACTGCTACTCCTACACCTGAACTAGTTGTACCGGTTCGTCGCAGTGAGCGAAAACGTCATGAACCGGGCTACCTTCGAGACTATGTGACACACAATGCTGTTTGCTCTTCAGAAACCCATCACGCTCTGTTCTCTTCTACATCCAAGTCTTCTATTACGGTCCAAGGTACTTGTTTCCTACCTATAACAGAGTGTCTTCCTGATGATTCGTTTTCCCCTGCACACCGTGTTTACTTGGCTACCATCACTACGTCTGTGGAGCCTAAACATTTTAAAGAAGTTGTGCGGCTTAAGGTGTGGAATGATGCAATGGGGAAAGAGGTGGATGCTTTAGAGTTTAAGCGAACATGGGACGTCGTTGATCTTCCTGAAAACAAAGTTGCGCTTGGAAGTCAATGGGTGTACAAGACAAAATACAATGCTGATGGGTCTATTGAACGTCACAAGGCTCGTCTCGTCGTCCTTGGTAATGATCAGGTCGAGGGTGTTGATTACAATGAGACCTTTGCTCATGTTGTTAAAATGACTACTATTCGTACTTTGCTACGTCTTGTTGCGGCTGAGCAGTGGGAGGTCTATCAGATGGATGTTAATAATGCTTTTTTACATGGAGACTTGGAGGAAGAAGTGTATATGAAGCTTCCTCCTGGCTTTCGTCATACTCATCCCGGCAAGGTTTGTCGTCTACGGAAGGCTTTGTATGGTCTTAAGCAAGCTCCACGGTGTTGGTTCAAGAAATTGTCTGACGCATTACTTCGTTTTGGGTTTGTTCAATCCTATGAAGATTATTCCCTCTTCGCATACACTAAGGCTGGTGTTGAACTTCGTGTCTTAGTTTATGTTGATGATCTTCTCATTTGTGGGAATAATGGTTACATGCTTCAAAAGTTTAAGGACTATTTGTGTCGTTGTTTCTCAATGAAGGATTTGGGAAAACTGAAATATTTCCTTGGTATCGAAGTTTGTCGTGGACCGGAAGGAATATTTCTCTCTCAACGTAAGTACGCCATGGATATTGTTGCTGACTGTGGTGCTCTTGTTACTACTTCTGTCGCAACGCCATTGGAACAGAATCATCGTCTAGCCTCTGATGATGGTCCGCTGCTTGCTGATCCAAAGCCGTATCGTCGCTTGATCGGTCGTCTGATTTATCTCACCAACACTCGACCAGACTTGAGTTACTCCGTCCATGTTTTGTCACAGTTCATGAAGGCACCTCGTGAAGCTCATTGGGCTGCTGCAGTTCGTGTGGTTAGTTTTTTACAAGGTTCCTTTGGACAGGGTATCTTGCTCAAAGCTGATCCGGATCTTACACTTACTATTTATTGTGATTCTGATTGGCAGTCGTGTCCTTTAACACGTCGCTCACTGAGTGCATTTGTGGTGTTACTTGGGGGGTCTCCCATTGCGTGGAAAACAAAGAAACAAAACACCGTGTCTCACTCTTCCGCTGAAGCAGAGTATCGAGCTATGGCGGCTGGTCTTAGAGAAATCAAATGGCTTCGTAAGTTGTTGAAAGAATTGGGTGTCAAACAGTCTGCGCCAGCTCGTTTCTTCTGCGATAGTAAGGCTGCAATTCACATTGCTGCAAACCCCGTTTTTCACGAACGCACAAAGCATATAGAGTCTGATTGTCATGCGGTCCGAGATGCTGTTCGCGATGGTCTTATTACTACCGAACATGTTCGTACTACGGAGCAGCTAGCTGACGTTTTAACTAAGGCTCTTGGTCGGGTTCAGTTCGAGTATCTTATGTCCAAGTTGGGCGTTCACCCGTTGCCCGCTCCACCTTGAGGGGGAGTATAACCGGATAAGTTCGAATATATTAAGATAACGATGTATTCTATGTGATAAGGCTTATGATCCTATTGTTTAGGCCTTTGTTCTAATCTCTTGTCTTGTATAAATACTCTGGTTGAGGTCATTAATAAAACAAGTTCAGTTTGATAACCAAATTCTACAGAATACATTGAACAAGATTGCCCATTGAAATACATAAAATACGCATAATATATGATACTACTGTTATTACCACTCTTATAATACTAAATATATATGATATATGATACATAAAATACGCATACTACTAAATCATTACCACTGTTATTATTACAATACATTGAACCAAATTGCCCATTGAAATACTCAAATACCACAACACAAAAATCATTAAATATAATTACCGCTGTCATTAAATTAAGTTTACTCTGCCTGTTTTTTAGGATCTTTTTAGTTAAAAACGTATAAATAAAAGTATCTAACTTTTTTAATAATAAAAGAAGAAATCATTTACTAGAAATTCAACCAATTTATATTGTGTATCGAAACTTCAAAAAAGAAAAACTTATAAAAAATGAAATTAAGAAAAAACCGCTAGCTAAACATTTTATAATTAATGAACAGGGAATATAGAACAAGTTTGACAACTAAAACTCGAATACATAGAGCCAACAAGCATTTATTGAATATATATAAAGTTAGATAATCAGATAGAAGGACAACGAAATATATGATTAACAAAAGAGTAGTAAAGGTAGAGATTAGGAAGAGAGTAGGTGCTTAACCACCATTCCGAAACATGTTTCGTTAGTTTCTCTCTCTCTAATTGGAGATACTCTTCTTTAACTTGTTAACCGTGTTAGGAATCAACACACACTTTATTGCATTAAATTAAACGAAAACTCTTCTTCTTTTTCTTTTTCTTTTATCTGCCCACCAAAGAAATGAATATTCAAGTGAAATGTGATTCACATGTGTTGATACATGATATAAAGACTGGTGGTTTGTGTTTAATAAAGTAGTTGTTTTGCATCATGGCTTCTTTTTCTATATTATACTATACTATTCTTTAACTAGAATTTGAGCGGGCTTTGAGATTAATCTGTGGAGCCATGCATTTCTCTCCCTCAAATTCTAGTTAAAGCCAGCTTGGATGAGAAAAAAAAATAGTAGAAAGAAAAGGTGAGTTACTTGGAACGTTTTTTTTTTTTTCTTTTTTGGTAAAAAGTTAAATTTATACCAAATTTTCTGATTTTATCTGTACATATTGATACAACTTATTTAAGGGAAATCAACTAGAAAGGGAAAATAATACAACTGAAATAAGAACCAAGAAACGAGCTAGGGAGAGAAAGAAGCCGATCCCTTAAGGACCGATCCAGGGGCCTTGAACTGAAGCTGCTGGTGTTGATGTGTTGGTGAAGATCCTTGCATTCCGCTCCCGCCAAATGAAGTAACAAGCTGCCTGCAAGATCAGTTTGACGAGAGTTGCTTCCTGGGATTGAGAATTAGATCGTGCCTGGAGGATCCAGGGGGAAATAGACAAGAGATCCTGCGGAGGAGATGGCCATAATCTAGAAGCGAAAGCGTCCCAGACAGAGGTAGAGAAGGTGCACTCGAAGAAGAGATGAGAGTGAGATTCAATGCCAGAAGAACAGAGGACGCAGCCTGCAGGTACCGAGAGGCCCCAGCTTCGCATTCTGTCCTTTGTAGGCAGTCTCCCAAGCATGGCAAGCCAAGTTATGAAAGAATAGCGAGGCACTGCTTCCTTGAACCAGACAACTTTGTACCAAGGCACCGTGGGAGAGTGAGGACGAAGCTGCTCCCAAGTTTCCTTTGAAGAGAAGAAACCTGTATAAACTCCCGAAGATCGACGCTAGAGAAAAGTATCCTCTCCATTTGAATCCGTAGGTGGGGAGATGGTAGTGAGCAGCTCCATAAACGATTGTTGTTGTTCAGAACGTGCTGCAAGCATCCGCCATTCCCCGTCCCTTACCGCATCAGAGATATGAGCATGTTTCCTGATTCTCAGTTGTCTTGGTCCATTAACTCCAAGAAAATCGATCAAAGGAGATAGTGCACACCAGTTGTCATACCAAAAGGAGATTGTTCTACCATTACCAATTTCACAGTATAGAAAATCCTTGAGGAGGGGTTTCAGCTGTATCAGACCACGAACTGATCTGGAGAGTCGTTGAGAGTCTTCCATAGCCCAGTAGCTCTTCCGATGGAAAACATTCCCTCGTAACCAAGCAACCCACATGGAGCCTGCGTTAGCAAACAAGTTCCAAATTAACTTCAGCTGAAAAACAATCTGGAAGTCCTCCAATCTCCTAATGCCGAGGCCACCTTCTTCCTTAGGCCTACACACATCTTTCCAAGCCACTCTCGCCCCAACTGCTGTTCCCACTTTGTTTTTCCATAGAAAAGCGGCGCAGAGTGAGTCCACCTTTTCATAGAAACCCTTCGGGAGGTTGAAGACAGAACTCCAAAAATTAACCATGCCATATATAACGGAGGAGATGAGCCTGATTTTTCCTGCAAAGGATAATAACTTAACTGTCCAAGAGTGAAGCTTCAACTTGATTCTCTCTAGAAAAGGCTGAAGCGTAGCAAGCGAAATCCGAGCAGGGTTAAGCGGCAAGCCTAGGTATCTCGTTGGAAAAGAGCCTGCTGTGATTCCTGAGAGAGCACTGAGGTCACCCACTTCAGCATCCGAGTAACCCCCAAAGAATATTTCAGACTTTGCTGGATTCATGTCCAAACCACTGAACGATTTGAACTGGCTCATAACCTCTGCAACTCCCGTGAGAGAGCAGCTTGATCCATTTGTGAATACAAGGAGATCATCTGCAAATAAAAGATGGGTTACCTGCGGAGAAGAGCACAGAGGGTGCAGTTGTATTTTCTCGGTTGCAGCAGCCGATTCTAGAAGCTTGGAGAGGACCTCCATCACCATTATGAAGAGGTAGGGAGAGATTGGGTCTCCTTGTCTGATACCTTTCTTCCCAGGAAAGAAACCAGCCAGTTCTCCATTGATAGAGACAGAGAAACGAGGAGAGGAGATACATTCCTTGATCCACGTACAGAAAAGGGGGGGAAACCCCTGTGCTTCCAACACCTTCAGTACAAAATCCCAACAAACCGTATCAAAGGCCTTGCGAATGTCTACTTTGATCATACAGCTCCTTGGGCACGAGGCTTTTTGATAGTCCCTTATCAGATCCGAGGCTAGCAGCATATTGTCTCCGAGGCTTCTTCCTTTCAAGAAAGCAGCCTGGTTTGGACTGATACACTCTAGCAGAATCGGCTTTAATCGGTTGGCAATAATCTTAGAAATGAGCTTATAGATAAGATTGCAGCAGCTTATTGGCCGAAAGTCCCCTAGCTTGCTTGCTTGAGGCACCTTGGGTATGAGGGCTAAGATGGTAGTATTAAAATCCTTTAGAAGATGCCCATTCCTGAAAAATTCCTGAACTGCTTCCACTACCTCATTACCAACGACATCCCAAGAAGATCTGAAGAATTCCACAGAGAACCCATCTGGACCTGGACTTTTGTTCAGCGGCATTGCTAGGAGAACTGCTTTTATTTCCTCAGGAGTGATAGGACTTAAAAGCAGCTGACTTTGTACATCAGAGCAGCGGAAAGGTAGTAGCTCTCGCAACATGTCAACTGTGGCGGCAGAGGTAGGCATGTCAGTTTGACCCAAGATACCTTCAAAGTAGGATGCTGCGTATGACTTAATCTCATTAGCATTCATTATCCGTCTATCATTTTGATCGCACAGCAGGTGAATGTGATTCCTGGCTGCCCTTTCCATCACAGACTTATGAAAAAAAGAAGTGTTCTTGTCCCCCAGGTGAAGCCAAAGAACCCTCGACTTCTGTCTGTAGAATTTCTCCTCTGCCTTAATCAGGATCTGCCAGAGAGTCCTTGCTTGATGCTCTTCAGTAGCAGTCTGCACATCTGGCGAGGAGAGAAGGAGTCGCTGCAGTGTAGCAATCTTAGCTGCCTGTGACTTGACTCGAAGACTGATACCACTGAAATGTCGCTTGTTTAGTTTCCTCAAAACAGGTTTCAATTTTCTTAGGGCTCGGACCAACTTGAATTGGGATGTTCCTTGAATAGACGAAGGGGACCAAGCCTGCGAAATAGACTGGTGATAATCAGGATGGTCAATCACATGATGGAAGAACTTGAAAGGCTTGCGGATCTGCCGCCTCATCGCTGGAACTTGAAAAAAACAAGGCGCGTGATCTGATTGCTGAGGCTCCATATAATCAGCAAAAGACACAGGGTGATGAGAGGCCCATGCATGATTGATGAGAGCATGGTCTATTTTCTTGGAGATGGGGTTGTGATCTTGATTATTCCACCAAGAGAAAGGAAGACCCTGAGCTTGAGCTTCGAACAACTCCGCTTCTTGCAATGCGATCATGAAGTCATCAACACCAGTGGTATCAACATCCTGAGAAAGATGATCAGAGTGATGAGAAAGACGGAGGATTTGGTTAAAATCACCCACCACCGCCCATGGGCAGCGGCTTACTGGAGTGGTATCATGAAGCCGGGTCAGATCCTCCCACAGTGGCAGCCGGTCTTCCGGAAGATTGTGACCATAGACAAAGGAGACAGTAATATTTAAACTCAAAGTTGAGATATATATACCGCATGTAACCAGTTGAGCAGAGGACTGGTACACTAATACAGAGACTGAGGGGTCCCAACACACAACTATCCTCGCGGTGTTGTGATGGTCAAAATTGCCAAAATAGTTCCAACCAACTGGAATAGCTCTTGCAACCCTGCTTGCATTATTCGGCTGAATATGCGTTTCAAGGAACGCTCCAAAAAGTGGCCTATGGATGGAGATTCATTCTTTTGTAAAGTCCTGACGTCTGATACTATTCAGACCTCTTATATTCCACACAAAAAACATAGATATAGGGGATTAATGTGACAACATGGCCTTACGGCCACTTCTCCTATTAGAAACAAGGATAAACGGACCTTCTGACTCCTGCACGGGGTCTTGAGCAACCGTTGTCCTTTCGTCAGGCGGCTCAGATTCGACAGGGACTCGGTCCTCCACCGGAGCCATAACAGAGGTTGGTGCACGATATATCTCTGAAGCCAGCCAATCCAAAATTTGATTTGCTGAACTAAGCTCCTCATCCCTCTCCGAATGTTCCCCAGGGGAATCACCAGAAGAAGGGTGATCAGGGTCAAGCCTCGGGTTTGACTGCTCGGCCTCTAAGCCTCCCTTGATTCTCCAAATCCTTTGAGATGGTTTACTATCAGGAGATCTACCTTGCCTTGAGCGTCGCCTGCTACGGGGTCGACTACGAGACCTATTAGCGCGTTTACGCTGGCTAGATGGCCTAGAAGGACAGGAGGAGATGTCGTGGCCATATGCACAGCATACTGAACATTTAGGGGGCAGCCAAGGATAGGAGACGTCAACCTCCACTTCACGACCGTCAGAGAAGCCCGTGATTACCTTAGAGGGGAGCTCCTTGGTGAGGTCAATGCGGACTAGGACCTTAGCAACCTCGAAGTTCTCCTTCCTCTCAGTTTCCGGGGCAAGAGCTACCGGTTTTCCAACCGCAGTAGCAATCCGACTAAGACTCTGCTTATTGAATAGCAGATAAGGAACCCCGCGTAATTCCACAGTGATAGCAGCTGAGGTTATCGGAGGGGAGTTAGGAGTAAACTCCGGGGACCAAGGAGAGACAAACATGGGGAAGCCTGCAATGTTCCAGACATTTCGTCCCAGAAGAATAGCTCTGGTTCTAGGGTTAGTGACCCGCAGTAGAAAGGCACCATAGCCAATTTTGTGAACAAAAATGCGAGGACCCGAGCGGGCCCAAAGCGCATTAACGACGCCTATAACCCGACCCATGTCAGGAGGGTTCCCGTGAAATTGGGCAAAGATAAAGTCTTTAAACTCTTCCCTAGCAGCTTCTATATTCTCATCCGGGATAAGAACAAAGGGGACCCCTGAGATGTGCTGCGACGGAGACCCCACTTCTTCCAATTGAGATGATTCACCGAAGAGAGAGGTCCATCTTTTTCCAGCCTTAGGCGGAACACTTACCGAGGGAGCCATCGGGTCCGAGACACCCAGGGAGACAGCGGTCGAATCTGGGGGAACAGTGCCAGAGGCGGAGGCCTCAACAGCGACTGAGGGAGTACCGGAGACTGGAGTGACCAGGATCTCGGGAGGGGAGGGTGCGTCCTCAACCGGCTCAGGAACCAAGGAGACAGAGGCAAGACGATCTGTATCCGGGTTTGCTGAAGGTGTCGCAAGAGCCTCCGGAGAAGCTACCACATGTGGTAGAGAAGGGGTGTCTTCCGCAAGCAGAGGTCCATCAACCCTTAGGCGAGGGGAGGTCAACTGAGACGTTGCAGAAGCAAATCGAGCGAATTGAGAGGTTCCAGGAACTAAGGGGCGAGATCCCTTCTTCTTTTTCTTCCTTGTCATCGTGAAAAATTCTCACCAACCGGCGAGAGGCCGGTGGGCGGCGGGAATTAGGGTTAGAGAAAACTAATCGCCTTTTCTTTCGCCTCAGGAGAGAGGAGAGAGAATCCTTTATATTATTGATGGATAATTCACTTAAAGGAAATGATGAAATAAACATGCTTTCGTTGAGAGTCGAACTCAAGAGTTCTCCCGCTTACTAAACGGGTGCTCTAACCAACTGAGCTACGAGAGCTGCTTGTTACTTGGAACGTTCATTCCCCAGTTCCTCAAACGATCTCTTGTAGTCAGCCTATATCACGAATAGCAAGCCAAATTATGAAGCGTGCTTAGGTATCCTCTCCGGACTCCGGATACCAAACTGAACTGTCTCAAGCTAAGAAGGTGGAGGAGGATGAAATGAATAACCGATATGCATGTGCATTCAAATGATTTGGATACATTGCTTATAATCTTTATCTATTAATCCCTTGTCAAATCTCAACCAAACATGATGATTAATGAACTAATGTGTTATTCTTTCTTTTCGGTTATTCTTGAGTCCTTGACCCATGTGTAATGAATGCACTAATGCACTGTCCAATGAGCCAACCCATGTTGGTAGTAGTACGTACGTAGTAGGTGAGGCTCATAGACAAAATAATAGGATAACCTTTTAGACTCAGGTGAACACTTTATATAGGTGAAGGCTTAGTTAGAGGCTCTAATTAAAGGGTTACATCATCACTATTGTAAATCCGGTAAAACAATTTGTGGCAGTAGAGAAAAACTCTAAAACTGCAATTACTAAAGCAGTTGTAATTATTGTATATACCTTGGAGATAGGGGAATGCATGTGGTGGGACAATGGTCTTGTCCTCCTTACACATGGCTTATTTTCACCTAAAACAAAAATTTGTCTTTTCCTAGAGTGAAAACAATTTAGAAAAATCATGTTACTGTGTTTGAGAAATAATCAAAAAGGAGTTTTCCCATTATTTTTCCTTTTAATTTTACCACCTAAAATATATATGGCAGGTGTAAGAATGTACATTGAAAATATAAATTCCACAGAACTTGGTTAACTAAAAAAAAAAAAAAGTGGTTTCTTTAGTAGCTGGCAAAAATAATACTCTCTCTATTCAAAAGAAGGACTTTTTAAGATTTTCACAAATATTAAAAAAACACAATTAATATTTAATCATAAATGTATTTTATTTATAATAGTATATTTCTCATAATAATTAACCAATAGTAGTTCATCAAATTTTTAAATTTTCAATTAATGAATCTTGAAGTCTACAAATTCATAGCATTGATTGATAAAAAAATACAGAAAATCAATCTTTGTGATACAAAATAAATTCCTAAAATATCATCTATTCTAATCAAAGGAGTAATATTATAGTGCTTTGTTTGAAGGAATTGAATGAGATATATTTTAGAATTACTAAAACGAATTTCTTTTTTTTACAAATTCATATATTATTTTGAACACAAAGATATATAAGGATATTTAATTAAAGATATTATTTAGACAAAAAAAAAACATAAGAAAAAAAATTAGGTATATTCGGTATACTGTAAGTGGGCCAGGAACAACGGGACATATAATAGTCTGAGCCCACAAAGTTTAATTAGTGGACCGCTGACTCATTTGGAGTTTGCCAAGTGAACCCCATTCAAAATTTCAAAGATTTTCATGTTGAACCCCCATACGTTTTAATTATTACCTTAAGGGACCCTCACTTTTGATCTTGTAGCCCTTGTCATAGACTCCATAATAAACTTAGAAATGTACCCAAAAAAAGTTGTGAAAAGTAAGACAATAATTGAACAATGAAAAGATCGAGAGTGTTTATAGAGCAGATAAATCCAAATTCTTGAGATGGTTAAGAAAAAAAGGTAAAATTGTATCGAGGTTTAGCTTCATGGTATATACTTCTAAAACAGTGACTGTTAAGACATTCCAAATGGTATTGCCTTAATTTTGACACCATGCCCTCAAAACTTTCATTACGGGTGGTAGATTTTTTCCATCCACCGGTAACTTTTTGTTTACAAAGAAACGGACAAAAAGATTTGCACAGGGAGAAAAGTGAAATTTTTATTAACATATAGAAAAAGGAAAAAGGTCAAAAACAGATAAAGAAATAAAAAGGTTAAAAGTGAAAAAAAAGAGAGCTAATTTTGCAAAGCTTGTAAGTTTGCACGCGTGGGGGCCTTAACCATATCTCCATTATCAACAACTCTGTCACTACAAATTTGTTTTTACTGCTGCATCTGCTGATTCAACTAGAACGAATCATAAGGGCATCATTAATGGGGGAACTTTTTTTTGTGTTCTTAGATTAAATATATAGTGAAAATAATCTAAGATCAGGTGTTAAGAACATAGGTAAAAAAAATGGGGGAACTAATTATGGTGTTCTTAGAATAAATATATAGTGAAATAATGTAAGATCAGTAGTTAAGATCTTTTGTTAAAAAGCTAGTTAATGGGAGAACATGTTTAAGATCATAAGATTTAATAATATAATATCCAATCGCAGGAGCTGGTTCCGGAGGATAGTAACAGGTCTCAGCCTCCTCTTCTGAGTCAGTACTATAGTCCAATGGGCTGTTTATACCGTCGTCATATTCACGGTCCATGACTTCTTCAACCTGAAACCGAAACACAAATATAAGCATGACCATCCGCATACATAGTTAAAACATAGTTACACGGGTTCATATAGCATATAGCATCATATGCGAACAAGACCATCACACATGAGGCCATCCGCGAACAAGACCATCAAACATGACCATTATACAATGTGACTTACCTTTTAAATTCCAGCAATTGCAGGTTTGTTGATGGTCCTTGATTTAATTTGTCCTGGATACCCTCACCTAAAAGCCTCTGTAACAAATCAAAAACAAATAAACTTAATTAGTGGTCGAACACGGGTTCATCGAACAAGACCATCACACATATAGCATAGACCATAAAACATCTGCATACATAGTTAAAACATAGTGGTCTCCGGTTCATATAGCATATAGCATATAGCATATTAAAACAGTGAACAACAAACATAAACATTGATTCATTCTAAACATTGAACAACAAACAAAATGAGATTCATTAAAAACATAGAGACCATAGACAACAAACAAGATGGACAAAATCCGCAAACATAGTTAAAAAAACATAGTTAAAACAGTTCCGACATTAGCTTCTTCTTCAATGCTTTTTCATCTTCGTCTAGGGTTTCATTCTTGGCAATGAGAGTGTCAAGAATGGACATCATTTGGAGTTGTTTCATGCCCTCTAAATCTTTCTGTTTTATCTCCCACATGTGACTAAACTCCGCAGATGGTGCAACCTTCTCTTTGCCTTTGTTCCTTACTCTTTTCGCTGCCTTGATGCCCGCGGGTCTGCTCTCGTGCTCACCAACCACAGAACCCGTAGATGGTGCAGCATCATCAGCTTTTCTCTTGTTAGAACTGGTTGTCTTCGGAGTGGGGTTCATAGCCTCGACACTTGTCCATTTCTGTTCATAGCGTAGCACATTCCAAGCATATTCCATACCGAACTTCTTCTTGTACAGGTTAGTGTAGATTTGGCGAGCATTTTGTAAAACATCTACATCGTTCATCCCACTAGCTCTCTCACTCCCTGCCTCTGCAAAAGCTCCACGAACCTGCTCACTTCCTTACTAATTTTTTGCCATCTTTGTCTACAATGGTCGGGACGCCTAGGCTCGGCACCACCACGGACATGACTACTTGTTTCATAGTAGTCTCCTACACGAATCCAAAAGGATCCTGCCTTTTGCCCATTCCCAACTATTGCATCCTTCGAAGTGTTTAACCACCCGCTTATTAAGACTAAGTCATCTTGTGTCGACCATAACCGTCTCTCCCTACGCTGCTCTGCTGTCTCTTCTGATTGACTAGGAGGTTGACTCGGATGTGAAGAGGGTTGTGAACTAGAAGGAGGGATTTGAGAGCTCCCAATGTTTACATTGGGAGAAAAGCTATCATATGGGAAGTTAAGAAGGCTAAAGTAGGGTTGAGACTGACTAGTAGCGGTTTTGTTTGATTCCATAGCAATCAGAATTCGAGAAAGAAGAAGCTAACAAGGCTGATAGAAGAGAAGTAAGAGATTGTTTTAAAAGACGCAAACAAGGATGATAGAAGTAATAGAAGAGAAGTAAGAGATTGTTTTAAAAGACGCAAACAAGGATGATAGAAGTAATAGAAGAGAAGTAATGAGAGAGTGTGAGAGATTGATAGAATACTCGGAAGTAATAAAGAGAAGTTAGGAGATCATTAAATCAAAAGTTTGGTGTTGTTAGAGACTTTTAATTCTCTAACAACAATCACCTACTTCAGTCAAATCAGAAGTAACTAAGGGTCATTGAGTTTTATTTAACTAAAAGTTTCAAGTGTTTCAAAAGTTTTAAACTTTACGAGTTTTAAATAAGTTTTTAAAGTTTTCAAACAACTCACACCTAAATACTAGAACATCACCATATGCGAACAATCACAACAATTAATACTAGAACAATTAAAACAACAAAACTACAATCACAACAATTAATACTAGAACATGACCATATGCGAACAAGATCATATGCGATCAAGGACCATCAAACATGACCATTACATCAAACAAGACCATCAACCATGACCATTACATCGAACAAGAACATGACCACAACACTACTACACAAACATCCAAGACCTAAATCAACAAAACTACAATCACAACAAGTAATACTAGAACATGACCATATGCGAACAAGACCATCAAACTAACCACAACACTACAGTGTAATTACAACAACACTTAACAAACCACAACAATTACTACACAAACATCCGAGACCATCCAAAAAAACTCATACCAAATCACTAAACAATGTGACTTACCTTTCACTTTCGAGCAATTGCAGGTTTGTTGATGGTCCTTGATTTAATTCGCCCTGGATAGCCTCACCTAAAAGCCTCCGAAACAAAGCAAAAACAAATAAACTTAATCAGTCATCGATTTCAAAACCGTAATAAGAAAAGTCGGATTTCAGTCATAAGAAACCCTAAATTGATTAATCATAAGCTCAGTAAAATCCATGACTGATTATTCAAAACCGTAAATTGACAGATGAGACAAACCCTATACCATCTTACTTAACCAAAACCTAATTCACAAATTTCAATTTTACCCTAAATCGATGAAACATCCCACAAACAATGACTAAACGACGGGACTACCTGTATATCGCCGGAGATGATCTTTGCCAGAGAAAGGAGACGACGACACAACGGATCAGGAAGAAGATATCGATTCGCCGGACATATCAAAGATCGATTCGCCGGAAGTTAAACGGATTCCTCGGGAAACCTTTGCAAAGATCGATTTCAACTGACTTGAGCTCTCGATTTGGGTGTTTTATTCGGAAGATTTTCGTGTTTAAACGGCGAGGATGAAGGAAACGAAGCTCTCGCCGTTTTCTCTCTTTCTATCGCAAACCCTAGCAGCCGCGATGTCGAAGAAGAAGAGAAATGAGAAAATTATCTCAACACCAAAAAAATCGATCAACTCCCGTGATGACACGTAAGCCAAGAACTGGGCTTAAATCAGTTCTTATTTAAGATCAAAAAAATTGATCTAAGCCCACTTTTGTTTATTTTTCTTATATTTTTTGCTTAAGAACACCTTTGGTGTTGGCCCGTTACTGATGGCCTAACAAGTTCATAAAATACTGTTTCATGCTCCACATGCTAAATATTAAAAACAACCCAAACTACACAGGTTTGAGATTTTTTTTTAAACTGTTCGCTGGCTTGCTTCTCCCACATTTTATTTTTTGGTTACCTACCTAAAAGTACTAAACACAAAACTCAAACTTCCCCAAGAAGAATGAATAAATTTTTTCTTAAATTAGAACTTCGTGATTTTTTTTGGAAATGAAACCGTAGGTTCCTGTCAGAATAATATAAACACTACTTGTACACAATGCTTGTAGAAAGCACCACCAACTCCAAAAAATTGTCATCCCTCGTGGTCGTGGGTGTTCTGTTCCGTCTACATGTCTCCGACTCCAAGCCCTTTTCTTTCTTCTCGCCAGCGCAAGCTATATATATAACCGGAACTTCCCGACCCCCATTCAGAGTCTTTCAAGTTAGCAAATGGGTTTTTAGGGTGTTTCACTCACCCGCTTGTTGCTTCTGATTCACGGGTTTCACCTGAACCGCAGAGGGGACCGCATGCACATCCGGGAACCCTGGAGGCGTCTTCCCCATACCACCTCCTCCTTTCATGTTATTGGCAGCAGCTGCAGCCGCAATGGCTTTCGCTGGATCCGAAGTTGCGGTAACGGCTCCTGTGACTGGAAGACATGTGGCTGCACCAGCAGGTGCTGAACCGGACTGTTGCTGATGTCTTTGAATGTAATACCCACCAGAAGGAGATATAGTGATCTGTTGCTGTTGATGTTGATGTTGAGCTTGCATATAAGGGTTAGAGAAGAAAAGCTGTGCTTGCTGCTGCAACCCATGCTTTGGCAACTGCTGCTGCTGTTGTTGCAACTTGGATCCAGAGCTCGTTGTTGGGTTTCCGAGAACAGAAGGACCGTTATTCCTCCCACCAGCAGATGACGCCACTGCTGCAGACTGTAAGTTCTTCGACTGCTGAGATGATGAATGAGTAGTAGATGAAGTTTGTCCACCTTTATTCGCCCCCGAGGAAGCGGAAGCAGTTGTTCTTGGGCTTCCACTGGCGTTTTTCGAAACAGAAGACGTCGACGGCGACCCAACTATCATTGGTGGAGATGGAGCCTGGTGGTTGGTACCTCCCTGCATTGGTGAACCAGAACCCATTGGCTTCGAGTTTGCTGCAAAAGATATCTGCGATTGCTGGGGCCGGCTTTGCTGTTTATGCGAGATGTTTCTAAGGGACGATGCAGCAGCAACTGATGATGATGGCGACAGTATCGAAGGAGACTGAGCTTGAGCAGTATTTGTTGTCCTGGGAGAATTGTTTTTCCACTGAGAAGACTGCACCTGACTGCTGCTCGACTGGACAAGGTTTTGAGGGAACCCTGAATTAGCATTTGCAAATTTGGTGGTTCCCGCAGGTGATGTGGTGATATTGTGATCAGGGAAACCACTCCCATTACTCGCCACGGGACCTTTGGTTCTGGCAGCAGAAGCAGCGACTGAAGTTGCATACCGCTGCTGCTTCTGGAGATACATGGTTGTATAAGGTTGCTGCGATTGACTCCGTTGCATATGTTGCTGCTGCTGCTGCTGCTGCTGCTGTTGTTGTTGTTGTTGTTGCTGTTGTAGTTGTTGCTGGTGATGATGATGAGATGTGGTCATAGAACCCGAACTCTGTGGCAGAGCAGAACCAAGATTGAGCAAACGGGATGAGCTATCTACAATGCTACCACTCGTGACAGCAGAAACAGATGCATCAGCTAAATCATGTTTGCTAGAGAAAGCAATAGACTGCCCAACATTCCCACCACTTATTTTCCCGGTTGTTCCACCTGTTTTCCTTTGTTCCTCTGTGGTATTAGCAGCAGAACCAATAGACCCAGATTTTCCATCTTCAAGAGAAGCACTGTAGTTCATTTTCTGTTGAGCTGCTTGAGCAACTGCCATCATCTGATAACCTTGCCTCGCTGCTTCTGGCATGTTGTGGAACATAGGGTGATTCTGAGCAATTGAAGACATGTTCAGGGCAGGAGCAGTGTTAGCCCCATTGAATGTCGCAAAGGTCATAGCATAACCCTGTGACTGGAAGGATTCTACACTAGCTTTTGAAACCTGATGCTGTCCTTTCTTTTCACCATGGCTGCTAGACGATCCAACCACTCCACCACCAGGTGCTGCTGAACTCATCAAACCCAAGTTGGTTGGTTGCATTGCCATACCATAGTTCTGTCCACATGCAACATTGGAACGAGAACCCCGGCTATCAGCAGTTGATGGGCTATCTTCCCCGACAGTCTCACTATGCTGAGTTGCGTTTTCTCTTGATTGCTGCCTATGCTGAAAACTCAAAGGTTGAGACCCGACTTTGTGAGTTGGAAATCCTTGGGAGTTCCCGTGATTTATCGGTGGCCTCAGCTGTTGATTCTGCAGATGCTTTTGTGCTGCTGAGGAACCAGTGGAAACAGTCCCATTTTGGTTGCTAGGAGCATGGCTCTGGAGCATTTGACCATTTTGCTGCTGTTGTTGCTGCTTCTGTGGCTGATGATGTGGAGGCTGGATCATTTGGGAGGAATAGAATTGACCATTAAAGAATGGCATCGGTTGGCCAGGAGCACCTCTATAGGCAGGTGGTGCACCAACATGAGCTGGGACTGGAAACGGATAACCGTTATTCTGCAAAATGGCCAGGTATTGCGTTTCATTTCCTGGCATGGCCGGATAACTGAAGCTCATTGTTGGCGCACCAGCTGGAGTAGCTAATGCAGAAACATTCATTGAGGTTGAAGTAGGTGTTGCTCCAGAAGACGTGATACCACTATTAGAAGGTCTGACAGATGCAGCAGCTATTGTAGCAGCTGCATGAGGCTGTTGGCCCATGGGAAAAATGAATGTAGGTCCATGCTACAATGGAAGAAACAAAAAACAACAATGAGCTCGTAAAGACGAAAAAACTTGATATGCATGCCAGATAAATGACAAAAAAACTAACCAAGATGTTATTAGCTGCTCCAGGTGGCAGAGCTTGTTGAAGCAATATTTGATTTCGTTGAGCTGTATCTACTGAGCTTTTAGAAGTAGATTGAGAGTTCTTATCTTGAACAGAGTTGGAACTTCTACCCAAAACACTCCCCTGAAGTTCTGTGGGAGGCATGAGACTGAGATTACAGGCCTTGGTCCCATACAGTGGAGCTGAGCCTGCTGCTGCAGGCCAGAAAGGATTCATCTTTGTAAATTGTTGATGAGATTGAATATTCCGAGCAATGTAGCAGTGTGTAGCACATCGCTTAGGCCTTGGTTGATTAAAAAGTAAATGCGGAGGAGGCTGCACAAGATCAAAATTTAAATCAATAACGGCAGGAAAAAAAAAAAAGTGTGAAAAGGAATTATATAATGGTACATCCAATAAAAATTACCTGCATTGCTGCAGCTGATAAGGAACTGGTATCAGTAGGCACAACTCCTTGTGTAGGTGCCGCCATGTATCTGTTTTCATCAGAGTCTCCATTAATTAAAGGGTGAAAAACAGGAGACTTTGCAAAGTTTCACATGCTAAAATGACAAAAAGCATACCCCATTGTAGGAAGACCACCAGGCCAGCCAGGCATTGACATATGCAGAGGCAAATGGCTACCTTGAGCTGGAAAATTCAGAAAAACAAAAAAAAATGAAGGACCCGATTTTAATTAAAACACCAAAAATAAAATACCAAAACTCAAGAAAGATTGAAAAGAATATCGTTACCTGTTTTATCAGGAAGAGATAATTGTTGTTGCTGCGGTGGCTGTTTCTGAACATGATGCTGCTTGTTTACTAAACCCACATGATCAGATTTATCAATGTCGAGTTTGAGTTCACAGTTCCTCTCGAACTTATGGTGTTCAGCTTCCGCCACCAATCTAGGTCTCTTCTTCTCCTCAGAATCATGAATCGTCGTAGCATCAGCACCTCTATCTTCCTTTAGCAAAGGCTTTGCTTCCTTCTACATGCATTTAGTGTCGACACGGGGGAGAGAATTAAAAAAAGTAGGGGGCTAAAAAAGAAGAAGATAAGAAAAAGAGAGCCAAAAAAAGCAAAGAAAAGTAATGATGCATATCCCCCCCCCCCAATTATCACAATATATATTACCAAACAAAAGTAGGTCCCACTCACCGTTTCCACTTCCGTGACTTTAGGTTTAGCTTCTGCTGCCACACTTTCCATCATCTCTCCGCCGCCTCTCTCCGATGAAGATCTCACCGGCGGTGGCGCCTGAACCAATTTTAAAAAAATTAGGATAAAGCTTTAAAAAAAATAATAATAAATAAATTATTAAACTAAATAAAAAATTGACACTTACCATCAGATCTATCTCAAACTTCGCCTTTTCCGGCGAACCCCTGCATGATTAAATAAAAACTCTTCAGTACCAAAAACTAGGTAAAAATTACAGAAACAAAATGTAAATAGATTTGAATGCTTACGATTTAGCTCCTAAAGTGGTAGCGCCATCACCATCGGATCTAAATACTGAAGAAGACTCCACTTTCGGCAACACAACTTCCTCTTTTGACAGATGATTGTTCTCTGCTCTTTTCTCACTTCCTGATCTCGAATCTAACGACGCGTGGGTTTCTCTCGGCTGTGGAATGGTTGAATCCAATACAGAGCTAATTCCTTCGCCGGATCCTGAGCTTTTTAACTGATCACCCAACGGAACTTGGCTTTTCGAAGGAGCTTCAGCTTCAGATTTGATCGTAGTGACGCGAGAACTGTTCTCGTCTTCGTATTTGACGTGTCTCGGCTTTTTTCTTTTCGGAGCTGAGAAAACCAAAACGATAAAAAAAAAAGTAAGAAGATGAAGAAAAAAATCAAAACAGATGGTTTTTAATTGAAAATGGATGAAGAGGACTTACCGATGGCTGAAACATTAGAGGAACTCGAATTTGCAGCCAGTGTGATGGATGATGATTGAGGAAGAGTCTGAGGATTAGAGATCGGCGGCGACGATACTCTAGATTTGACTTCTACAGTTGATTTCGCAACTGGCTCCGTCAAATCGTTTCCGGCGGATTCTTGTTTTGATGTAGCTAACGGCATCCTCATCATACCGTACAACACTTCAGCAATCTCGATCTCGATCTCGTCTTGTACAGCCACTGGAGATGATAACTTACACGATGATGATGACTTCGGCGGTAACGGCTTCTGTTTCGTCCCCGACGGCTTCAAAAGCGAAAAAAAAATCTCAAGTCAGAAAACAAGAAGAAGGAGAAGGAGAGGAAGATTTTAGTGAAAAATATGAGAGACTAACCAATTTTTTCCGGACTGAAACGCTTGAAGAAGAAGGAGATGTAGGAGCTGGAGGAGACGGAGATGCTAAAATCGAAGCCGGACTAACTCTATTAGCTGGAGACGTTGATGATACTTGCCGATGGCTTTGTTCACCGGAAGCAAAAACACCACCGCCGGTAGTACTCGACGCCCATGATTCATGCGGTCTCTTCGTACAAGCTGTAAAAAAAAGAAGAAGAAAGACGAAGAGATTAGAAGATCCACGAAGAGAGATTTATTAGATCAGCGAGAGATTTGTTTACAAATGTAAATTTCCACCTCTCTACCTGACCGAGCTTTTCTAGGAACCGAAACACCGATCATCTCGTCAGCGGCTTTCCATGTCGACACGAGAGGTGATACCGGCGCCGGAGAAGGATTCGATCTGAAAACTTTCGTCGGCGGTAAATTCTTCCTCTGATGGTGGTTATTAATATTGTGGCTGTGATGGCTGTTGTGGTGATGGAGATTACCGCTACCACCGTTGTGATGATGATTCGAAAGAGACGACGAGAACGAAGCGGCGGAGATGTTATTATTACTCGTCGGAGGAAGCATCTTCAACGAAGAAGGTGGTCCAACCCCTCCGTCGTCGTATTCTTCATCGTCGTTAACACTCTCTTCAGAGCTATCGTCACCACCGTCGTCTAAATTACCGTGAACCATCATTAACCGTTCTCCTCTTCTCCTTTTACTCCGGCTGTTTAACCGATCTCTCTCCCTATCTCTTTCTCTTTCCCTCTCTCTGTCTCTATCACGTTCCCGATCTCGATCCTTCTTATTACTCCCTCCTCGATCTCTCAACCTCGCCGCCTCCGGTAACTCCACCGGACCTTCCTCCTCTGACAAAAAAAAAAAAAAAAAACATCAGAAACAAACGGGTTCTCCCAGATCTGAAGAAATAACGTAGAAATGAACGAAAAAAAAACCTGGAGAATCTCTGAAACTTCCGGCTCTATGTCGCCGCCGTGAAATACCATTTCCGGCAGCAGCCATAGGTACTCTTCTAGCTTCTCTATTTCTATCCATCTTCTTCTTCTTCTTCTTTGTTTCTCTATCGCTCTCCTCTTCTTCTTCTTCCCTAAATCGTAACCCCTTTCTCTCTCTTTTATCTCTCTCTCTTCTCTCTTTCCTCTATCTCTCTACTTGCTTCCCATTATCTCCTTTATTTGTGCTCCTCATAAAAGGGCAGTAGCGAATAAATCCACGGCTCATATCTCCCTGCCGTAAAACATTTTCTCAATCTTCACCGTCGGTGTGAATTCATCTAACGGTCACGATCCGCTTTATAACCAGCTGACAAAATCTTAGCCCTCCGTTAATAATAAGAGATCTCACATATAATAATTAAACATTTCTTCTTTTATTATATTTACCACCGATTAATATTTTATTATTATATTATTTTAAAAAAGCATTCTGTTTATTTATTTAATTAGTCAGCATCCAAGGTGAGTCCCACACAAAAATGATATCTTATTTGTTATAATATTTTATTTGTTAACAGATTACTAATTTTTTCGGTTTTAATTTATAATAATAATATTATTTTCCTAGTCGGATTCATGTGAAAAAATTATTTTGGACTGTTTAAACATGAGCTGCCACGTGTCAAGAGTTTGACATCACACGCTTCCGTCTGTATTATCTCGTTACCAATATTTTATTGACTTTACTCAGTCTAGAAAAATTAACAAATTAAAAAAAAATAAAGAAACAATAAAATATATTGGTAGTCGGAAACATAAAGATAAAAATATTTTAATTATACTAGTATATATTATTGCAATTAAATAATTGTTTTAAAAAAGGCTCCTGGGGGTAGTGTACTGTTGTCCACTAATCGCGATGACTCGTGTGAAAAAGAAAAAAAAACAAAAAATACTGACATAAACACGCACAAATATGATAATATTGTTTTTTATATTTCAAAAAAAAAAATGTATTGAAAAGATGTATCACCGGTGATTACCGGTAGAAAGAGACAATGGTAAAGGAAATCTGACGATCAGAATGGAATCTTTGTGACTGATCCAACCGGTAAAATTTTAATCATATTCAGGTTCCCACTTCTCTACCTCTCTTCCGTCTTTATTTACTTTTTTTTTTTTTAATTCATGTCCTTTAAACTACTAAACAAATGGCTCATAAAATAGTTTAATGTTTTTTCTTTCTTTTCCATATTTCTTTTTACGTGCAAGCAATTAAATTTACCTTTTCGAAGATGCCAGGTTTGCAAAAGTATATCTTTTTTTTATTTTTACACTTTTAAAAGAAAAAAAAAACAACAAGTGAAAGTTTAAAATTCTAAATTCACAATAAGAGACATAGAAAAAAGCAAATCTTGATAATTCCTAGATTTAGATTAGTCAAGTTGACATAACTATATAGTAATATTGTGTAATAACAATTTAAAATCTGGTCATATTTGGATATTTCTAAAATAGTAATAAAACCATATAATAGTGTCTAGATTTTTTTTTTTATTATTAGGGAGAGAGAAGAAGCTAAACAAATAACACCTACTATAAAGTTAGAGAAGTGGCCCCACCACCTCAATCTAAAAAACTCATTAACTACAAAATCAACGGCTGATATCAGTTGTTGCCAATAGCCAAAAAATTAATACAGCCGTTGGATTAGTTTTCTTGTAAAATCTGACTTGGCAGAAAGCGTCATCCCGTAAAAAAGGCGTTGAGTTGGCACCCGACCGGTTGATCTGAACCGTTGGTTAGAGGAAACAATCAACGGCTCAGATGAGAATGTGGGGACCTCTTTTGTATTCACTCAAGTCACGGTCACGGAACTTCCCAGAAGTGTGAGGTCCACAGTGTTAGCTGCCAATGTGGAATTGCTCCTCCGCTCTCTCTCTCTCTCTATATTTGTTTTTTAACCTTTTTCACTGTCAATGTACTATTTTCACCTATATATTTTATCCAGTGGAAATCTCACAGTATAAATTATTTTTGTCTATGAGAATAAAAAAGAGTACTATATTCTAAATAATAAAAAAGTGTTGGCATGTTCACAAATAAAAAAGGTTGGCTTGTTTCGCTCTATTTTTCGAGAGTAGTATTAATTGTAAAAGATAATTTTGAATAGATATTTCTAGATATTAGGTTTTCTTGTCCAGTTTAGTTTCTGATAAATTTTTTAATTTTCTTTAAAAAGTCTTCCTCCGATTGGACTTTCAAATTTTTAAAAACATTTAAATTAAGTGAAAAAATGGAGTATAATCAAATATAACATACTTTTTTGTCCAAACAAAAATAATAATAAATAAATATAACATACTTTAAGTTATACATTTGAAAAGAGAATAAAATTAACCCTGATTTTTTTTTATATATAAACTTAGTTAGGTTTGTGGATCTAAGATATTAAAGTGTTTTATTATTTTACCTTTGTTCAGTATATCAAAATACCAAATTAAATCATATGATAACGAAATTTTATTATGTTAACACACCAGTATTATCATATATCCTTTCGAAAACGTCATTTCTTACGAGTACAGCAAAATCATTCGTGTGGGGGAAATAAGAAAAAGAAACTAGAAAATACGGTAGTATTTCTACTTTTACTCCTAAACCTGATTTTTCAAATGTTTTAGTATATAGGTAGGTGTCTTACTATAAATTATTAAAGAAAAGGTTTATATTGTTATTTTTATTTTAATTTTAAATATATGGTGATTGTGACATGGATTAGGCCCCCACCGAGCAGAAAAATATGTAAAATTGAATTTGGTCAATGGTCAGGATTCATCATAATTTTTTGCATATACGAGTAATTAATAACAGTGGGAGTAACTCTTCTCTAACCAGTTAGATTCGCATAATTTAATTTTAACGTTACGCGCGCTGATATAAAAGCGCGTGCAAATAAGAATCCTAAGATATCCACGTGATTCCACGTGTTTTATTGCCAACATGACACGTGGACGATCGCTCTCTCTCTTTAATTCGTCGCCTTGGATCTTGTTTTTGTCGAAGCTACTCTCTCCTCTCTCTTTTCATAGCTTTAAGATAAATAAAATAAAAATAAAAACCGCTCTAAAGTCACGGTCGTTCACTTATATTAAAGGTGACAGCCGCGTTAGTTGTTTACGTGGTAAGTTGCAATTGGTGGACTGACGTTATCTAGCTTTTTTACGACAGTGAAAATGCCACGTCGGAGTGTAGTAGAGTCCCACCCCCGCCTAATAAAACTTGTCGACGAATTAAAAAATTAACTTCATAGATATTAATACGTTTGACTGTGTAGGTGACACGTGGTGACTTTTACGAGTTATTGCTTTTTCCTACGTGGCAATAGTTTTGATCGTTCGCTTAACCCTAGCCGTCAAGAGGCAAACGTTTTTTTCTTACTCAATCAGACAATTATACATAAAAGCCATTATTTTTATTTGGCCTAAACAATACGATGGTTTTTTAATTAATTAACATTAATAAGTATCTTTGTACTATAACATATCTTTCTTTTTTCTTTATTTGTCGTATGCGAAGATACGTTTATACTAGTATAATTTTTTATGTGTTAAAAAAATAATCCCTTCATTAACGCACTAATAAGAGCATATCGAAAATTGCGAGCTCTAATTATTTTATATTTAAAACCATATAATATAAAACTATTTTATACAGCGAACATGGCACCATGACTGTTTCTTCATTATTATAATCATTGTTATCATTCAAATCTAGAAAATGCAAAGAGACGAAAGTACACATTGCCTCCAAAATAATATTATTTTTATACTATGAGACTAGATAAATCGTTGCAAGTATAAAAAACATTACTTTAGTTGATAGAGGCTAGGCAACTGATTAGGACGTATTTTGATATTTCTTTTATTATATCTATTCGATATTTTTTATATGAAGAAAAGTCAAAATATTTGTATTCCAACATTTAGTGTTGGATATATAATAATTTTAATTTTTTTCCGGATTTTAATAATTGATGAGAGAAGAGGGTAGTATGTGGTAGCAGCCTAAATAAGCCCTTTGCTTAGGCTAAACCATTTTGCTGATTTTTAAAAATACTAGTTAAAGGTTTTTGGTAATTGCTATTTGCTATTACTTTGACCTAAACTTGCCATGATAGATTGAAAAGAATAGCCATGATAGATACTTATTTTTATAATGGGGACACAACTATCCAATTTTAATTTTTTGGTGGTGGCATAAGGAGAGAGTCTCTCATACGTTTTGAAAGAAAGTGGTTATGTACACATAATCACTCAAAATTATTTTATTGTTTGATTTAAACTTTCTCTATTATACAATTGATTGTTTTTTCTTCTTGTTCTTTTAATGTTTTTTTTTTTTTTTTTTCTGTTTGCTTTTGTATTTTTCTGTTTTCTTTTGAAAGTTTTAGGGGCCCGGAAAGAAAATGAAGACCCCCCATGCCATAAACAAAGGATCCACATCCACCGGGTCCTCAATTCTTTTTTCTTTTTCTTTTCCTGTTAATGTGTGTTGAGGAAAAGAAAAAGTTGTAATTTTGTCAATAACATGTTTAATACATAGAGAAAGAAATATTAATTTACCTGAATAACAAAGTGATGATATATCTATATAAAACTTTATTATAGTTATGAATTTATGATATCACTGGTTCCTTACATGATTGTGGGGGAGAGTTAGTAGCAGCTTCTACAAACGTCACTAAAGAAATAAAAATATGGGTTTGACAACAAAAAAAAAATGGCAAATATCAAAATAAAAGCCCAGAAGCCCATATATATGAGTTTGCCGACAAACAAAAGAAGGGAAAGTACACATTGCTTTCATTGAAAAAAAAACAGAGCATTCGTAGCAAATATAACATTCATAGTCATCATAGGTAAGCCGATTCCAAGTTTGGCTCTAGTAGGGAGAGGTGATATATACAAATGAAAGAAGTCAAATTCTTTAGAACTAAACTTGAGAAAAGGCTCTTCTTTAAATCAAATTAATGATACCCAATTGGGGCTGGAGCTTCCTTTAGTTCACGACCTTGGTAGTGAATATCCTGCAATGTCCACATAATTGACAAATGTGTTCATCAGTCACAAAAGTTAACAGTTCGTCTCCTATCATCATAAATATAGAAAAGAAAATATACTTACAGATGCAAAATGGTTGACGTCACGGTGATGCGCCTCGTCAGCACGAACAACCGTCACAACATCACGGAGTGTAGCATCAGCAGGGAGCCTCCAGTAATCAATGGCAATAGCCGGAGCAGGAACGTTCTCAATGTTACCTTTGTCAAGTTCCTTGAGGAACTCAGTGTAAGAGTGAATCGCTTCCTCTTCAAGGTATCCAACCATACGGTGAGCAAACTTGGGAGAGATCAGGTAACCAAGGAAATAGGCGTTAAAGAAGACTCCTTGAACAGTGATCACGAGCGCTCTCTCGTACCATTTTGGTTTGGCTACTTCCATGAAAGTCATGAGATGCATCCTCTCGTTCTCCGCTTCTTCGAGTAAAGCTTTGATCCATCCTCCACTTTGCTCAAAACGACGGAGAGATTTGCAGTGTAGCAACATTCCTCCAACCATTCCAGGCACTGCTGCCACAGTTTCAAGCATCATAGCTCTACATCCATATCGCCTCTGCATTGACAATACCACAAATCAAATCAGTCCCCAAACATTTCCATAAGAACTGTTTAGTCATTTAATCTTAAGTACTAATATCAACGAGTTGTCTTAATTGGCAAGAATCCAAATCACTAGTAACAAATGTAAACTATATAATATACAAAAAATTATTCCAAAAAGAAAAATATATATATATATATATATATATTGACTAGTTGCCAAAAAAAGAAAGAATGAATCATATGTTTCCGTTTCAGAAAATTTAAAGATTTGGGGAAGAAGACGAAGTGTGTGTACCTGGAAGAAGAGATCGGTAGGCCAACGAAGAGACTTAACAGTCCAGTAAGCAATTCTATCAAGAAACGTCGTCGGAACATGATGCTTCGTCAGATCTATTGTCGTATCAGCTTTATACGTCTCCCATGGCTGCAACAATCCAAACAAATTACTCAAAAAATTGAATCAAGAACAACACAACACTAAATATATAACGAAGAAACGTACCCTGAAGCAGTTCCACTTCCATTCAGAACCATCTTCTTTAGTGATCTTATTAGGTTCAACACCCCAATAGCTCATTATACCTTTCTCTCCCTTGTTGCTACCTCCGGCGCCGGCGTTTCCACCGGTAGATTCGTTCTCTGTTTTCTTCTGATTCGCCTCATCCTCTTCCTTCGTAGCCGTTTTCTCTCCCAGAGTAATCGTGCTGGCGAATCTCATACCTCCATTAACCGTCGGAGCTCTACTCCAGATCCAAGCTGAAGCAACCTCAGGCTTCAAAAGACGGCTTGCTGATAACGCCGCCTCCGCACGGACCGTAGTAGTGGTCGTCGAGAAGAAGAAACGAGGTCCAGCCGCCGCTAAAAGCGATTTCGCCACCTTGGCTCCACCGCGACTCATCATCATTGTACAGATCGGAGAAATCAAATCCAAGAATTTAGGAAAATTGTATAGAGAAATATCTTTTTGTTTGTTTTGGGGTTTACTTTTGTCGTCTTATGCTCGTCTCACGCAGGTCTTTGAATAGGGATTTTTATATACATAAAAAAACTGAATGGGGTTGAGACATCGTTTATGATTTTTCTTTGACTAAGGGTATTTACGTAAATTCGCGGTTTGATTTTCCTTGGAGATCAAGCCTAATTTTTCTTGGAGACCAAGGCCTTCTGCCTGGAAAGTTCGAAATAAAGTTCTATTGCATACGTGGAGGAGTGCGTTTCTTATATCTTTGTTTTTTTTTAAAAATGAGCTGGATCTGTTTTGTGAAGGAAATGAGTGATCCGCTTACGGAGATCATGGAACACATCTTTTTTATGGTTTTTCTTCGTTTTTTTTTCTTTTTCATGTGCGATTTTTTTTTTAATAAAAAGATGACTTATATTTTCATTTGGTTCTAAAATTGTTTACAAACAAAACACGATGCGGAGATGTACGCGCTTGGCGTGCCAAAGAATCCGCAATTACATTTGCACTTCTTGAGACTAAAGATAAAGAGAAAGAAAAAAACTCCTCCCTGTCTACCTTAATATCCGCGAGATAGGACTTGAAAGCCGGCCAGTCTTGAGGCGAAGACACCATCTTCACCAAGTCTGAGCAATCTGAATAAAACGCCACCTCCCTATAGCCATGTCCAATCATACAACGCATAGCCCAAACAAAAGCTTCGACTTCAGCATGTAGCGGAGAGAGACTTTGCCGGAAATTGGCAACTCCTTTGGAGATAGACAACTCATTAGGAGATGAACAGACCCATCCTGCACCCGCGAAAGAATCACCTGCTTTCCATGAGCCATCTACTAAACACCGGAAACCTGAAGAAGGTGAAGGAGTGGGACTTATAAGCCCCCTTACAGGAGAGCTAGAAGCGTGGGGTAGTGGGAAATGTCCCTCAACCTCATCCTCAGTTTGTGCTTGCAACCATGAGGACGCCTCAGCAACCGCATACTGTACAACCTCCTCCGGCTTTTCCATTTGATTCTCAAAAACCTTAGCATTTCTTGCTTTCCATATATACCACATAAGCCAAGGAAAAGCAAAAACTTGAGCCCCCGGATTGGAAGGACCCAGAAAATGATCCACATTGGCATACACAGAATCCGTTGGAAAGGAAACTGAACCGACCGGCACTTGAGCTAAAGCCCATACCTGCCGAGCTGGAGGACACCGAAAAATGGCATGATTAACGGATTCCTCATCTGCCCCACATCGTGCACAAACCGAATCACATGCAATCCCCCGTCTTCGCAAAGCTGCCGAGACCGAGATACAGCCTGACAAAACTTGCCACATAAAATGCTTAATCTTAGGGGGGCATGACACCCGCCAAACCCCGGCCAGGAGGGGAGTAATATCTGGCCCATATTTGGGAACCTGAGAATCCTTAAGTTTTACAGCCCGTTCCGTAACGTACCCCGATTTTACCGTATACTTCCCGGATTTTGTAAAATGCCAGCCTAGTGTATCCTCCACCGGAGAGATACTCAAAGGTAAAGCCCCAATCAAAGCAACGTCTTCTGAACCAAAATGCTCATTAAGCACATCCAGACGCCATGAATTAGAGTGGCGATCAATTAAATGAGATATTTTTAAAGAAGGGTCCTTAAAGGGCCCCTTGCTCAAAGCTGGTCTTGGGAATTGAGCTGGTATCCATGGATCAGTCCATATCGAAATGGACTCACCAGAGCCAACTCGTATAATCAGTCCTTTATTTACCAAAGATCTAGCTGAGACAATACTCCGCCACCCATAAGATGGAGAGTAAGAACGGATCGGTTCCATAGGAGTCGAATTACGATAATACCTTCCCTTGAAAACCCGAGCAAACAGAGAATCAGGGGCGTCAATCAGACGCCACAGCTGTTTTGCCAACAAAGCGGAGTTAAAGTCATCAATGTTCCGAAACCCCAGCCCACCTAACTGTTTACTGCCACATAACTTCTCCCAAGCTAACCAGTGCAAACCCCCAGACTGACCCGAACTCCACCAGAAATTTGCCACAGCACTAGTAAGTTTGGATGTGACGGTTTTCGGCAAACGAAAACACGACATGACAAACGTTGGTACCGCAGTGGCAACGGACTTTATCATAACCTCCTTACCCCCTTTGGAAAGCTGTTTTGCCGTCCACCCATTGGTACGACTCTGAAGCCTATCCCGAACATAGGAGAAGACTTTCGTTTTAGACCCTCCTAAGCTCTCTGGTATCCCTAAATAAGAGCCCATCCCGCCCAGATTAGAAATCCCAAGTACTCCTTGCATCTCCCGTTTGGCCGCTTCATCAACCTTGTGCCCAAATTGAAGTGACGACTTCTCAAAATTAATTTGTTGACCCGACACAGCCTCATATTGCTTTAAAATATCCAAAATAACCCCGCATTGATCCTTATCGACCTTGCAGAAGAAAAGACTATCATCCGCAAACAACAAATGTGTAATCGGTGGACATTTCTTTGCCACCTTAATCCCTGTGATCCGCTTATCCATTTCCGCTTTGCGAAGGTTAGCGATCAGCACTTCCGTACAGAGGATAAACAGGTATGGAGACAAAGGATCACCCTGCCGAAGCCCTCTCTCCGGTACTATCAAACCATTAGGTTGACCATTTAAAAGGACCTTGTATTCAACCGAAGAAACACAGAATAAAATCCATTGGATCCATTTATCTGCAAAACCCATTTTTTGCAGTAACGCCGTCACAAAACCCCACTCTACCCTATCATATGCCTTGCTCATGTCAGTTTTAATTGCCATATATTTTCCTTTACAAGACGGATTCGTCCTGAGCCCATGAAACATCTCCTGAGCAATGAGAATATTATCGGATATCAATCGACCGGGGACAAAGGCGGACTGAGTCTCCGAAATAAGGGATGGTAACACTAATTTTAGCCGATTACACAAGATCTTGGAAATGATCTTATACCCCACATTACACAGACTAATCGGCCGCAATTCCGCCATCCGGGTAGGCCGTGCTACCTTAGGAATAAGACAAATGTGTGTCTGGTTTAAGCTCCTCTCAAAAATACCCTCGACGAAAAACCGATTAACCATAGCTACCAGATCATCCTTAACAACCCTCCATGCCTTCTGGTAAAACAAAGCAGTCATGCCATCGGGCCCAGGAGCCTTGTCCGGATGCATCAAAAAAAGAGCCTTTCGTACCTCCACCTCCGTAGCCGGGGCGGTTAGGCGCATATTTTCCTCATCCGAAATGACCTTGGTGATCTCCGATAATGCCGTCTCAAAATTAGCCGGATTAATCGAAGTAAATAAATCCTCGAAGTAAGAAACCGCCGTGTTGCAAATGTCAGGGTCCTTTGTAGACCAATTATTATTCCCATCATACAAACCAATAATACGATTACGTGCCCTTCGTTGTTTCGTTTGAGCATGAAAATACTTTGTATTATGATCCCCCACTCGCATCCATCTATTTCGGCTTTTCTGGTACCAGTAAATTTCCTCATCGATATAAGCCTGCCGCAGACGAGCAGTTAAATCCGTAATGATACTCGGATCAGCCGCATCATCCGCTTGAACTACCTCCAACTGCCTCTTAAGATTGTCGATGACATCTCTACCAAAAGGAACAAGCGTTTTGCGCCACCGCGATATCTCCCTTCTACACCGCACTAGTTTACTCACAAAATTATCCTGACCCGAATCCTGAATTGAATCCCCCACCCAACCCTGGGAAATTGCATCCATCAAACCCTCTTTACCAATCCAACGTCGATCAAACATAAAACACCGGCGACCACGCGGCCTCTTGGCACCTATATTAGCCAGGAGGGGTGCATGATCAGAAGCAATCCTAGGTAAATACTCTGTGACCGTATCCGGAAATAACTCATGCCAGTCTTCATTCCCTAATGCCCTGTCTAACCGACAGCGTATCGGCTTCTTATCTCGCCACCCCCGCCAGGACAGAAAATCTCCAAGATAAGGAAATTCCAAAAAACCACAATCCTGAATCAGCCCATTAAAAGACCGAAACGTGGATGCGTGACGGAGCTTACCACCACGTTTTTCATGATTCCCTGTTAATTCATTGAAATCCCCTATGATAAACCAAGGCGTGGACCGGGTAGAATTGATCCGTAAAAGTCGTTCCCAAACCATCTCACGGTTCTTTGGAACTGGATCCCCATAAACAAAGGTTAAATTGAAAATCTGGTTATTAAAGATAGCCTCAATATCAATTAATCGATTAGATTCCATTAATATTGAGACATTAAAATCATCTGCATTATAAAAAAGGGCTAACCCTCCACTACAGCCAATCGGCTCAACCGTTTTTAAATTCTTATAGCCAAAATGGCCTACAAATTGTTCCAAAAAAGAAAAAGATTGCTTGGTTTCCATAAGAAATAAGAAATCTGGCCTATTTTTATTCCATAAATCCCTGAGATGACCAATGGTGGCCTTATTACCAAGCCCTTGACAATTCCAACTCAAAATATTCATTTTACAACATTAGGTTTCGGTGGTTTTGCCCCACCAATGCCGCCCTTGACCCCTTCCTGAGCCTTTGAGACACCAGTATATGCACCCTGTGGGGGACGACGACGAGGTGACAGAAGCAAATTTGCATTACGTTTCTTCGTGCTAACCCCTCGAAGTACCAGCCCACCCTTCCCCTTTTTCCCTTTCTCACCAGCCTGCAAAGAAAGAGAGTCAACCTGCGCCTCGCTGGAAGCCCCATCCTCACCACTATCCTGAACCTCAGCCTCTGACCACAAGCCTTGAACAGTAGCCAAATCCTCCTCTTCCTTGGAATCCCCATCCACGACCATGTCAGAATCCTCCTCAACTACATCTGACTCCAAATCAGCACTAGAAGGACCACCAAATGACATCTCGTCTCCCTTTGTTACATCCTCTGGCAAGATGTCCTCGGACTGCAATGTAAACCCCCCGCTAACTCCATTGGCATCATGCTCCTCCGCTGGAAGAGCGCCCCCTAAAACCTCTTTCTGCAGACCAACAGATTTCGATAGATCCTCTTGGGCCTCCACAACATCTGTACCAACCGAATCAGAGATGCAGGTCTCTGTATTACCCACAACTACCTCATCAGGGGAACCCAGGATTTGACCCTCCTCAGGGAGATCCGTATCAATAGCAGGCTCACTCAAAGGCCCTTCCTCACCCTTTGAATCCTGAAATAAAGCTTTCTTCACAATCTTTTGTTTCTTGTGATCCTCCACTGACTCCCTTACCACCTCAGACCCTGGAACCAAGGTTGGAACAGAGGGCTGACGTGACTGACCTCTGGGCACACCATTCCGCCCCCGAGTTTCCTGGGGGATCCCCGAACTAGAAGAAACTTTCGACGCCCCCTTATGGCGTGAAGAAGCACCTGAGTTATGGTCCATTCTGACCTTAACACCGCCAGAGTGGGACCCCTTATGACTTGCCCTAGCAAAACCAGTATGACCAGCACTCTTTCTCGAGTCTACCAGTAAAGCTCCCTTATAACTCATGTAATCACCCTTGTCACTCTCCTTCTCTGGGCCAAGATAACGACCACCGCGTGACACCTCCTTGGATAAGGGACAATCCTCCTCATCATGACACAGACTAAAACAGGATTTACACCAACCATAAAGCCGTTCATAAAACAGCTTAACAATTGTGATTTCCCCGTTGAAAAACTCGATATCCACTTCAAAGCAAAGAGGCTGGAGCCCATCTATTGTAACTTGCACTCTCCCTCTGTCAACATCGACTTCCTCAACCACTCCAATGTCTGAACCGATATCCCTAAAGGTAGGTTCTGCCCAGAACTGAATGGGGACATCAGAGACCCTAACCCAAAACTTCAGAGAAGACGGGTAAGCAGGATCGACAACTGGTGTCCACCGCACCAAAGAAACCATCCAGGAATCAAAATGGAAAGGCTCTTTCGACAAAACCGCCGCAATATCTGTCTCCTCATCGAAATCGAATTGAAACTTACCTGACCCTAAGTCCGCACCTGCTACCCTCCCCTCGACCTGCCAAATACGCGGCATCATCAGGAGCAAGGACTTCATATCTTGTTGTTTTGGATTAAAACAACGACCAATCAGGGTCTTGGAATAGCCAGCAATAAGGGCTGAGTTATCGAAATAGGATATCTTAACCTTACGTCGTGGACGAGCAACACCCTCCTTCTGACCCGCCACACCCTTACCCAAAAGCCCAACCTGAGACATGGCAACCCAGCAAAGCACACACCAAACACGCAAGTAAACGGAAAGCTGCGCCGAAAAAGCAGACAAGAGGGAAAAGAGAAGAAGCCCGATGTAGAAATGCGGACTACCGCCTGCTCCTTTTAACTCTTTATACCAAAAGACACAAACTCGATTAATTTGGATCCGGATCGTCAAATCAATTAGCAAGGATTCGTCCCGCAAGTATCGCATATCAAACCCCTGGAAGAGGGGAAAACATATCTCCCTGACGATCTCCACCAAATCACAAATCCTCCCAGATTTCTCATCACCGAATCGAGCCCAATGATGTGCAGATCTCTCAACCCCCCCGATACTGGAACCAAATAAGGAAAAGAAAAATTCGAGAAGATCTACATACCAAACCCCGATACCCAAAATCCACCGAAATCTCCCAAACCATTTCAACCTCACCACAATTGATCGACCCCCACAAGTACCTTCCTCCCCCATAGGTGTCAAAAAACCCGGTAATAATCCCCATTGACCGCCCCGAAACCACCCCCAACCCATTCGAACTCTAGAACCCTAGAATAGTCGCCGCCATCGCCTCTCTCTGATACGAATCTTTTACTCTCAAACTCTCTTTTATCAAAAATATTTTCATCTCATGTGCGATTCTTCCATGTATTTTTTTTTTAGTTTTTTTTACTGTGATAATTATTGACAGATTATATATTTTCATTTGAGTTCTATATTAATGAAATTTTAAAAATAAACAAAACATTTTGACTACCGAAACTATCTCATTTTGGGTAATTCATTTGTTAAAAAATTATGTAAAATATGCTATTTTAGATTAACAATTTGTTTGTTGTATGAAAAATTTTTTTAAGATATGTTTTCTGTTTTTAAAATGTTTCAAAAACAAAAACTCGTGAAAACTAAATAAGTCATGAAAACACGATTCCTAAAAATCTGTTTAGAAATATGATGAAAACACGACAAATTTTTCTTTTACCTTATAAACTTAATAAATAAATAATTTAAAAATATATATTCATGATACATATAAATAGATAATATTATTAGTGTTTTAACTCAACTATTTAATATTTATGTTTTAAATTTGTGTTGTTTCAAATATTTCTTTTGATAGAATTTTATGTTTGGTGTTTTATTATATACATATATATAAAGATATATAATATATATGTTTCCAAAACGTTTATATCTCTTAATTTTAGAAAAAAATTATTTCTCGTTTTCGAAACGTTTCGCCTCCACATATCGGTTTTCGTTTCCATGCAACCTAATATATATATCTTATTATATACAAAATGGTCTCAAAAATTACTAATTCATAAGATCGTGACATGTGTCAAAATCTTATTATGTTGTAGATTATTAAAATAATAATAAATTTTTATTATCCACTATATATTAATAGAGATTCTTGAAAAAATGCTGATATGTCGTCGCTAGAGAGCTCAAAGCAAATTTTAGCAAATAACTCCCATTAATTATACTAATTACATCTATGCCATTATAGATTTAAATCAAAATTCATTACATAAATGAAAACTATTTGTAGCCATTTAATTTGAAACTATATTACTATTCTTTAAAAACAATAAATTATTTTTAAAATTGATAATTATTCATATTTTATTAAAATAAAGTCCATACAAATTTCTTCAACATGTTAAAATTCTTTTCTACATTCAAATATTTCACGGGTGAAATGTATTTTTACACATAATAGTCACAAATGTGAATAATAATAAAAATTAGTTGCATATTTTGTTTTATACAAACGAATCTTAGATCTCAAATAGTAATTTTACTAATAATAATTTTATTTGAACTGATTTATCCGTACTATGTGCAGGTTATTTACCTAGTTATGTTGTAAAAGTTACTAATTCATAAGATCACAACATGTATCAAAATCTTATTATGTTGTAGATTATGAAAATAATAATAAAATCTTATTATTATGTTGTAAATTATACAATTTTGTAATTCTAAAGGAAAAGGAATCGTCCAAAAAAAAAATTCATAATTCAAAAACATAAAAGAAATCATACAGATAATTCTACAATAAACACGTAGTTATCCTAAAGAAAATCCTAAAAGTTCTACAATAATTAAACTTATACAAAGACAATCTAATATTATATTAAATTCTTTGGCCTAATCTTAAAATAAAAAAATAAAAAATATAAAGATATGTATCTTTCATAGCTTTTTCATACATATAGAGAGAGGGAAGAGGTCATTCCAAAGTATCAAACTCAATTAAAATTTCTAACATGAGCACTACAGATGGAAACCAAAACTATGAAAATAACGAAAAGTCAAGATTATACAAATTGCTTGGGATAAAAAAAAAGTCTCATACGATACGTGGGTAAAATAAACATAATAAATCTAATTGATTTTATGAATTATTATGTAGAACTAAAAATTTTAAATTTAAAAATTATAAAATAGATCAAAAGAAATAAAGTACAATATTGATACACAAAATAAGAATTCTGAACAACATTTACTAATTTCGAAACATGAACAAAAAGTAGAAACGAAAGGTAAAAAAGAGAAAGACCTTGTGTCTCTTCTAAAAGTGAGAATGTGTCATGTGCCTTGTGGTGCAATATTTTGGTATGGTCAGAGACTTAACGGAAGGAGCCTAGCTAATAATCCTGTGTATATTGGATGTTGTATGCACGGTCAAATAGTTCTACCTATGTTAAAAGAGTCGCCAGAGATGTTATGGAATCTCTTAATGAAGATGATCTATCACATCATTTTCAAGAAAACACCAGACTTTACAACATGATATTCTCATTTACATCATTGGGTGGCACCGTTCAGTTAAAAAAGGACGTGGTCCATCATTGTTCGCTTTACAAGGCAAAAATTATCGACTAATGGGTTCTTTAAAACCCAAGTCTGGTGATTATGCAAATTTCAACAGTTTTATATCGTTCGACACTCAAAAATGGATTTTAAAAATAGGATGTTGTCTTCAAAGAGATTTTCAAAACATTTTGATTCATCTTCATGGATATCTATGTATGACTCTATTGTTATTTTGTTTCCTTTGTTTTTAAAATTTTATCTATATGTCCCATGCAAATTGTTTGAAATTATATTTTCTTTGTTTTTGCAGGTGAAATTATATAATATCACCCAACTTATAAATTTAAAATAACTTATTATTCATGTACACCAACAATAAGTCTTATTCAGTTTTTCTATATTTGCATTTTGATTTATTTATTTATTTATAATATTTGTTATATCTAATATTCTACTATTTTACAATTACCAATTATTTAACCATGTTTATATAAAATTAGAAATATATTAACAAATTATTCCATTCATTAAAATCTTTTAGAAATTATAAAAACTAAATCGTAGTTATTTTCAAAAATTAGTATTAAAAAAATATATATATATATATATTCTTTTTTATTGGTTGAAGTAATTGTAGATAAGTAGACAATCATAGAAAATAAATATAACACACCAACTAATACGGGATGAGACATGCCAAACGTGATTAGATATGACGGAAAGTGTTTCCGGTTTTAAAGTAAATAATCGTGCAAATTATAGAAAGGATATAAAATAATTATAAAGTACAAATAATATGTTAAGAATTTTAAATGATACAATTGTATGATAAACTATTTTGTCCGTGTTGTAGCAAGGGTTACTACATAGTTCAATATATATTTTGAAAGATTCAAACCGTTTGATCCATATTTGTACTGCCAAATCAGTATGATTTGTTTTTGTGTATGATATGTTTGATACGAAAAGTCGGTATATATTGAGAATGACTCCGTTGAGACTTCGTTTATAACTCTTCTCACGCAGGTCTCGAGCAAGTTATATATACTAGAGAAACAAACGTCAGTGATCAATATTATTGACGTATATGTAAGGATATTATGATACGTAGAACTAGGGTATAACAATTTCTTGTGTGGTGTATATTAAGAAAAGCTGCGTTACCCTTGTGGGCATGAGAAAGGGATTTTTTATGAATTTGTTTTGACCTAGGATGTTTATGTAAATTGTATGGCGGTGTAGATTTTTCTTGGAGACCTAGATGTTTGCCTGGTGAGCGAGTCCTTATTTCTAATTGGTCGAAATTAATGACTATCGTGTGTGTATTATTTATGTGATGAGTTCAGGAAAGTTTTTAATTTTTAACACTTTCTTGACAAAAAAAATAAACAAAAAAATTAGAAAATTTGCTAACAAAATAATTTATACTTTTTTTATTATTTTTTGTTTAAAAATGCCAATTTTCTATCTATTTTCAGTTTAGCTAATAATATTCTGTTTCAGCTTCCAAAATTAGAAAATATTTTAGTCCTAATTCATTTTTTATTTCAATTTTGGTTTATTTTTTTATATTTATTTTTTCATTTACACTATAAAAAAAGAAACTATTTCAGTTTGAAAACCATAATTTTTTGTTGTTGTTTATGTAATGTATTTTTTTTTTTTTACAAACTTATACTATATTTTGAAAGTTATTATTTGTCTTGTATGATTTTTTCCTATATATATTGTACTTTGATATGAGCTTTAATTCTTAATTGTCTCAGATCAATGGATGTTCCTAACACTTACATCGGCTTATTATAACTTCATTACCAAAATGGTAATTTTTGTAAATACTACTAAAATAAATGTGAAAAATAAAATTATTAGTTTTATTTTCATAAAATATTATTAAAATATAGTTTTAGGGGGCAGGGAAAGAAATCATAGCTCCCATGACATAAACAGAGGATAGACATATCCACCGGGTCCTCCTTCTTTTTTCCTGTTAATGTGTAATGACTAAATGAGGAAAAGAAAAGTTGTACTTTTGTCAATAATAAGTTTAACAGATTCAGAAAAAAAAAAATTTGTTTACCTGAATAAATAACTACTGCATTTTATAGTTATGAATACATGATATCAGTGGTTCCTTACATAATTGTTAGTTGTTTACCCCATAAAGTAGAAGAAGAAGGAAAGTACATATTGCTATCAATAAAAAAAAAAAAACATTCGTAGTAAAATATAACATTCAAGGAAAGCCGATTCCAAGTTGGCTCTAGTAGGGAGGGCCGAGGGGTGATGATGTATATATACAAATGAAAGAAGTCAAATTCTTTAGAACTAAACTTGAGAAAAGGCTCTTCTTTAAATCAAATCAATGATACCCAATTGGGGCTGGAGCTTCCTTTAGTTCACGACCTTGGTAGTGAATATCCTGCAAAGAAATGTTTCATCAGTCACAAAAGTTAATAGAGTTCGTCTTCTATGATGGATGAAGTAGTGAAAAGAAAATATACTTACAGATGCAAAATGGTTGACGTCACGGTGATGAGCCTCGTCAGCACGAACAACCGTCACAACATCACGGAGCGTTGCATCAGCAGGGAGCCTCCAGTAATCAATGGCAATAGCCGGAGCAGGAACGTTCTCAATGTTACCTTTGTCAAGTTCCTTGAGGAACTCAGTGTAAGAGTGAATCGCTTCCTCTTCAAGGTACCCAACCATACGGTGAGCAAACTTGGGAGAGATCAGGTAACCAAGGAAATAGGCGTTAAAGAAAACTCCTTGCACAGTGATCACGAGAGCTCTCTCGTACCATTTTGGTTTGGCTACTTCCATGAATGTCATGAGATGCATCCTCTCGTTCTCTGCTTCCTCGAGTAAAGCTTTGATCCAACCTCCACTTTGCTCAAAACGACGGAGAGATTTGCAGTGTAGCAACATTCCTCCAACCATTCCAGGCACTGCCGCCACAGTTTCAAGCATCATAGCTCTACATCCATACCTCCTCTGCATTGACAATACCACAAATCAAATCAGTCCCCAAACATTTCCATAAGAACTGTTTAGTCATTTAATCTTAAGTACTAATATCAACGAGTTGTCTTAATTGGCAAGAATCCAAATCACTAGTAACAAATGTAAACTATATAATATACAAAAAATTATTCCAAAAAGAAAAAAAATATATATATATATATATATATATATATTGACTAGTTGCCAAAAAAAGAAAGAATGAATCATATGTTTCCGTTTCAGAAAATTTAAAGATTTGGGGAAGAAGACGAAGGGTGTGTACCTGGAAGAAGAGATCGGTAGGCCAACGAAGAGACTTAACAGTCCAGTAAGCAATTCTATCAAGAAACGTCGTCGGAACATGATGCTTCGTCAGATCTATTGTCGTATCAGCTTTATACGTCTCCCATGGCTGCAACAATCCAAACAAATTACTCAAAAAATTGAATCAAGAACAACACAACACTAAATATATAACGAAGAAACGTACCCTGAAGCAGTTCCACTTCCATTCAGAACCATCTTCTTTAGTGATCTTATTTGGTTCAACACCCCAATAGCTCATTATACCTTTCTCTCCCTTGTTGTTACCTCCTGCGCCGGCGTCTCCACCGGTAGATTCGTTCTCTGTTTTCTTCTGATTCGCCTCATCCTCTTCCTTCGTAGCCGTTTTCTCTCCCAGAGTAATCGTGCTGGCGAATCTCATACCTCCATTAACCGTCGGAGCTCTACTCCAGATCCAAGCAGAAGCAACCTCAGGCTTCAAAAGACGGCTTGCTGATAACGCCGCCTCCGCACGGACCGTAGTAGTGGTCGTCGAGAAGAAGAAACGAGGTCCAGCCGCCGTTAAAAACGATTTCGCCGCCTTGGCTCCACCGCGACTCATCATCATTGTACAGATCGGAGAAATCAAATCCAAGAATTTAGGAAAATTGTATAGAGAAATATCTTTTTTTGTTTTTGTTTTTGGGTTTACTTTTGTCGTCTTATGCTCTTATCACGCAGGTCTCGACCAGGTTATATATTGACGTATATGTAAAGAGATTATCAAACGTGGAACTAGGGTCTAACAGTATTTGTGTGGTGTATATTTAGAAAGACATTGTTTACGACTTTGCTTTGACTTGCGTGGTGGGCAAGACTTTTTTTTTTTTATTGATCGAATTTAATGACTATTGTGTGGGTATTATTATAGGTGATGAGTTCAGGAAAGTTTTTCACACTTTGACAAACAAAAAAGAAAACTATAATATTTGCCAACAGAAAAATTTGACAAAAAAATACACGTGTTTTATTTTTTATTTGTTCAAGAATGCCAATTTTCTATTTTCTTCATTTTGGTTAATATTCTGTTTCAACTTCCAAACCAAAATTAGACAAAATTTTAGTCCTAATTTATTTTTTATTGTTAATTTTGTTTGATTTTTTATATATATTTTCAGTTTACATCATATTAAAAAAAATTATTGTAGTTTGAGACTATAATTTTTTCATTTCATAGGACATTTCATAGGACATTTCATTCTTAGTTGTTTTAGATCATTGATTTTATTTCATGTTTATTATTAAAAAGATAGTTTTTGTAAATACTATTAATTTTTTTCAAAAATATAACTATTAATTTTTAGTCAAAAAAATAGCACGCACTTTCAAATATTCTAAAACTAGCACAAAATTATATATTAAATATTATTAAAATTAAAATAGTGTCGATCGTGGCATTGAAACTAACATCTTATGTCTCACTCCTTCTCTTCGATTCCCAACCCAATTGTAGGCGGTGTTCCACCAACGAACTTAATTAAATCTGAATGGAAGGTGAATCGTGAAGTCGAAGTGAATAAAACCAATAATTGCGATATTGCATAGATATGCTCTACTCGTCATTTCAAACCTTTATTTTAAGGTATATTTCCTTTTAAGATGAAAATGATATTGGAAATGCTTTAAAAGTATATGTATATGTGATGTATGGTGCATAATGAATCTTATTCAAGAGAGATTAAGCCGAAACAAAAATTCTCAAGTGGCTAAATCTAATAGTTGAAAATTTACTTATAAGTTTTGCCCAATTTAGCATAATGCTTGAAAAAGATTAAACCTAATACCAAAATATTCGATTTCATTCGGCATATATTATAGAAACCAAAATAACTGTTTACCAAAACAAACTAAACCGACTAATATGTGTCAGAGTATCCAATATCCATTACAATATGTAGTAAGCCTAGGAGAAATTGAATTGGCAATAATTCGTTCTTTTATACTTAGATTTTAAAAAAAAAAAAAATGGAACCATGGTTGAGCACTTTCCACCATAATCCTTATTTAGTTATTACTCTTTCCCCAGCACTAAATTTTAACTAAGGCCATTATAAAAGCCCATTTAGGAACAAAGAAAACAAAAGTAGACAGTATAATAGAACGTCAAAGCGACAGAAACTAGCTAGAGAAGCTCTTCAGATTCAATGATATCCGATAGGAGCTGGAGCTTCTTTCAGCTCACGACCTTGGTAGTGAATATCCTACATTATATGATGCAAACCATTAAAACAATTTACGATCTCCCAAATATATATACATGACACACACACACACAACTTACGGATGCATAGTGGTTAACGTCACGGTGATGCGCCTCATCAGCACGGACCACCATTACAACATCACGAAGCGTCGCGTCTGCTTCAAGCCTCCAGTAATCAATTGCGATAGCCGGTGCAGGGACGTTTTCAATGTTACCATTATCAAGTTCCTTGAGAAATTCAGTGTAAGAGTGGATTGCTTCTTCCTCAAGATATCCAACCATACGATGAGCAAACTTGGGAGAGATTAGGTATCCAAGGAAATAAGCGTTGAAGAAAACGCCTTGAACGGTGATCACAAGAGCTCGTTCGTACCAATTTGGTTTCGCGACTTCCATGAATGTCATTAAGTGCATCCTCTCGTTCTCTGCTTCTTCGAGTAGGGCTTTGATCCAACCACCACTTTGTTCAAACCGCCTAAGTGATTTGCAATGGACTAGCATCCCTCCAACCATCCCTGGAACCGCTGCTACCGTTTCTAGCATCATCGCTCGGCATCCGTACCGCCTCTGCCGTTAAAATTAGTCCAAAACATACAAAGCATTTGAAACGATGTATAAAATCATACAAGTCCTATGACTCTATACCTGGAAGAAGAGATCAGTAGGCCATCGAAGAGATTTAACAGTCCAATAAGCTAATTTGTCTAGTAACGTCGATGGAACATGATGCTTCTTCAAATCTATCGTAAGATCTGATTTATAAGTCTCCCATGGCTACCATTATTCCAACACAACAACAAAATTCAAACCATACACACAAATGCACATATCAATCGAACAAGAGAGTAACATAACACATTGTAATATGTAACGTACGTACCCGAAAGCAACTCCATTTCCATTCAGTTCCATCTTCTTTGGTGATCTTCATCGGCTTCACACCCCAATAACTAACGATCAATTGCTCCCCTTTGTTACCTTGATCAGCCGTGCCACCGCTAGATCCTTTCTCCTCCCTAGTTTTCTTCTTCTCAAATGTCATCTCGTTGAGATATCTCACGCCACCTATCGCCGCCAGAGAAACTCTAGGCTTTAAAAGATGGCTGTGAGTCACAGCATTTGCCATTACATTGGCTCCATAGCGACTCATCATCATTTGTGCAGATGGAAGGTGAGAGTGTTTTTTACTTTTGCATTTTGTAACACGTCAACTGTTATCTATTTATAGCAATTACGGAACTTTAGCATCATTGTATACAAAACGAAAAAATCGTCTACGATTTGACTAAAAGACTTGTAGCACACGAAACGAAGACAAAGGCCAGTCCGCAACCAACGTTATTCTGCAAAACAAATAGAAACACGAAAAATTATAACTTGTAGTAATATTCTTGTGATATTAGATTATAAAAAAAAAAATTGTTGAGAAAATCCTCTGTTCCAAAACAGAGACATGTTATGTTTGTGTAGTAGGGTCTGCACGACGTAATTTTTATATGGCTTCGGAATGAGTTCGGTGACAAGTAACAACAATGACTCAACTCAAGCTTGCTTAGTGCTTCGTTGGTATGGCTAATCAGTCAGTGGCTTAGGTGTGGTCCAAACTTACTCATCAAAGAAACCATCCCGTCTTGGTTCCTACCAAAAAAAAAAAAATTCATTAAAATTATTCAGACAAAGGGAAAAGAAAAAAAGAAAAGAGGATTAGATTCTTATTTGTATCGGCTAGATTTGAACCAAATTTGGAACAAAATTAAAAATATTTGGAAACCAAAACGGGTTGTTTCTAGATTCTATATAAGGTCTTCCATCTTCCCACCATGGCTTGTTTGTGTAAGGGTTTCTGAGTAGTATTCTTTGTCATCCTCTCCAATAGTGTATACAATGTTCCTTCTATCCAATTTACTTTAAATTTTCAAGAAGGCTAAGAAGCAATTTTAGTTTGTCTTAATGGGATTTTTCCCGATTTTTTTTTTCCGAACCATCACATCTAAGGGCTATACAAATAGTATTTGTAATAAATCTAACGATCTAGAATAGTAATCAATCTCAAATAGTGTGTTTCAAACTTTTTGATTGACCTATGCAAAAACTTTTTGATTAATTAGACTAAAAACATTTTGTCCAAAAAACTTCTCCTGTGTTTCCAAAAGGGACCAAAACAGAGTCGTGTTTAAAATTTGTATGTGGTCTTTTTGGCTGCACGATGTTGATTTACGTGTCTTTATAGTTTCTTTGATGTGTATCTAATGAGAGACCGTGTCATACCCCAAGTATCCGTAATCCGTGTACAACAAGATTCTGTAACTAAACCTAAGACAAACACTATCATAAAATAAAAGTTTCAGTAACCTATCTTGGTTCTGATAACATTTCAGACTTAAAATATATTTTTTTAACCCCAAAAAGTAATCTGATGACAATTCCGAGAGATTAATTTCAAACAATAAATATATAAATAAATAAAAACAATAGGAAAACACAAAACTTGAAAGCTTTTAACGCAACAATTTGCCACCAAAAGTTGGGAAAAACCAACGAGCATCCTTGAAAGGTATTAGCGATATATCTGCAAAATCCTGAAACGATTGGACAACACTCTCGAGTTCAATATCGTAGACGCAGTTATTAGTTCCATAGCATAGACCAATCTCATTGTATCTATGAAGCTGATCATTACTAAAATATACGCAATTTGTTTTCACTCCATCTTTAGCTTCAACGGTTGTTCCTTGATCTAAAAACAACGCTTCATTCCCAATAGAATCGATTTTTGTCCACTTTAACGAATTTGGATCCATCTTGTGGATATCGAATTTGCATATCTTCCTCGCGACCATCAAAACCTCTCCGGACATAGTCACAACAAGACTATTTTCATGATCTTTCTGAAAATCAGGAGAACTAAAACTTGCACATTCATTTGGAGAAGCACCACCACGAAACTCATAAACAGTGATTGTTCGACTTAGACTAAGAACGTAAAGCTTGCTTTCTTTAAACACCATGTCGACGCAACCTTGCATGTCTAAAGGTTGAATCACTTTCCAACTATTGTTACAATAACTTTTCTTGTGATATGCTATAAAGCATTCAAGATTCCACACAACTAAGTAGTCTCTGGTCCTTTCATCTACCCACAAAATTGCGTTCTTTATTCCAACTTTTCTGATTTTACCCGAAGAAAAATGTCCATACTTAGTTTTATAATCTAGGGTCACCATGAAGTCATACTCACCGGACCTCTCAAACCTCATCAGCGATCCATCCATTGCTTCCAGACTCGGAAGAAGAATCCTCTCTCGAGTAAACAGATTGAAAATATAAAAATTAGTTCTATGGTCTAACATCAAGAACCAGCTACCACAATTAGCCAAAAAACGGCTCCTATGGAAATCAAACCCTAGATCTTTTACCTCGTATGTTTTGTACTGAAGAGGATCAATCAACTTGCATGAAATATGTCTGTAGTTTAAAAAGAGGATGAGCCATGGAGTTGGGTGTTCTCTGTAGCACAAATCACCCGTGGAATACCAATCTAAAGAAATGGACCTGGCTCGATGGAACTCAACAAAGTTCAAGCGTTGGAAGATCGACCGAATCAAGTCCGGGACAAGCGTCTGCCACTGATCTGATATTGGTTTACATTTTTTCACTATTGCCCTAACTTTGATCTCTTTGGCTGTGACCTCGTTGGTATGTGAAACATCAACGGTGGCTTCAAACCACACGCATGCCGAGTTGTTACCCTTTTTTGGGATTTTAGAAGCTTCCACGCAAGAGTTCCATTGGTCCAGAGATATTTCTAGTCTCTCTATGGCTCGTCCAACCCTTGAAACTGCATAACCTTTGATGATTATCTTACCAGGCTTCACTATTTGTACGTCTTCGAGAGAGTATATTGTACTCAGATCAGGTACAAGCCTCGACCACTTTGTATCGCCGTCGGAACCGATCATCTCCTTCTTCTCTGGCGGCATTTAGGGTTAATTTGTAGGAAAATAGTTAATGATATAAATTAAAATACAAAGGCCCTCCTAAACCAGAGTTATTAACTAAATTAACTATATATGGAAAACTAAACCAAACTAAATCAGAGTTAACAGTTTCTTTGGTCTAAACCCTATATGATCTATATCGATAGACTGATCCATGTCTAATATACAACACAATTCTTGAACCATATATCAAAGCAGATGAAACTAACCTAAGACAAAATACTAACTGTTTGGATCATTCAAGATCTATCGCAATTCACATACACAAGTGTCAGTTACTACTTATCTTGGTTTTGGTACCATTTCAGGCTTTGAATTTGGAATCCAACTTCAGAAAGAAACACAACTTGGAGAAATAATTTGATAAAATATTTGAGAATTGTTATGATACGTTTCGATTCCAAACACTATTTAGAACACAAAACATGATAGCTTTTTAACGCAACCACAAGTTGGAAACCCGACGAGTGCCCTTGCATTGGCGATGAATCCAAGACACTTATCCGATATATAACGCTAGACCATCCAATTAAAAAATGAGTCTTGAGTAAATCAAGACTCATATCCGATAAACACTAGAAAAAACATATATCAAAACATGACATTTCAATCAATAAAAAAACAACAAATTATGAAAAAGAACCTCATATGACATAACTTCAAAAAGTTTATGTTTGTTTTGTTTTACATAGCTTCACAATTATATATATATAGATCGACTCCTTTGTCTCCCGTAGCAAACTACCCTACTCTGTCACCGAATCCTCCCCCTAGGGTCAACAATTATTGCGAGGTCGGGTCAAAAACACTTCTGATCAGTAAGATCTTTTACCATCATTTGACCCAAACCCACCAAAGCTACTCCTTCCGCCTGACTGAGAAGAACGATCCGAGCCAAAGTCCCCAAAACCAGATGAACGGTTGCTTGATGATCCGCCTGAACGGCCACTGCTGCTACCATAATCATTAGAACGGCCACCACCAAAGCTGTTTCTTCCACCTGACTGAGATGAACGATTGGCATCGAATTCTTCAGGAGAACGCATACCAAAGCTCCCGAAACCAGAACGGTCGGAATCACCAGAGTATCGGTTGCCTGAACGGCCACTGCTTCCACCATAACCGCCACTGCTTCCACCATAACCACCACTGCTGCCACCATAGCCACCACCACCTGATCGACCACCATAGCCACCACCACCTGAACGACCACCAAAGCTTGAACCACGATCCCTCATGCCTCCTCCAAAGGACCCACCAGATCGAGCACCGATTCCTTCAAACATGCTTGCACTGCCACGTTCCACAGCAATGCTAGGGAGCTGAATCAAAAAACCAATAGTTACAACCAGTTACTCGAGGCCTTCAACAAAAGAAACTAATAGGACAAAATAAGGCAGCTTATATAACCTCGGTGAATCGGCTTCCAACTTCTCTCTCGATTATTTTTACTGCCCTGGATTGATCTTGACTGTAGATGAGAATAGCACTTCCTTTCTTTCCAGCACGACCTGTTCGCCCCGTTCGGTGAACAAATGTCTCCGTGTTATTAGGGAGCTCATAATGAATTACCTATTCATGATCACAATTCGGAAAGGTTGGTTTAGTAAGATGAGAAACAGAACTCGTTTGGAGTAAGAAAAGCGTAGTTTTGACTTACTAAATCGACATTAGGTACATCAAGTCCACGGGCAGCAACATCAGTTGCAACAAGGATATTAAAATGCCCATCTCGGAAACCAGCAAGCGTTCTTTCCCTTTGACTCTGCGATATATCACCATGTAAAGCTTCACATTTGAAGCTTCTCGCCAATGCATATGAAAGGCGATCAGCATCCCGTTTTGTTTGGGTAAAGACAATGCATTTTCCTCCTTTAGCATGCTCCTTCAAAAGAAATGATATTATAAACACATTAGTCTTGCCACACACGACTGACAAGTAAGAAAGAAACACCAGAAATGAACACATTAGTTAAGAAGCAAAGTAGAGAATGTATACCGTTACAAGAGGACCAATAATGGATGCTCTTCCATAAGAATCTGCTATGATCGAATACGTTGTAATTCCATCTGCAAGTTTCTGATCAGAATCTCCAACCTAAATAACACATCACAGTTAGACAAAAACATAATAATAGTATATGTTTCACATAATGTCATTTCATTAAGAACTCTGCTAAACCCAAGATTAAATCTTTCAGGATTGTGAGCAATTACAGATATAAACACAAGCAAGTACGGGACTACTCACAAGATCAATCGTCAAAGGATTATTCAGGTACTTTTTTGTGAGGGATCTGATCCAACTGGGCATTGTAGCAGAAAACATCATGCTCTGACGTTTCTCTGGCAACTTTTCCAATATAATTTCGACATCCTCAGCAAACCCAACTTGAAGCATCTGATCAGCTTCATCCAAAACCACAAACTGAACTTCTGATAGATTCAAAGCTCCCCTTTTCATGAGATCAATGACACGACCAGGAGTTCCAACCGCCACATCAACACCATAGTCAAGCTGCCGCATTTGCTGTCCAATCGGTGTACCTCCATAGAGACATATAGTATCCAAGCTTGGAGCAGATTCCCTAAACTCCTTCTCAACCTGGCGAGCAAGCTCCCTTGTCGGTGCCAAAACCAAGCAAAGCGGATTCCTCCCTCGTCTGTAACATCAAAGATCACACAAAACCCCCCAGAAAAAAATCAGTGAACTAACATAAAAAACGTAAATGTCTCAGCTCCAAATGATCGTTAAAGACTCTGTAAACACTAACCCATGTTTAGCATTGTATTTGATGATTTTGTCAATAATAGGAATCCCAAAAGCAAGTGTCTTTCCAGTTCCAGTCCTAGCACGACCGATCATATCTCGTCCCTGCATCGCTGGCTCCAACACAGCTTTCTACTCAAAACCACAAAAACAAACACAAAATCTCAGTTACCCATAATTCAAGAACAAGGCACACAAAAGCTGAATAATTCAAATTTTGATCTCAGAACGTAACAAACCTGTATAGGAAAGAGTTTCTCAATACCCTTACTACTCAAAGCTTTAACAATCTCCGGAGATATCCCAAGCTCAGATATCGCAAGCCCATCACTCTCGATCCCTCTCTCGCTACTCTCAGAGATTGCAAACCCGCCAGTAGAAACCTTCGACGCTCTAAACTCCGACGGTCCAGATTGAAAATGAAACTCCCTCGGTTTAACACCACCAAACGAAAACCCAGGCTTGACATCGGAAAAAGATCCAATTGTAAGATCAGAGACTCTGGCTACGGCGGCTGGTGGAAAGCTGTGAAATGAAACAGCGTTAATAGAAGTCAGCGATGCGGAAAGAGTCCTCCTTGATGCATCAAGGAGTGATCGACGAAGCACAGTAGTGATCATTTTGGATTCAGGTGTTTTCCGATAAGGAAAAATGTAAAACCCCAAGGTTTGGGAATTAGGGATTGGAAAATGAAGAAGACACAAAGGGTTTAGTTCTTCACCAACAACAGTTGCGGATGCAACAAAAAAAAATATCAGAGGGTTTAGGTGTTCTCGATCTGAGGGTCGGGTCGGGTCGGGTCGCGTCGTCTCACCCAAATTAGAGCCCATTGGGCCTTTTCTGGATCACTATAGATTGTAGTTTAGGGGTTAAAACAGAAAGCTACTATAAATTGGGGTTACATAAGCAATAAAGCTTCATTATAATAAAACTGAGAAAAGGGTTCGGAGGTAAAAGGAAAGCTTCGCCGCTTCTTCTTCGTCTTTGTCTTCGCCTCTCTCTGTAATTTGCTTCTTCAACCATATCTGTGATTTTGTATCCAAACGTGAGTTTTCTCCGTATTATCAGTGACTTATCTGTGTATTATTAATCTCAAAGTTAAGAGATTTGTATAAACCTAAAAATTGTTTCCCGTCAATTTTGTAAAAAAACCCTAATTTCGTGTGTCGCCTTGGTTCTTACGCTCTCGGTATTGGTGTGTCTGCAGATTTAGTATCGGAGATGTTGACGGAAGAAGAGATCAAACGGCTGTACAGAATCCACAAGACGTTGATGCAGATGTTAAAGGACCGTGGCTATTTTATCGCGGATTCTGAGCTTACGATGACCAAGCATCAGTTTATTAGGAAACATGGCGATAACATGAAAAGGGAGGATCTTGTTTCTCTCAAGGCTAAGAGAAATGATAACAGCGATCAGGTTTGTATGATATTCTCGTCTTCTTCATTGTGTTTTACTCAGCTCATCTTTAGTGTTTCTTTTGTCTGAGACTAGAGACTATAATTGTTTATCTAATTGGTTTAGATTGAGTGTGATAACAGAATGTGTTAGAGAAAGATTTATTTAGTAAGTAGACATGGAATTGTTACCAGAGAGCTAAGTTTTTTAGAGGGTATAGATAAATGTCATCTCTTTAAGTCTGTAAGAAGCTGTGGAGATGGTATTTTAAAGCCAAAGCATAGAGCAAGATTGGTATCTCTGTGGGGTTTGATTCTTCGTTGTGTTAGTCTCTGATTCCCTGTGCCCTTCTTGCTGTAGCTCTATATTTTCTTCCCCGATGAGGCGAAAGTTGGAGTTAAGACGATGAAGGTGTACACTAACCGGATGAAGTCAGAGAATGTTTACAGAGCAATTTTGGTTGTGCAGCAGAACTTGACCCCTTTTGCTCGAACTTGCATTAGTGAGATCTCTTCTAAGTTTCATTTGGAAGTTTTCCAGGTAAAGAAGAAAAACACATTGATTTCTTTCTTTTGTTCTCATGATATTGTATCCACTGTATACACATCAGCATCCTTAATTATGGTTGGGTTGTTGATGCAGGAGGCGGAAATGCTAGTGAACATTAAAGAACATGTTCTTGTTCCTGAGCATCAAGTTCTTACCACCGAAGAGAAGAAAACATTGCTGGAGAGATACACAGTGAAGGAGACACAGGTCAGTCTGTTTAAAATCGTTCTTCTTAGTGATGATTAGTTTGTTTTGTGTAATTAAAGTTTGAATCTTTGTGGGTGTTGCTAGCTTCCAAGGATCCAAGTGACTGATCCAATCGCAAGATACTTTGGACTAAAACGTGGTCAAGTCGTGAAGATCATTCGTCCGAGTGAAACTGCTGGTCGTTATGTCACCTATCGTTATGTCGTATAAGCAAAACAAAAAGCTTTTGTGGGTCGGATTGCGAGTTGAACGCTGAGTTGTTAAACATAAACAGTAATTGCTTTTGTACTAAACCAAATTGTTGACTGTGTTTTATTTTTGTTTGTCAGATATTAGAATTAAAGCTTAAAACCATTTTTGTATAGGCTTCTATCCAAAAGCTTGCAAGATCTTATCTGATCAAAAACCACTAGACTCAAGGTTCACCCTGATAAACCTTAAACCGTAAATTCAAGTAAAGCCATTGGGATAACTTGAATTTATCCAAAACTCGAGTTTCTTTTGATCATTTTCTTATGATGGCCAAGCAAATGAGCTACAATACATGGAAGAGGGGATGTAAAGGAACACTCTTCACTCAAACTGAGAAATAAAATAAATTTGGGAATGTGAAATAATGATATAACTTATGTTTGTTTATGAGACAAGAAGTAGCTACAGATTTATATATAGCTCGACTCCATGATAATCTACTTAACTCATACTGAGTTCTCCTAAGTCAACTCCATTATTGCCGGATCAGGTCCAAAACCCACCCAACACTCAGTAAGATCTTTTACCATCGTTTGATCCAAACCCACCAAAGCTACTCCTTCCACTTGACTGAGAAGAACGGTCTGAACCAAATCCCCCAAAACCTCCTGAAGAACGGTCTGAACCGCCTGAACCAAAGCCTCCGAAACCAGATGAACGGTCTGAACCACCAGAGTAACGGCCGCTTGATCCGCCTGAACGGCCACCGCTGCCACCATAACCGCTACCATAACTACCACCACCTGAACGGCCACCGCTGCCACCATAACCGCCACCATAACTACCACCACCTGATCGTCCTCCTCCAAAGGACCCACCAGATCGAGGGACTCCTTCAAACATGCTTGCGCTTCCTCTTTCCACAGCAATGCTAGGGAGCTGAATTCAAAACAAAATAGATACAGAAATGTTACCCAAGCATTCAAACAAAAGATAGAAAGAGGGTAAGAAAGAGATATTAACCTCGTTGAATTTGCTTCCGACTTCTTTCTCAATCATTCTAACAGCCCTGGATTGCTCTTGACCGTGGATGAGGATCGCGCTACCTTTCTTTCCAGCACGACCTGTTCGCCCTGTTCGGTGAACAAACGTCTCCGTGTTATTAGGAAGCTCATAATGAATTACCTATACACAAAGCACAAGATAGGTTTAACAAAATGTGAGACAGAACTAGTAAAGTGCAAGAAAAAGTGTAGTTAAACTTACCAAATCAACATTAGGTACATCAAGTCCACGGGCAGCAACATCAGTTGCAACAAGAATATTGAAATTCCCATCCCTGAAACCAGCAAGTGTTCTTTCTCTCTGAGCTTGGGATATGTCACCGTGTAAAGCCTCACATTTGAAGCTTCTCGCCAATCCATATGCAAGACGATCTGCATCCCGTTTTGTTTGGGTAAAGACAATACATTTTCCTCCTTTGCCATGCTCCTGTAAAGGAGAAGATGTTATGAAATTACAACTTGAAACAAAGAAGAATCAAAATGAGATACATACATATAATGGGGTTGAAAGTAAAGTAAAGAAAACATACCGTTACAAGAGGACCAATGATGGATGCTCTTCCATAAGAATCTGCAGCGATTGAATACATTGTAATCCCATCTGCAAGTTTCTGATCTGAATCTCCAACCTAATAACATAACAACACATGTGTCATTAAAACTATGTCACCTCTGCTAAAGCCATTCAGGGATTCTGAGAAATTTTTAGATACAAACACAAGCAGGTATAAGACTACTCACAAGATCAATTGTCAAAGGATTATTCAGGTACTTTTTGGTTAGCGATCTAATCCAACTAGGCATTGTAGCAGAAAACATCATGCTCTGACGTTTCGCTGGCAACTTTTGCAATATAATTTCAACATCTTCCGCAAATCCAACTTGAAGCATCTGATCAGCTTCATCCAAAACCACAAACTGAACTTCTGATAGATTCAAAGCTCCTCTTTTCATCAAATCAATGATACGACCAGGAGTTCCAACCGCCACATCAATACCATAGTTCAGCTCCCTCATTTGCTGTCCAATCGGTGTACCTCCATAGAGACAAATAGTATCCAAGCTTGGAGCAGATTCCCTAAATTCCTTCTCAACCTGACGAGCAAGCTCCCTTGTCGGTGCCAAAACCAAGCATTGAGGATTCTTCCCACGACTGTCACATCAAAAAGACAACATAAGAACCAAACGAAACATAAATCTCTAAAACGATCATTAGATGTACAGTAAACACAAACCCATGTTTAGCGTTGAATTTGATGATCTTGTCAATGATAGGAATCCCAAAAGCAAGTGTCTTTCCTGTTCCAGTCCTTGCACGACCAATCATATCTCGACCTTGCATCGCTGGCTCCAACACAGCTTTCTATTCAACCAACACAAACATCAAAAACTCAGTTCAAAACATCTTGATCTATATAATGGAACAGAGAGAAGATCATATATGTATACCTGAATAGGAAAGAGTTTCTCAATACCCCTAGCTTTCAAAGATTTAACAATCTCTGGAGATATACCAAGCTCAGATATCGCAAGCCCATCACCACCACTGCTACTACCAACACCTTCCGAATCAACACCATCGTTACTCTCGTACGAAGAAGCGTACTCCTGAGCCGCGAACCCAGCAGAAGAAACAACCGACGATCTAAACTCCGATGGCGCAGATTTAACATGAAAGTCTCTCACTTTAACACCAAAAGGGTTCGAATTAGGAAGGAGAGGCTTGACGTTAGCATTCCCATTTGCTAGATCGGAGACAGTGGCTTTGGCGGCGGCGGATGGAGCAAGGTGATGAAACAAAGCCGCGTTGATGGAGGTAACCGAAGCGGCGAGGGTACGCTGTGACGTGCCGAGGAAAGATCGGCGGAGTACTGTGCTGATCATTTTCAGATATTGGTGAAGAAGAGTGAGTGATGGGTTCTTGTGAGAAGTGTGAAAATGTGAAACCCCAAAGATGAGAATTAGGGTTTTAGAAGAGACGGCAAAAGGGTTTAGAGTGAGATTTTAACAAAGGCGGGTATAAAGGGTGCATTTTGTTATAATCTCCTGCGGGTGAGTGTATGGTATGTTCGTGCACGTGCGAGCGTGTTTAAAAAAAAAATAACTTTCGCTTGAGCCCAAAGGTGTGTTCATGGATGCAAAGCAAAGACCGAGTTAATGATTTCTGATTTTGTTTAATCTTCATTACGATTGAACTAATTATTTTCTCCAAATTCGTTTTGTGCTCTGTTTATAATGTTAGAGTCCATGACTTGCGAGTTTCAAAACTCTATGAGAATGCATATAAAATCCAAACCACGTAAAGTCTTAAAAACTCTTGTTTCCTTTGGCTCTCCGGTGGTGACAAATCAATCAGGCTTTGTTAGTTCACAAGAGATGCATCAAACCTATACTACTTTGTGTCCCAAATCATAAGTGATTATATAGAATGAGCATAAACTGAAAGCATTTCGTCACTGAAACTCAATTGATCTTTAAGAATCGTTCCAAAACAAAAGAGACATGTTTATACTAAAGCAAGAAAAGAGCTACAGAATCTGATCTGCTTTGAAGCAAAGTCTGAGTTCTTTAGATCCGTAAGGTTTGGAAATTATTGCAGAGTCGTCGGGTCAAAACCTAACCCAGTTGCGTCTTGAAAACTTTCTTCAAAAATGATTACCTTTCTAGCACACAAATCTCATTTAGCAATGGTGGTGGTGGATCCATCATCAATGTTGCCAAACACTTTAGTCATATCCAAACGGGTCTTGCAATGGAACTGAAGTTCATACTGAGCTCCAAGAATACGGTAACGTTTCAACCAAAACAGCTTCTTGCTCAGCTCGTGACTCTGTGCTTTGATGACAAGAAACCGTTTCTTGAACCTCATCTCAAACTGCTCTCTCGACTTCTTATCGACGTGAGGCGACCTTAGCACAGTGTACAGCGTCCGTGTGTCAGGCATCGCAACTTTACGGGTGTGAGGAGGAAGACACCAAGCTTGCTTCTCCGGGTTGTCGAATGATCGAATCGCTATGCAAATCTTGGTGCCTTTGATCTTTGATGTGCTTTCTTCAGCTGCCTCTTTCTACATTCAAACCACAAACATAACAACGATTCACAATGACTTCAACAACATGAAAACATCAAAAATTTGTAGGACATTTCTGTGAATCTGGTGGTGAAGGTAACAACATTGACACAATTCGATTTAGAGAATTGAATGAGAACAGAAACAAGTACCTGGAGAGCTATCTCCTTCCTACTCAATGGTTTTACATTCTCTGGAGCAATTTTAAGCTTAGATTTCTTAGTCTTTGGTGCAGTAGCGTAACCGTGAAACGCGATTCCTGCGGGAACAAACATCGGCGGCTCAGATCTATTGTGGAACTCCCTCCCAAATGAGTTCGGAGACGATGCGAGAGTGAATCGAGGGGTGATGGAGGAGGCTGCGGTGGAGGATGGAGTGAGATTGTGAGAAAGACATGAATCGAAGGAGGTTAACGCGGCGGAGAGAATCTGCCTCGACGGCAGTGAAGATCGGCGTAATACTCCGGTGATCATTTTCAGATTCAACGGTGAGACGGAGAAATGAATCAGAGATTGGAAAGAAGCAAATGTGAAAAATCCCAATTAGGGTTTTTGATTTTTTAGTCGAAGAAACACACAGAAGTGAGGACACAATTGCCTGCGACGAGTGTACGTTAGTTACGGTGAGCCAGAGAGTTATGTTTTTTTGTTTTCTTTTTGTCTTTTCAGAGACAGTTAAAAAGATGCAAAAATGTTAAAAATCCCAGGAAGCCAAAGTAAATAAAAATTACAAAATAACTCAACTAGTTAAAACCAGAGTAATAATAATACATAAGAGAGTGGAGAATATGCCAAAAAAAACTATATCCATGGATTCTAGAGTTTCTGGCTAAACGTATCATCAATCCTAGAATCTCTGGTGAGTTGTCTCAGAAGGCAGATTACAAGTGTTGGAATGATATATTCTTCTTCGTCCCTTGTTTTTTATATCCGCTTCTCGTTGTTTTTGACTCTGTCTCACTAGTGTATGCTTCTGGTACTCGGATTCTTGTTGAAAGATTCAATAAAACGGAACATCCAACGATCTAACATTCCTGTTTTAAGACAATGATATGTTAGGCAAAGATTTTGAAAGATGAGTGTTGAGACAAAGACCACCGAGGATGGGGACGAACCTGTCAAAGCAAAGGTACCGCCTAATACAGCGCAAAGCCGAGTGATTAAGTGGAGGAAACTACGACGTTCTTCCTTGATTGTCACAGTGATAGGTGAAAGATCATATAAGAAGTAGACAGCTGAAAATGGAAAGCAAATTAAACAAATCAGAAACAGATTAATAAGAATCAGGTGCATACTTCCAAATGAACTTTGCTCAACTAACCTGGCCATGTCCTGTCGAATTCAGTCATCGGCGTGTAATATTCGGTTACAGAGTACTGATTCGTTGACAGTACGTCTTTCGAAAGATATCTATATTCCGTGGGAACAATCTGCACCATACCAGAAAGAAATTATTGACTTCGACTAGCAAAAAAAATGACTTGTGTAAAAATGAAAGGGACCTTTCTGGTGTATGATTTCAATGTAACATATAATGAGTTTAAAAAATATACTCAGCAGAGAGACATAAGTAAAAAAGATCAGTGAGGAATTTGGATAAACACCTTAATATAGTATTTGAATGTTCCACTGGTGTCATGAAGCATTCGGTTGGTGTCATCAAGTGGGTTGTGAATTCCCGGGTATTTCGGCCCAAAGGACAGATCATGAATCATATGGCTCACGTTTACGTTTTTGGAACCACCAAATATCTGTTCAGAGGGTAAATAGATTAGTTATTTACTAGCAAGGGTATCAAATAGTAAGTCAATGAATGAGATGCAAATTCAAATGCTGAGAGCAATTTAGCGTCTATGAATCTATTAATCAACCTACTTCAACGAATTTGATTTTAAAGTATGTTCTTGGTTACACTTTTGCACTCAAGTCCTGATAAGAGGATGGCTAATTAAGCGAGATAATAATGATACTAACCATCTGAGCAACATAGATGTTCAGGCCGTGCACTGAAATATGGAAGTTTCCAGCAACCCGTTGTACATCTAAGACACCATAAACCTGAGAAACAGCACAAAGATTAGTCTCCGGTAACACAAAATCTCTAGTTTGTATATTGACAAGAGCAACGGTTTATACCCGACATCCTTCTCCATCTGACAATGCTTGCTTCACCTTTTTAATCATAGTCTCAGCAGCTTGATCAAAGCCTAGAGAACTCAATGTTTCGACTTCGGTCTCATTCTTGTGTTCTTCTTTGCCATCTTCAGCAAGCACAAAAGACAAAGTGTGTACATGATTAAGTCTCTATTCTTGTACCAAAAACAAGCTAGCTACCATGACACCTATCACTGGGAATCTCTTACATCTACTTAACGTTAATAATACGCCTCAATTCAACTAGTAAGGTTCCCTTTAAAATTTATTGAAAGCACAAACTTTTTGTAATTCAGTTCTCCAGATTTACAACACATTCGAGAAAGGTGTACATCATATTTTTCAGATTTGCATATCCACTATTGTTAATACACGTTTTGACAAGTACATAGAACCAACGTGCAGATGACTATTTGTTCTTCCGAAAATAACATGACATATATACATTCAAAGGACAGCTAAGGAAAAAGAAGCTCGTCACAAATGGTACAAACTCAGTAAAGGCTCAAAAAGTTAAAATGTTACCATGCTTGTGAGACGAGTGACCGTGACCATGCTCATGCCCCTTTTCAACAAGATCAGATAAATATTCTGTGCCAATGATATGTCCATGACTGTTGAGACGGAGCTGCATATACTCGCAATTAGTGAGCAATAAACTCGCTAATAAAAAAGTACAACTAGAGCAAAATGCCATAAGAAGTGAGAGATTAATATGCTAAGTGATGTATCCAAGCAGCTCCCTTAAAATAGAATGTTTAACCTATATATGAACAGTATGAACTGCTATATTGTTTTATACGCAATCTAACAAAATAAACTTCGGTAATTTTGATAAAGTGGAAGAGAAAACATGTGAAAATACTTATGATTTGCATTTCATCTTACCTTCCAAATGTTTGTATCAAGATCCACTTCATGTTTCCCTGACATGTCGATAGCATCCACGCTCAATACTACAAAACAAGTAAGCTCAAATGAAGAAGTTTACAACCACAAGTATTCGAGAAGGTATGGAGGAAAGAACGTCATATAGCCTTGGCTACTATGTGATCAGCGAATTTCACTTACCATCACAAGGCAAAGATGGAAACGTCATATTTACATGTATTGGTAGAGTTTCTCCACGCTTTAGATCCACTGACATCTAGAAGGAAAAAGACATGATATAAATTCTATTTTGATTACATTAGCTATAATATACAAAATGATAAAAACTCCTACGAGTCAATCAAATCGACAGAGAATGACTAGGGCATCAATGAGGTTGAATCAACAGAAAGACTTTAATTCCATATTTTCCTAATGGTATTGATCAGTGCAAAAAATTCGACTGGGACATTCAACGCTTACCTCACTCAAAAAAAGGTACCTAGTGAAAAAATACATAGTTCACAACAATAACAAAAGCAATGAGGCAATGACAAATATACATAGTTCACAACTAGAGTGGCATCAATAAATCTCAAGGATAACAGATGGAATAACACTAACTAACAGCAATTCATCCTCGGATATTCATAAGACACATGAAACAGAAGATCATTCACTGCAATTTACACGACTATCCTTAGCAGTTTTAAGGCTAGACTGCTAGATTCAGGGCAGTATACATAAAAGCACAAGATTCCGCTAGAACAAAATACATACATACCTGGTGCACTGTAAGTGTGTTAAGATAATAACTCAGCTCGTGTAAGAACAAAGTAGCCATTATAAGAAGTCCAACAATTGATACTACAATAACAATAAATTTTAATGTTAAATAAGCAAAAACAGACATCAAAAGCAGATTCTCAAATAACGAGAGGAGCGAATAGAAGAAAAAAAAAGATCCATTACCAACTGCACCCGATTGTGTCTTCTGCAACAAATGATCCTCTGCTCTTGGAAACGCATCGATGCTCCTTAGAGCCTGCTTCACACCCATCTTAGCAGCTTCCCTCAATAATAATACTTCGTAAACAAATCGAATTACGAGGAGGACCTATCAAACCACAAACCAACATTAGATATTGCCAAATTCATTCAATTCCACTCCCACAATTTGGCAATTGATAGACCAATTAAGCCATCAAAACTCTATCTTTCCTATTAGAACCCAATTCTCTTCTATAATTGTAAATTTTACTCGATCTATCATGGCGGTTCTATCTAAAGGGTCTAGCTAAAACAACCAAGCAGATGCAAGGCCACATTGCCCAAAACGAATTCATCTAAAAAATCAGATATTTTTTCGAAGTATGATCATCACCGGCCCTAGATTGGATAAATTCCCATCTTATGCGTAAACAATGGCGTAAGAAGAGAAGAAACTAATATAATTCCAAACGCAAAAATCGAATCGTACCCAAATCAAAGATGATGAGGATGAAGCGCACGCCGGGAGAAGAATAGAGAAGAGATCTCCGAGTCCGGGGAGAGAGACAAACAAAAGGCTCCTTCTCCTCTTCTTCTTCTCTTCTGCGGTGAAATTGAACGGCGTCTCTTTTTTTCCGTCTCTCTTAATTTATTAATTGCACCCCTCAATTTACTTAACATATTAATTTTGTACGTATAGTTCTCTTATTTATGATAAAAGGGACAATAATCTTCTTATTTACGTATAACTCCTTATACTCTCTGAATTGGTGATTTTTGGCAGAGAAATTATGTTTCGTTTCAATTATTTTTTAATTTGTTTAGCGATTTTACTCAGAGGGCGATATACGAAAGGAATTTAGTTGAATCTACCATATTTGTGAAAAAGCTTTTCCAAAGTACCACATTTTATTTTCTTTTCCCTAATTACCATATTTCAGCTTTTAGAGAGAGAAGATGATGAATATATTTTTGATATTAAGGGACAACATATAGAAGTGTTATATATACATATATATATATATTGTTATGACAGAGAACCTATATGATTGAATTTTATAGCTGTCTGAGGCAGGTTTGACATTTATTTTGGACAGAGAAAAATTTCATATTGTAAACGTAACCTATTTTTAATGTCAGTAGAAAATATCTATAATAATAAAAGAGAAAAGACAAAATATATATAACAAAGAAATAAAACACTTTGAAAAAGCAACATGATTATTTACAAGTTTGAGCGGAGCTTTTATTAGTGTGGAAAAGAAGTTTAAAAGGAACTAAAACCTATTATTAGTGGTTGTTGTGCATAAGATAAATGAAAAATTGTCCACAGTTAAGTAGAGGACAATTTGTCTACTGAATACAAAAATTGTAGACAAATTTTGTATTCAATTATCGAAATTGTCTATTGTTACGTTTGAAATGGTGGACTACTTGTATGCAAATAGTTGTCCATGATATTTAGAAATTAGATGACACACTTGTCCATCGATATAGTCTACAATCAAATTTGACATGTCCATAATATCACAAAACTAGTGGACATAGCTTTAAAAATGTTGTCTATCATTGTTCAAATCATGTCCATGACGTATTATTTGACATAGAATATTTTGGACGACAGATGAAATGTCCACCGTATGATAACCGGAACATTAGAGTACTCAAAAAAAACTAGTCCATCAACTTACCTAGTAGGATATAAACCTTGTCCACCAACTAACCTATTAGTGTATAAACATTGTCCACCAACTAACTAGTCCATCAACTAAATTAGAAGGATAACACTCTTGTCTACATGTTATAAAATGTCTATGGTTGAATTTAGTATCCCAAAAACAATTAATAGCAAGAACATCAGAAACAACAAAAAATGAAAAAGTATGTTACTCGATAATTTATAAATATATTTAGTGGCCACTTTAATTTAAAACATAAACAATGAGATGTGTTAGAGCAAAGTCACGTTCCTTCACTTTAACTGAGAAAAAGAATAATCTTAGGTAAGAGATACTACTGTCATTTTACATGAACGTTGTGGTATAATAGAAAAAGTGAAACGAATGTGGTATTTTATATAAGTTTTGTCAATGTTCATGGTAGTCTTGTTAATTTTCTCATATATGAAACTTGTTATAGGGACTTGTTCTATGATGAAGCTAACCAAACTTGTCCCTTTGAATTAGGCACGATCATTCATGGCTAACCTCATGGTTTTAGTCTTTTAGATCTCATTATTTTTATATTAAAAACTTTTTTTTTGGTTTTAATATTTAAAACTTTCTAAACGAGAAATCATTTGATGGTAATACGACTTTAATATAGGTATGTTGAAGAGTTTTGGACTGAAACTTATACTTTTTCCATTAAAAGGTAGAATTCAACTAAAGACATACAACAATTGTTCGGAAATCTTAGAACCCACCTTGATCATTCAAAGCTCACTTAGTGAAAAGTAGCTCGTACGTGTTCTTTTCTTTTCTTTTTGTTGTCTTTTATATATTGCTACAAAAACAAGTACAAGAATTGGCTTTTAGTACAAAGAATTCCAAAATTTTAAAGTAGAGTGTAAATACAAACATTCTTGCCTACTTTGCTAATGTATCAACTTGTGTGTTTTGTCCCCTTTGTTACGTTAAAGCAAATCTTTAATAACACCATCACACCGACCTTACCTTATATAATTGTTGCTCATGCTAGCATTAATCTTGATATGCCTAACATCAAAAACAATATATGCAACGTGATTGGGCCGTCGTATAAACGCCTTTTGATGTTAGGCAGCAATTGGGACCCCATAAGCCCAAATCTCAAACTTCCCACAAGAAAATAACTCCCAAAATGATGCTTTGTTAAACAAAAGCAATCACGTTTTACACAAGGCTTCCCGACAACAAAATAAGATTGGTGTAATCACTTTAATTGATTCAGACTAGTGAGTAGTGACCACCCACAAAAACAATTTATACGATTCGTCGTAAGTCCATGCCATGATGTCGTGGGCCAAATGGTCCGTGTCGTGAATACTAAAAGCAGACTAAACATCAAAACCCTTATCACATCTTTTCCTAACCTATTTCGATCAAAGTCATATTAATTACCCATATGTCTACTTCCAAGTTCATAATCATCATGTCCATGTCTTTATGACTTTATCTAGTTTTTTTTCATGCTTAAGAAAAATAAACAAAAAGGAGAAAACACGTGACGTTGTGAGTCGTGAACAGTTTGTAAAAACATGCTTCACGTGTCTTAATTCATCCACTAATATTATCAACTTTTCTATACCTAACTTTAATCACGCTTTCCACTAAAAACTGTGTATTCCGTAATGCCTCAAAAATAAAATAAGAAATCCACTTACCAGTTACCATTCACATTTATGGATCGACTTTCTATTTTTGGAAAGTATATTAAACCAAACGATTCCAAAAACCCACATGGCATAGCTAGACACTATTTTTTTTTTTTTTTTTTTTGGACAAAGGCATAGACACTACATGTGGCCAATCTTTTCACAAACTCTCAAAGTCAGAATCCTAATTTATATCTTTATACAGTATGTATAATTCTAAAATTCAAGTCTTATATTGACCATTTCAAACTATTTATCGTTAAATTTAATTTCATAAACACAGCACTAATCAATACATTTAACAGATATATACATTGTAAATTTTTATATGCATGCATTAATATAACTGATTAGCTTATATATATGAAATCATAAATACTCTATAAAGTAGACATATTGTATACGTACGCCACACACAAACAAATACAAATTTAGATTCTTCAGACACAACTGATACTTAATGAAAAAAAAAACTACCATTTCTCTGTAAACAATTTTTCTTTGTATTGAAAACATGAAGCACGTGACCAAATTTGCAGATATTTATTTCTTTTCCAAAAAAAAAAAAAAAAGTTATGGCACTTTCTTATATATACTTTACATGCAAAGTATGTCAATGTTGATTACTTTGATACGAAAGATCGACCAAATAGAGTAATAATCTTTTTAAGAAGAGAGAATCATGAATGGTTGCAGATTAGATCTCTGCCTATCTCCAATGACTCCTGCGCTTCAATTTTGTCGCCAAGATTCTACGTGAGTGTTATTTGTGCAAAAATTACTCCACTTTTCCATATTTAATTTAAACCTCTTGATTCGTTTGAATAACTGTTCTCTATTAAATATATAGGGTTAGTGATCATTCATCAGCCAAGAAACCTAAGGACAGCAATGCTTTTGATAATGAAGGATTAAGCGAGTACGATCTTGTAGAGATCCAGGTACATTTTTTGCATGCTTGAGTGTTCTTTTTTTTTTTTTTTTTTCTTTTCCGTTTTATATTAGCTTATCGATTTGATTATAGTATATTGAGGAGTGAAATTTGTAATACGTGAAGATAAGGGCAATAATAGAGATGGCAAGGAAGGATCGTGGAGTAACAACGTTGGTGTTAGCACCGGTGAGATTGGAACCGCCGTTAGGTTGTTCGGTGAAGAGATCCGTGAAAAGGTTCTTGGAGAAGAGGAAGAAGAGAAGCCAAACTATTACACTTACACCTAGAGGCTCCACCTCCTCATCCTCATCCTCTCCTCATAATTTCTAATAATCAACCAAAAAAAACAAAGTGGGTTAAGAAAAATTTAGCTCTTGTTTCACTGATCTTGTCATATTTTTCTCGATACTCGACGATATGAACTTCGAGTTTTTTTAAAAATCAAGACGTTGCACTGGTACGATTAGTGAAGCTGGTATTAAACTAGGATCATTTGAATCGTTTGTATTAATTTTTTCCTTCCCCATTCATGTATGAAGTTTCACACTTGTCTTGCAATGAATTTATGAGGTTGTCCGTTTTTTCCAAGTTAGCTCTATGTTACTCTACTACTTTTTTTTCCTTTACAAAATAAGAAAACGCAAGCATTGAATTCGCTGGATCCACCAAAGACTACACTGCACAAGACTTGTTAGTAGTTTACGTGTCGCTCATCTTTGGCTCTTAGTCATTCACACAATTACAGAAGTTTTGTAGTATAATCTAATTTATCTACGGATTTACTCAAAAATGAGAAAATGAATTCCAACATGATTCCAAATAATCACTAGTATTGTACTGTAAGGCTCATCACAAAACCAGTTGGATATTAGTATTGTACTGTAAGGCTCATCACAAAAAAAAAGTAGACAAGCCTAGAAGATGAAATCTTGAAATAACCAACGAGAGAGGTGGATCCAAGAGTATTCAAAATGAGGGGTTGCGTGTTCCTATTACTATTACACGACACAAGTGTTAAGAGGAAATAAACATATCAGATAACAAACTTTGTAAAATCCCTTCCCCAGCTGCTTTCCAGACCTAAACCTGTTAATCGAAGAAGATTAGCACCTATTGTGTTGTTTAGCCTCCAATCTCTCACTATTCTCCGGATAAAAAGGGTTCATCATCATTCTGTACACAAACACTAATATATCCCTTCCCAAACTACACTAACTTCCCTATTTTGTTCCCTAACGACTAGAGCACCAAAATATGGCTCCCCTCAGAAGATCTCTCTTCTTCCGATAACCTACTCCATGTTTTACATTCTTTCCCATCATCATAAATACATAACCAAGCAGAATTTGCATTTGTCCACCATTAAAAACATACGGAAAGTAAAAGAGTTCAAAGTTATAAAAAAAAAAAGAAAAGAAAAAAGAAGAGCAGAATCTAAAAGTACTTATCACCTGAACCCTTGTGAAAAGATTCCTACACCATCAGGTTACTTACAAGTTTGTTTCCCGAGTCCACACCACACCCCTTCACTGTTTTGATCCACAGCCTAGAAAACCAAGAACTGGAATCTTCCAAGCTCCTGGTTTCTCTTTTCTATATTAACCCCTCACAGATTCAGAGTTGATCTGACCAGCACCCCTTGCATGAGACGCCGACTCGCTAATTGCCGACGGTTTACGACCAAAGTTTAATAAATAGTTCCTTTGGTCGTCACTGGTGTGACGCAGACTCGCACGTAAAAGCTCTGCGGGCATTTCCCTCTTTATCGCCAGCTCCAAAACATCCGCTGCACTACCTTGGTTCTGACCTCGGATTGTCTCATACTTGCTTCTGCAGTATTTGGTAAGAAGGTTGAAGAATTCATCAAAGGAGGCTCTCCAGAGACCATCATTCGGATTCCCATGCATGACTCGGGGAACCACCACTACTTCAGCAGCTCTCTCAAGAAGAGATATCAAGACAACTGAAGCACCATCCCCAGCAGAACTTCCAATAGGACGCAGAGGTGGCTGCTCTGAAGAACAAACTACAGCTGCAAGGCAAGCACTCAGTGCTCGTAGGTCCATTGCTTGAACACAAACCGTGACTGCTTTGGCAAGATTAGCTATCGTCTCTGCTGCTAGAGTATCTGAAGGCAGGCCGCCGAACAGAAATCTCAAGTGGCGGAATACAGCCATACAAACAACTCGAGCAATCTCAGTACCTGGAACTAGAAGCTGCAAATACTTTGTAAGCATTTTCCGACCCTTGGGGAGAGTCGCTATACGTAGAAAGACAACATCATCCTTAGCGGTCATCCCAGATTTCTGACCGGTTTTGCTGAACGGATCAGCAAGTTGAAGTGCTGTCGCTAATCCTTCTAGCAGGATCTGCCGCTTCCTCTTGATTTGGGCACCGCCATCCTGCGGTCTTGTGTTTTGGAGAGTTCTGTCAATATCAACTATGTCAATAAGAACTCCCAGAGCATCTTCAATCGTAACCCTAGCTGCAACAAGAGGTTCCTGTTCCAAATGTTTTACTGAGCCCTTATGATCCCCGCTTCCATCGCCAGGAGAAGAGTCAACTTCGAGCAAGGCACGAGGCCTACGGACAGAAGGAAGCGTAATTTTTCCAAGAGCATCTACATGAACTTGTGGATGCTGTTCAGAACTATTACGAGACTTAGGCTGGTGGTCCTTCAACTGAGCGGGATAGAAGGGAGAGACTGCTTTAGTAGATCCGGCAGACTTCTTAGCAAGCTTAGCTTGGTGGTAATAATCATTGACATAAGGATCATTGCTGTGTGAATTGGAATGCTGCATTTTGAGGATACCCTCTATCTCTTCTGAAGTCATGTGTTTTGATCTGAACTGCAGTCCACTTTCACTTTTCTGGCTAGCTGCATCTGATGCCTGTTGAGAGAGGCCTTTGTTCTTTCGACTTCTATGAGATGACTTATGTTTGTGTTCCCTAACTTCACCAACTCCAAAAGGGACTTTACGTGATGGCGAAGGATAGGAACTATACAGTTGGGATTGTAGAGCGGCAAGTTGAGCATATGATTGTCTCTGCTGGAGGGCGAGTAAATGTTGCGACATAAGAGCATTTCGAGGAGGCAACTGTTGATGCTGTTGTTGCACCAAACTATGTAACAAATCAGAATGATCTCCGTGCAGAAGACCAGGATCAGTGACCCAATGAGGTTGCACCATGTTACCAAGCGTAGGACCGCACGAGGCATATCTAGCCAAATTACCACCATACTGGGGCCCTTGCGACAATCCGGAGGGATGAAAACTAGAATTTGACAGTGGTGATGGTGCGGAATAGGTCAACTGAGAACCACCAGGAAGAGAAGGGGCGCGAAGGATATTTCCGGGTGAAGCTTGCGGAGATCTGCTACCAGGCGGGGGAAATGAGGTAAAATTTGATTCTGGTAAGATTATCGGTTCGCTGTTGTAGTGCTGCAGCTGTGGTTGCTGCTGTGGATAGGAGGATGTCCTGTACAAAGGTTTTGAATGACCAAATGATTGTGGCTGTGAGGACCATCTCTTAGCTTCTTGATCTTGTTCGTCCAGCCAGCTTGTGAGCTCTGCATCATGTGTCCAATCGGTAGCAGAGGAACCTATAAGATAGAGTTCAGTCAGAAAAAGCTAATCATTGGAAATAATAGCTCGAAACAGGTAATTCGATATTTCAGATGAAAAAGTACTGAATTTGCAACTTAAAATGACCAGGAATCAAGTTACATTAAACTTATACAGTAGTAACCAAGTTAGGAATTCAACTCACTCTCTCTTGAAAAGGATCCTGATCCTCTATCACCAATAACTCCAGGGTGTTTGGGTCCGGTAACATTTCTGTTTATCTACACAAAAGAGTATAAATAGATTAAAAACCAATGACAAGAAGTTAAAAAACTGAGAAAAAGGCATATGCATTGCATGAGAAAACAACTATGCTCTTCGCTCTTATTTGGAGAAAGTAGTTACTTTTGTTATCTTGCCAGGAGAACAAGAAGACGATTATCACATGCGACCATGACATGGTAGTTATGATATTAAGATTATCATTTATAGTGTTTGTAAATAATAATTATGCTAACCTTTGCAAAAGTTGTCGCAAGATCATCGATCTCAGATAGTGATCCTAAACCTCCACCCTGGAATCAACAAAATGTATCAATCAGTAAAACATCTGTAACCATATTTTACTACCATGTATTTATCAAGATGTAAGCTTCTTAACAGAGAGATTCATGTTACCTCTCCTTTATCAAACAAGTGATACTCATCATCATCAGTATGTCCAAGAACAGGAGCGATCATTCCATCATCGTCAAGACCCCCTATTTCAATTTCGTCCAGATTCTGACCAAAAAACTCATATTGTGATGCATCAAAGAGCGTACTGTTCTTATCTGCAGACACACAACAAAAACAGCAGCTTCAGAATCCAAATATTACAAACACAAGAGTTAAGTCCTGCCCTCATAACCATAAAAACACAAACTTTCAATCAAAAGGATAACAACAATATATAAACATCACATTAACATGATTAAAAAATCTCCAAAGATAAGTTTTTTCGTATTCAAAAACTGGTTTATCATTTGTGCATTGTGGAACACAACAACGAAAACTAAGCAAAACCCATAAATCCTTAGTACAAGAGAACAACATCAGATCCCATTATAGCTCACTGACCTAAATCAATACAGCACACAATCACATATATCTAAGCATAAATCTCCTTCCTTTATATGCTTAAACGAACCAAGCAACACACAACAAAACCGGATCCAAAATTAAGCTAAGCAGCAAAAAAACCATAAAGAGGAAGAAAGAAACATTCTTTTGAGAAGAGAGAACTAACCTAAGGAGGAAGCGCGAACAAAGTTGTACAAATCCCTGGAATCGGATCTCTCCATGATCAAAACAATCAATCAAAACGAAAAGGGTTTCGGAAAAAGCAAAGCTTTAGGAAGAAGCAAGAGAACATAAGAGAACCCTTTAGGGTTTGTGAAGGAGAGAATGAGAGATATAAAGGTAAAAAAAACAACAAAATTGAGAAATTTGAGAGCGGTAAGTAAAAAACTTAGCAGAGGAGATTTGCTTCTAGGGTTTTCAATTTGGAAGAAGAAGGGATAATAAAGAAAACAAAATCTAAAATCTCTTCTCTCCGGGATAAAAAAAGAGAGAGAGAGAGAGAGAGGGATGAAGAAGAAGAGAAGGAAAGGAAGAAGAAAGCAATGGCCTTTATTTTTTCTTGTTCTGTTTTCCCCTTCGCCGTGTGTAATATCGACACATGACCTGACCTTTTTCCCCAAACCCATAAAAAACCAACACCTTTTATTTTTTTATTTTACACTTTTTATTCCAATTTTGTTTACTCCTTTTTTTTTTGACCAAAGTCTGATTTGTATATATCAAAAGACAGCTACAACCATCAGTTCTGGTGATACAAGATTATTACAACATACAAGGAACTAAAGCAAGCTTAGATTACAAAGACGAAATTAGAGCTATTGGATGATGGGGAAGCAAGTTGAACTCCAGATCTTGCACATCAAGACTAAGGAGTCAATGAAAATCATTGAAATCAGTCTTGAAGCATACATCATAGGCTTGAGATGTGAAAGTTTCTTGCTTGTCACCCCATCATCATCAAAAAGATTGTAGTCAAAGGTCTTCATGAGTTTCCTCTACGACCTATCTTCTTCATCTATTAAGCAGATCAAACACCAAAAAGTGTAGCAAAAGATTCACTTCCTTGAACTGGAAAGTGATAATTATTGTCTAAAACCTTAAACTAAAGAAATCTCAGAGTCTAAGAGTCTAAAAAAGCTCTGAGAGTAAAAAGTTTAATTCGGTTTTCATGGAGATTAATGCTCAGTCGGATAAAACCGAATTCCAGAACCCTTTCTGCGTTGGCAAGATTTTCTCTCATTCTCTACTTTAATTTCTTTCCCTTTCCTGCGTTTAGAGCTCTCTCCGTATTCAGAAAGAACTTTCTCTTTCCCTCTGATAACATCCTTAAGTTTTGAGTCAGCTCCAAAACAGCTTGACCTTGAAGAGGGTCTCGTTCTGGGAGAATATGCAGCTAAGAATTCTTCCAAGTTAGGCCCCGGTGTAGGAGGTCTTGGCGGTTGTGATATAGGAGAGTATGAGGAGATCACAGAGCTAAGAGACGAAGGCTTCTTATCCAGGAAGCTGTAAATGTTGGAACCCTCTCCTTCGTCAAAAACAGGGACTGGTGGGACATCAAGGATGTCCTCATGATAGACTGGGGGAACAAGATACGGGCAGTGGGAGGAATCATGGTTTATGCGAGAACAATTAGTACATATCCTCTTGAGATTTTCATACTCGAAACCTATCATGGCCTTTTCACCTGATTCAAATCTGACTTTTCTCAAGAAACGCAAACGATCAGTGATTCCAAAGCCTATTTTAACCCTTATAAAGGCAATCTGCGAAGAAGTTTCTTCATTGAAATCCAGTTGTACAAACTCCCCAATAGTTTTGGCAATAAACCTAACAGTTGCTTCTGAGACATAAGGCAGAGGTATACCTCGAATTTGAACCCACAGATCAATACTTGTAAGAAAGTCCAGTTCAGGAAAGTCTTCCCACCTTTGCAGAGCTACAAACCAATTGTCAACCATCCAAGGTCCCCTTCTAAGAACGTCAACCATATCAGCTTCTGAAGAAAACAGGAACTGGACATAACTTTCATCTAATATCCGACCATGAACCCGCGATGTTATTCCCCAAAGAGGAGGTAAGGAAGAGATCACATGACGAAGATCTTGCTCTCTGGGGTTTAGAAGTCTCCCAATCAAGCTTACACGGTTCCTAGCAAGCATACCAGCATAATTCTCATGTGGAATAAATAGTTCTGGGTCATCTCTGCCCAAAACCATATATTGCAAGTCATTCCACAATTCGTCTGACATGAGGAAGAAGAGAAAAGAAAAGGAAGGAAAGTAGATAGAAGAAAGAGGAGGACTAGGAGGAAATATATAGGAAATAAATAGGTAGAGAGAGTAATAAACAGCTGAAGACTTAGGGCTTAAGAGATGGGGTACAAAAGTCAAAGGAGACAAAAGGGAGGGTAAACCAATGTAAGGGATGATTATGAAAAATTCAACGCTTAGGATTAAGGAAGCAGCCTTTTTGTCTTTCTGCCAAAAGTTAAAACCCACCTCTAATAAGGATCTAATATAATAGAAAAGAGCTAAACAAAACCAAGGGAGAAGGAAACCTAAGACAACAAAGAGAAGTTGGACACGTTGCAGGTCTACCTCATACTTTGTTCTTGCTTAAAAAAACCGGTTAGCCATATAGGAGGTCCCCGTGCCACATAAGAAGACAGTCTCAGGTCCATAGTAACACTTTGTGCAATTAGAGAAGCTCCATTATTGCAATTGTTTGGCTCAAAAAGAAGAAACCAGTTTGGCTTATCAATTCCAAACCTAACGAGCGGATTGATAAAGCTTGCTAATGCTGGCCAATGATTAGGATTGTGCATCGCATTAATGATTTCCATGGTAGATGCACCAAACGTTACATTCTCCAAATGCAAACTAGTCATACTTTCTAGCGCCCAGTCCCAGCTTTTAATCTTTGCATCAAAGACCGTAACAGACGCAAAGGATCTTCGGCTGTGAAGAACAACATTGCCTGCATTATCTCTTAAAACCCATGAAGCCCCAGATAAACACAATCTTTTCGACCAAGAGAATCCAATGTTGCATTTGACTTCCCCCTGCAGAGGAGGTTGCCATCTCTGTTCCTGCTGTAATAGAGTCGAAGACTGAGACATATCCTGCCTATGAACTGAAGACCAACCCCTAGTGATATCTAAGGCTTTTTGTACTATAATATCCGGAGGCAAACTAAAACCTTCAAAGAGAAGGTTGTTCCTATTTTTCCAAACATGCCAAAGGATCCAAGCAAAAGCAGACTTAAGATCATCAAGAGGATTTGCTATTTTTTCCAAACCAAAGAGATAGTACATATTTGTAAAAATCGAGTTACCAAAACCCAGGAATGGAGAGGGAATGTTCGATAGAGCCCAGACCTGTCTTGCATAGGGACAAAGAAAGAAAATGTGATTAATTGATTCCACCTCTGCATCACATAACAAACATCCATCAAAATTCCTTATTCCTCTTGTTCTCATGCGTTCAGATACTGCCAGTGCACCATTTAAAGCTTTCCAAAGGAAAATTTGAATTTTTGGAGCTGTTTTCACTAACCAACAGGCTTGTATAACCGGGTTTGTAGAAGGACGAGTTTCCGCAATGAACAGAGTCTCTTTCTTCACCTTCTTAAACATCAAGTCATAACCAGATTTAACTGAATAAACACCATTTCTAGTCTCACCCCAGCAAAACGAATCATCAAAACCAAGCCTAGGTTTAATAGCCTTAATTTTGTTGATTTCCGAGTGATGAAACAAAGATCTAATAAGAGGATCATTCCAAATTCCAGTTTGATGATTGAAAAGATCAGCCACTCTTAGCTTGATGTTCATTAACGAGTGAATGCCTACAGGTCTAGTAGCTTTGCTGTCATACAACCAATTGTCAATCCAGACAAAAGTATTCTTCCCATTGCCAATAAGATATTTCAAACCTTTAGTAAGTAATTCCCGACCAAAGAGAATACTTCTCCAACCATAAGAGGGATTCCTTCCTAGAGTAGCCTGTAGAAAATCTCCATTCGCATAATATCTACTTTTGAAAAATCTTGAAAAAAGGCAGTCCGAATCATGGAGAAGCCTCCAAGCTTGTTTAGCAAGTAGAGCTTGATTAAAGATTTCCAAATCTTTAAAACCAAAACCTCCACACGATTTGGGCAACGTCATTTTCTCATAGCTTAACCAATGAATTTTCTTTTTATCTTGAGAAGTGCTCCACCAGTAATCCATCATTACTGAGATCAATTTCTTGATGATGCCCTTAGGAAGCTTGTAACAAGACATAGCATAAACTGGAAGAGCTAGAGCTATAGACTTTAAGAGAACTTCTTTACCTCCTTGTGAAAGATTTTTAGCAAACCAACCAGTTAGCCTAGATTGAAGTCGATCCTTAATAAAACCAAGTAATTGTTGCTTCGATCCACTCAAACACTCAGGAAGACCTAAATATTTTCCTGTACCACCTTCTGCTCGAATTCCTGATTTTTCTTTGATCCAGTCCCAATCAAGAGTATTTGATTTAGTCCCAAAAGTAATAGCAGATTTTTCCTTATTGATCATTTGACCAGACATCAATTCATAAGTCTGTAAACATCTCATCATCTCAACACACTGTAGTCTATTCACTTTGCAGAAAAATAGACTGTCGTCTGCAAATAACAAATGATTAATTTGTGGACCCGATTGGTGAAACTGAATACCAGAGATTTGTCCTTTCATTGCAGCTTGATCAAAGAGGTGTATCAATGCTTCCGTACATAACACAAAAAGAAATGGAGAGAGCGGATCTCCCTGTCTAATACCTCTTTCAGGCTTGATTAAACCCACTGGTTGTCCATTCATTATTACTGAGTAGCTAACAGAAGAAACACAACCCATAATCCAGACGATCCAACGATCATGAAATCCCAAAGCTTGAAGCATGTCTTTTAAAAAACGCCATTCCAATCTGTCGTAAGCTTTAGACATATCTGTTTTAACCATCATAAACTCTTGGGATATGGATGGATGAGTGTGGAGGCTGTGTGCAATTTCATGCGCAATCAGGATATTATCAGATATTAATCTTTCTGATACAAACGCTGTTTGAGTTGGCGAAACAATCGTTGGCAGATGTTTTTTCAGTCTATGAACAAGAATTTTTGAAACTATCTTGTAAATCACTGAGCATAAACTGATAGGTCGAAGATCTGTCATTCTTTTAGGGGCCTGAATCTTAGGGAGAAGACACAAATGAGTGTGGTTCCAACCTTCAGGAATGCAACCAGAATCAAAAAACTGAAGAACCTCTCTAATAACCTGCTCCTTTATTACTGGCCAATATGTTTTGAAAAATAAACCTGTTAAACCATCAGGTCCCGGAGCACTCTCATTACTAACCGAAAAAACAGCTTGCTTAATCTCCGCAACGGTAACATTTCTTGCCAGATCCCGATTCATATAGGGTGAAATTCTGGGTTTAAAGTTAAGAAGACCTTCCTTGAGCTGAACTGGAGACGAGGACTTAAACAGATCTGAAAAGTAATTGACCGCAACCTCTGCTTTACCAAGCTCCGAGAATTGTTCAACCCCTTTTTCATCAACTAGGAGAGGCAATGCATTTTTCACCCTAGCTGCTTTAACAGATGCCTGAAAAAATTTTGTGTTTCTGTCCCCATGAAGAATCCATTTTTCTGAGCTTTTTTGTCTCCAGTAAATTTCTTCATCTCTAAACGCTGTTGCTAGTTCTCGTTTAATAGCATTTATCCTAGAGAAACACGGACTTAAAGATGCATCATGTTTTGCCAGCTCTTTTCGTAGTCTTTTGATCTTAATCTCTGAATTGCACCACACTTTTTTCTTCCAATTACCAATCCCTTTTCTGCAGCTTTCAAATCTTTCCATTACAGAATTGTTGACGTCCGTAGAGCTATTTTCATTCCAAGACTTGTAGATTACATCCATAAAAGATGGATCCTCTGCCCATCGTTTGTCAAACCAAAATTGCCTTTTGACAAACTCCTTTTCAGTAGATAAATTGACCAAAACCGGCTTATGATCAGAGCCGAACTTCTCAAGAAAACACTGATGGCTACTTGGGAACATAGAAAACCATGCTGGGTTTCCGAAGCAACGGTCAAGTTTACATTGAATCCACTGTTTGTTTCTAACTCCTCCCCATGTGAAACCATTTCCGGAACTACCAAGTTCAGCTAAGTCACAGTTCGCCAAAAGCTCTTGAAAAGGATGAAAAGAACTGAGCTCCCTTAACGGCCCTCCCAGTTTCTCTTTATTAGATAATATAGCATTAAAATCTCCAACCATACACCAAGCTTCTGTTCTAGATAAACCAAACTCTGCAATTTTATCCCATACCAAGGATCTGAGACCAGTGATTGGGTTCCCATACACACAAGAAAGAAACCAAACCTTAACACCATCAAAAACTTTCATATCTATTATATTTTTATCAACAACCAAAAAGTCTATATCAATACTATCTTTCCAAAAAATTGCTAGCCCACCACTAAAACCTATTGGATCAACAGTCTTAAGGTTACTATAGCCTAACCACCCTTGAACCTTTTTTCACAACAACATTTGAGTTCTTTGTCTCCATGAGGAATAAAATATCAGGAAAATGATCCTTTCTCATTTCCTTGAGATGTAGGGTTGTCCAGGAATTCCCCAATCCTTGACAATTCCAGCTCAAAATACCTATTGATCTTGCGGCAGTTCACCTGGAACCACCGAATTCTTGTCTCTCTGGAGACTTTTGGCCAATCTTATCCCTTGTTCCTGAATCAAATTGCTTTCACTGGTTTTCAACTTTTTATCTAGATCCTTATCAAGTGTTTTCATGTTTTTCCCTTTCCGATCTTTGGTATTTTTTGACCAAGATCGAGGTCGTTTGGCAGAAGATACGACCTGGTTCAAAATCTTAGAGGAGGAAGACTCTATATCACCCAAACAAAAGGTTGAAGGAGAACAGTAGAAGGAGTTACCTTGAGACAGACTTTGAAGAGGAGATTCAGCAGTTGAAATCTTTGGAGTCCTTGAGTTAGCTTTGATTGCATCAGCTAGAAGTTTAGGAGGGGAACATTCGTTGACTGAGAGGTCTTTACATGAAATATCTATATCCTTGCCTTTATTCAGCAACTTTCCTGATTCGGGAAAAACATTAAGAGATTGAGGATCACCAGCTAACTGAACAAAGGGACATTTACTCTTGTCATGAGTCAATCTTTGACACTGAAAGCAACGTTTGCGAACTCTCTCGTAGTCTATTCCAATCTTGACTATCGTTCCATTAGGGAGTTGCAGATCTTTGAAGTTTTTTAGTCCCTTGGAAACATCAAGTAAAATACGAACGCGAACATATGCTTGACTTTGCGCTTCTTTCTCATCGAAGGGCAAATCAATTACTTGACCAACACACCCTGCAATTTCTCTAATAGTCTCCTTCGTATAATGATTCACTGGAAGATTACGAAGCCTAATCCATACTGGAAGAAACATAAGATAAATCGCAGGAGGATCTTCAACCCATCTTTCCATTACAACTCCCCAATCATCTTGAGTCCAAACCCCTGTTTTTAAGATTTCGTTTATATCCTCTTCATACTTAAAAATAAACTGAAATCGATCTCTTGATAAGGCAACACCTCTAACTCTGTCATACAATCTCCAAATCCTTGGCATCTCCAAGATCCAATTAGACATACGCTGATTGTCAGGATTTAAAAACCTTCCTATCAAACTCCTTGAGTTTCTTTCCGACGAGTAAAACTTGGGGAGGTTAGATAAGACTAGGGGTTTATTCTCTTCTTCATTAATTGACATTTCTTGAAGATACTGTTCCAAATGTTTATCCATTTTTGATCGTAACTAGCAAAGAAAACCTGAAACCCAGTAATTCGAATTAGAACCTGATTTGTTTTTGTCGATGATCCGGACGGAAAACGGTGATATCTCCGGTAATTGATCTGCTCAGAAACCAGAGTCTGAGAGATAAGTTCTTAAGCCCACACTGATAGGGACGGCTGTTAGATTGACGGCGATACGAACGGCAACAGAAGAACAAAGCTAATCAGCAGCTATGAGAGAGAACAGAGCATTCCTCTTTTTTTGTTTACTCCTTCATAAATTAATATAGTCTTAAATAGTTATATATAATCCAACACATTTTAATTAAAAGATAAGTTTTATAAATTGTCTTGCTTAAAAAAATATCTCAAGATTTTAAATATTTTTGTTTTTAAGGAAAATGAAAAATAGTTTACTACACTACACATCCACTGCCTAAATGATAATAGTCGAAGAAAAATAAAGTTAAGCTTTCTGTCCGATCCCACTGATTCTATTATTCTTGAGGTTTAAGACCCATTTTACTTTACTTGTTCCAAACTCAACCAAAATCTTAATATTTTAAAAATGCAAAGATTTGTATATATTATCAAAACTCAACGACATGTGTTACTTGGTCCATGTGGTTGTATTTCATCCCGGTCGGTTCAAATTGATCTCATTATGGTCCATTTTTAAAAATTATGAATTTTTATGCCCAATTCGAACATCTATATCAATTATGAAAATGTTTGATGTTTAGTTATATTTTCGTTATGAATAAAGTTAATATGAAATGATTATTAATATAAAAAATCATATCTATGTTTTATTCATTGTTTTCAACCAAGGGTGTTGAACGAGAACCAATGATAAGCATACAACAAAGTAAAGTTACTGTAAAGTTCATCACACAAATCTGAGAGAAGGTAGTAATAATAGTATTACAGTATACATATGGAGATGAACCTAAATCCCAGTCCTAGAAGAGCCAATGCTTCCTTCTGGGTTTTCTTGTTGGAACATCTGGAATAGCAAGAACTACTCAGATTGAGTTTCAGAAGCAATGGAGATAATTAGTGAATGATGATGATTAATGACTTAATAAGCAGAGTTTATTAATGCAGGAACTGACTTTTACCTCCATTAGCGTATAGTGAATTGTAATGCACTTCGCTCCAGAAGCTAAGCCAAGCCTCTGCAGAAAAGGGAAAAAATTCAAACAAGAAGGTTGAGACCGTGTATAAAGTTGGCTTAGAGCGTAAAGGGAGAAGCAAAGTTAGGCTTTGTACCTCTAAGAGGGTTCTTGTTATGAGGAAGTATCTCAATGTAGGATTGATCCCGAAAGGATGTGACTAAGCAGATCTTGGCTTCGAACTACAGTAATGCTGAGTCAGCAGCCAGTGATTCAAGTAAAAAAAAGAACGAAATGTGAGAGTATAAAAGGTAAAATTCGCGATGATTCCTCAACATACAGTTGCTCTATCTAAGATCTTATATTTAAGGTGTGTTTAGAAACCTATTGTAGTCTTATAGTAAAGTCAAAAGAAGGTATATCTTTTATAACTTACTCGATCTGCAGCAGCTTGAAGAGTTACATGATCTCCCCATTCACCAAGTCTAGTCACATCCAAAATGTATCAGCAAAAAGAATGAATCAGACAGTAATTTATTACTTGCTGACACAAAAACAAAATCAAAGATGTCTCACTTTTTCATCTTCCTGGTGTAGTGTCTGTATTTCATTGGCACATATCCTTCGTATAACTTCCGCTCTTGTTTTAACTGAAAATGCACATGCTAAGTCAGAAAAATCGGACTATGTGACAAAGTTAAGAGAAACCAGGTTCAGAGGAGTTCCCAACTAAGAAAATTGGTGACTGTGAACTTCAAGAAATGCTTATTGCTAAAGCCGAGAAAAAAAGTTTTAAAGGTTGAAAACCAAGTCACCAGAGACAGGACACAACAGCTAGAGAGGGTTTTGTGGGGAATTTTCATAAGAAGCAAGCGTCTTTGAATAAAGCCAGTGGATACAAGCTACACACATTCATTCCTGAAGGCCTTGACTAAACAGTTGGACATTCTTCTCAGAACAAATCTATAAGTTTGTGAACAAAGAAACAGAGTTGCACGATTGTTCTCAGACAGTACCTGCTTTACAACATGCTTCCTTACATGTTTATGGTATTCTGCATTGCGGAAAAGCTGGTCTGCTAAAGCTCGAAACTGGCAAACAAGTATAACATATGATGACAGATCAAATCAATACAAAATCTTTTGAAAAGTGCAAACAAGGTCTATATGGATGTCCCAACCGACGTACCTGGCAATTTCCATCTCCCTCCATTTGTAATTCAGCTAACCCATATGTAGCCAACCTGGACAAAAAAGAGAGACCATCTTATATGATTTAGACGGAAAGTTCAAACCGATGTTTTAGAGCTACATAGATTCAAAGCAACTAGTTTTTCCATCTATGGCCTTTGGCCAATGAACAATCGAATCAGTATCAAATGAAGAATGCAGTCAAGGAAGACATAAAAGGAAATGTCGAATAGAAGATAAGAACCTCCCAGAGAGCAGCTCATGGTCTAACGTTGCATCACTTATATCGGGTATTTGCCTGTTAACCCGAGGAGTGTGCTGCCAATAAGAAATGCCACAAAGAAGATATTCAAAATATGAGTAGCACACCACGCATTCAAACTGAGATTAGGCAAAAGAAGTTTATCATACTGGGATAGAATCCAAATGAGATAGTCTCCTCCCAAGCTTGCCTTCTCTTCTTAAACTCTCATCTTCAGCCAATATACGTGCAATGGTCTGATCATCATCTGTATCTGCCACACTGCTACTAAAACTCGAGTTTGAGCTCGCACTTGTACTACCGCTAGCTCTTGCACTTGCACTAGTACTTGCAAATGGATTCACATTGTTTACATCCATTGTATTTGGATCCTACAACCTAGGAAGCAAGAAAAAAGAGTATCGCTGATCGATCAGTTTGAATGGCATAAGCTGTCAAATTAAGTGATCCTTAGAAACCAAATCCAAAAGGTACTACTGTTACCATCACCTAAAATGTTGAAACCCGTAACAAAAGAAGACAACTTTCGATTCAATCAGAAAAAATCATAGAAACCCAGATCAAAGATCACACTCATTCAATCAAAAACCCAAATTGAAAACGAAAGCCAAAACAATCTCAATTCCCACCAACGATCTTGTAAATGTTTCAATTTTCACTAATAGAAACGTAACTTAGAAACCCTTAAATCTTTGAAACAAAACCCAAACAATATAATTTACCAACGAAATCGAGTTGCTTGACTTGGCGAACTCAAGTTATCCCAAATCGATCAGGCAAAGCAAGAGAGGGGGAGAGAGAGAGAAGAATCGTGGAAGATAAGAAATAGACACCTAAGTGAAACGTCAGCGACGAAAGAAGCTAAAAAAAGGTTTCTTTAATCCGATGAGAACCAAAAAAACAAAAAGATAAAAATGGATTTTTTCGTCGTCGGTCTCAGAGATGTTTTCTTCTTCCTGAGATTTCCTCAATACTTCTTTTTTATTGTCTTTTCTTCTTTGGCGGTCAAACAAAACGTCACCCATTTTAGCCTGTCTTTTTTATTTACTTATTTTCAGTTAATTATTTTTCGTTTTTTTTTAGTAATTTTCAGCAAAAATAAACGACTCAATTTTAAAAAAAAAATATAACTGATCTAAGAAATTTAAGAATTATTTTTTTATATGTGAACAATACTTATAAATAGTAAATGAATACATTAATATGTTATTTTGTGGAATATATCATTATGTTAAAGTTCATTTTTATTGTTTCATAAAAATATCAATGATGCATTAAATAAAAAATAAAAAAAAACTAGATGATCTTTTTAAAATCACATGATTATTTGTATAAATGATGGAACATTTTTTCAAAAACTAAGACTTGAAATTTTATGAGTTATATAAGAGGAAAATGTCGCCCAAGACCGCAATGTTTTCTCTTAAATTTGTCCAACTACTTTTTAATTCATTCAACTTTAAAGATGATTGACATGCGTGCACCATATAAAGACCACATCAACTAATCTGATGGCTCTCCAAATAAATTTTTAATCATTTTAAAATTTATATGTTTTTTGGGTCACTAGAGTCAAATATATTCATTTATATATGTCCACTTCATATCAATATTTAAACCAATTAAAAACCCAAATTGTTGAAACAAACCATCATTGATTCAAGTTGTTTGAACGTACAACTTTACAATTTTACGAGCTTATTTTTTTGTTAAGTGTATAACATCAACATTACGTAACTCCTCGCTCTCGTCTATTTTATCTCATCTTTAAAAAGTATAAAATTCCTTTCCGAACACAAACGAGCTTCATTCCCCATTGCTTTATCTCTCAACTTCTTCAATCTCTCACCCATGTCTTGATCCTCCATTACTTTCCTTATCCCATCTTCAACCTCTTTCTCTCCAAACCCGCTTATCCTCATCCCAATCTTCCACACGTCCACGATGTATTTACAGTTCACAAACTGGTCTCCGGCCACCGGATAACATAGTAGCCTCCGCGAACTTACCACCGCCTATATATTGTACAAGCATTGAATCATAATTAATAATTAAAGTCAAATATATAGTATTTATATAGTAGGTACCACAATTATATAATACATGTTAGATTTTTACTAGTGATAATAGTGTACCTCCATGGTCGAGTTCCAACCACAATGAGTCACAAAACATCCCACAGAGTCGTTTCTAAGTACTTCAAGCTGGGGAGCCCATGAGACGACCCTTCCTTGGTTCTTGGCAATGGTGACTCTATGCACGAACCCTGGTGGAAGTCCTTCTTGCCATGCTCGGTTTAGCGCCCAAAGGAAAGGTCTTCCCGATGCTTCCAATGCCAATGCCAACATTTTTATATTTGATTCTCCTATAGGAGAAACCCAACTTCCAAATGAGATATAAATGACTGAGTTCGGGTTTTGTTCTTGAAGCCAACCAATACAAGATTTGTCTTCTTCCCAGAAACTAGTCTTGGTTATAGCTATAATATTACTTGGTGCTGCTTGGTAATAATGCAAAGGACCGACGTGAAAGATTTGAGGGTTTTGACAATTGTTTTCTTTGTTGAAATCTTTAAACAACTTGTAGGGTGTTTTTTGATTGTTGAAACCATCATATTCGTCTTTGAATGAGTTTACCAAGATCCAGCGGAGACTTTTTGTTCTTTCTAGGGTTCTTTGCCAGAATTTGAATCGTCTTTTTTGAGATTCTGGAGTTCCGATCAGCCATGGTAGATCTTCTTCAGATAGGAGTGGTTGTTCCGGCAGAACTAGTGGTGTCCCTCGTTGACGAGGACAACCTATACACACCAATGTTTTTGTAATTAATATGCAAACAATTTTGTACGTATAACACGAATATGACAAAAGAAAAAGAAAAAAAAAAAAAAACTAAGGAAACTTTTTTTTTTTTTTTTAAACTTAGATTGGATAAATGGAACTCAAGCCTATGGCAAATGGCTTCATCAAATGCTAGATTGGTGATGATTGTTCTTATTCTAAATGCTAGTTAGACTCGTGGCCCTAAACTCCTAATAGAAATACCAATATAATTCTTGGCTTTGTTTCTGTGTGCCCAAATTGCTCTATATATCCAAACTTCCGTATACATATAATATTTAGATATGATAATTTGAGTCCATATAATTAACATGAGACAATGCCACTAGCTAGATAAACATTGTCTGGTCCACTCATCTGGAATTACTTAACAAATAACAATCATTAGAGACGTATTGTCTGCTTACTTATCAACTATAGATATATACTTTCTTAATAAAAATCTACACATACTTAATTTTGTATACGGACACGTGTAGTAGTCTATATAGATGGGCCTCTGTGGTACATAATTGTTTATATATATATGTTTGTAGTACATGAGGTAAACTGTGATGTGTGACTATTACTCACTGTGATCGTACGTATTAACTACAATGTCTAAAGTTTGACGACCAATTATTTAACCATTGTATTAAGATAATGCAAGTTACCTTTTCGGGAAACTAAGCCTGTCCGTACTAGCTCCGGTATGGCTTGGATCAAACGGTAAGCAGCGAACATAACCGGCCAGAATCCGGCAACCCGAACTCCACACCGATCAGCCACTCTTATAGCCCACGAAGCCAACAAATCAACCACAACACAAGCCACACCCAAATCCTCTTCTAGTAGGAACCGTTCGAGCTGAGACGGCATGATGTTCTCCATCGAGTTCTCTATCGAAAAGAAGTCCGAGGGAGGTGCGTCCGGACGATCTTGACCGTCATATAAGGCCACAAAAGTGATCCCAAGATCCTCGTTAGTACTTGAGATCCGACGGTGGATAGACTCGGGAGTCATAACGACAGGTGCGAATCCACGGCTGAGGAAGGCCGATGCGAGGTGGAGCATCGGAGTGACATGGCCTTGCGCCGGATAAGGGATGAATATTATCTTAGGCATTTGTGTTACTTTCATATCGTCTTTGTTTTCCTCTTCCTATATTTTTGAGTTTTGGTTATTGATAGTTTGCTTATGCTATAATTCGGGTTATTATAACAAGGAAGATGAATTGGTAGGAGACTATTATTATATTTTTTTATTTATATGCATACCATGCATGTGCTATATTGATCGGCTCTGCCAATCCGTACATGCATGTAAATTTATATAGAATGAAGGTTTATTCCCATAGTTTTAGAATATAATATGCATGTCGATACTTAGAAAAGAGGAATTCAAAGACAATAATATCGTAAGGAAACTGCTTTCTTATTTCTCTAATACAGTTGTTAAGCCGTTACTTGTGCAGTGTTCATTCTATAATTAAATAAAGAATATCCTATCGAAAAAGTTTTGAGATTAATGGACCACATATCTACTATATATCTATATGCACACACACACACACACATTGATAATGTGAACTGGTAATTTGCTGTTATACGATACGGTGGCTGCTTTTAAAAAGAAAATTTTATTGTATCAAATGTTAATCATGCACTAAATCGAGAATATAAAACATTAAGTAAACGTCAATAGTCGCATGAAGTCGATGACTCGATCGTGGGTCAATAATCCTCGAAAACTTAGGCAAGTAGAGGACATGTTAGTACCAGCGATCCGAAATTAAAAGATTCCAAACTAAAAGTCGGGATCTCGCTAATTAGTTTAGCTTATAGTATTCACATTTATACTAAAAGTCTAAAACGCACAAAACTTTGTGATACATGTCTGTTGTGAATTCGGGCAAAACCTAGAAAAATCTTATAAACATAATAAAAATAAAACGGATATGTTTTGAGGCGAATTCATTTTTTTGCCTCTAGCTAGGGATTACTTTCCCATTAATTAATCTTCTTAATAACGAAATACAAACTCTTAGACACTTTAATATAGATTTCAAAACACTATAGGACAAGGTGAAGAAATCTTGAAATATTTTAAACCTAGTGGTAGGTTTCGGTCCACGTACTCTCGAAAGCTAATCCTAGCCGTTCATGCATGATCTAATTCTTTATGTTGGATCCTATTCTAGACTGAATCTGCTCAGGGTCGCTTAAACTAATTACAGTTAGATGTTTATATCAATATGAATAATGTGAGATATGTGGATACACGTTCAGGACTTGAACTAGTATACCATAATTAATTTTAAAACGCTGATGGTCTGGAAGCAACACTAAGGATGCATATAATGTAGTAAATTTATCTTTAGATAATTAAAATACAAAGTTAAACAATTGACTCGCTGGATTAAGAGATCGAACGCCGTTGAAGAAGGAGATCTACAACAGGGGATCAAGTGTTATCACTATTGCAACTTGCAGTCCTGAAATCTTTAAAGATCCCCACGCGGTTTCATATATGTTTTAAAAGACCGACCCATCTCGATTCATATGTATATTAATGACTTAATGTGTTGGTATATTGGACAGATAAAAACCATTATTATATGCAGATGTTAAAAATAACACTTATGTTTTCCAACCGTTATATAATGCTTTGTATCTGAATATAATTCATTTCATGTGAACGAATCAAAGTGTTAGGTAAGTGTTGCCAAACCAATACGTGTTAGAAGACAGTCCGAGATTGGAACGTTTTGAAAGGCATTACGCATGGTGTTATTCCGTACTATGTTTTGAATGGAAACTCGGATTACGGGAATTTTTTATAACATTTTTTCCTTAGTAAACAAGCTCTATATTTCGTCCATTAGTCTTTTGTCGGAGATTCACTTCTTCTTCTTCGTAATATAGTTAACATTTCCCAAACTATAATCAAGCTGTTAGAAAAGTTTCATTTTTAGAAAAAATTTACAATCTATTTAATTACCCATTTATTTCTGTTTTTGGATCAGTGTGCATATTGTATAGTTTTATTTACAGATAAATAGGTGTCTTAAGATATTTAAACGTATCCCATTATGTACATTAATAATAAATATTGTGAGAGATAAATTAAATAATAATAATTTTTTTTGAGTATATTCTTTGATTGATTTGGTTTCATGTGAACAAGCAAGAATATTACTTTTGGTAAAAAGAATACTGTGTCTGAAAATTTATCCCAAAGATAGTTCAATCAGAAAACATTTTTTTTAGATAAAACAAAAATCATGTGATATTTTGGATATATAATTGGCATATAATTAATTAGTGAGAAGCAAGAAAGTCACAGAATAATGTTTCAACTTTCAAATCCACCATGAATAAGAATAACTAAGGGTAACGCGTATGTTTGAATACATTTTCTTCTTTTGTAATAAATTTTGGAATAGATTCGAACCACTTTAATTAATAGAACGGAAAGAAACTTGAAACCAGTGTTACATATATAAATCAATTATCACGGCACCCAATATGTCAAGAAAATGCGAATATAGTTCTTCAGTGGTCCAATCCTATATCAACTTCTACGCGTTAGTATTAATCTCTCCCTCTTAAAACGAAATTAGGTGTCGCTAAGGATACTTAAACCGTGCATATAAACATAATAAACTAGTATTAGATAAATTTGAGATTATAATAATTAATTTAGATATTATATTTCAAAATATAATATCATTTTCTTATCAAATAAATCAAACTGAAACTTACACTTTGATTACTATATGATTTAAACGATTTATATAGTTGATAACACTTTGATTACTATTACTCAATAAACGATTTAAACGATTACGAAATCGAAATTGAGCTCTAGTACTCTAGTAGCAATGTAGCATTGAAGATTATAATAATATGGTGAATATAACTTAACCTTCTAAGTGAAACTGTTTTTTTTTTTTTTTCAATACTAAGAAAATTCAAATAGTTGACGCGTAACTTTAAGGACCATTACCAAATATGATATACGAGTTACATGTTTATTGTTCAAGCACAACGTGTGTATTTGGATGTCAAAGACATAAACTGTTGGATTATTTGTTTTATTTAGAGAATTATTAACATTTGCTGAAAGTATCAATTGTACATATAGTTTGCATTACCTTTGATTTTCCACTCAAAATATAACAACACTATACTGTTTATTTCATATATACGTATGCATGCATATAAAATTGTAGCTATTTGCATGTACAATCATAATGCTGAAAAGAAAAGATATACAATCAGAAATATCCACAGATTAAATAATCATGAACGAAACTAACTATTTGGATTATACTTCAAAATTTGAAAAAAATATTCATAATATATAACTAAATTATCATAAGGGGTTCTATAAAGTAAGTACCATAATAAAAGTTTCATATATAGCGTACTTAGTTGAATCCAACCACTCCAATAATCTTAAGAAGTCAATACCTGCTTTTGTCGTCCGCATCTTCATAACCTCTATTTGTATATCCATCACCAAACCTCTCTAATTATTTTTATAAAAGAACTTTCATAATATTCGTCTTCTTTAAATCGTAACCACAACACTCTCTCATCTTCATAATCCTCAGCTCCTCACTTGTCATTAAATCAAAATGAATCAATCCGAGCAGAATCACTTTTCCGGTAATTCTTTCAGTTATTCTTATAGATCAAAATCGCTGCGATCATATTCTATAAACATTTGACTGATAATTTTATTAAATCTTTTTGGTCACAGTGGAAAAGCCTTCACAAACTTCGTCGGGGGCGTACACAAGTCCACCGCCGATTGGTTACCCGACCAGAGATGCGATGGTTGGTGATCCTCCGGCCGCCGCTGTGGAGACTAAGTCCAAGGGCGATGGGTTTTGGAAAGGATGGTATGTTTTTCTTCAAGTTTTACGTACTCTCTTCTATATAGATCATCATGGTTCTAACTTCTAACTATACGTTTTCGCAAGGTATTCTTACGATGCTCTTATTTTGAATTTTAATGATCTATCTATCTGTATAGGTTTCATGTGACAATATTTTTCTTCAATTATTACGTACTCTCTTCTATATGTTTTTTTTTATGGAGTATCTTTAATTCGACTTGAACTGTTGGTTTGCAAATGCATTTTTTTGGTATAGTGAAAATTTGTCAAATCAAGTTCTTGGAGAAACGGGTCAACAGTTTATTGCTAATATTTGTTTTTTCAACATTTTTGTTGGGTGTGTGTGTTTTTTGACAACTAGTAATTTCTTGCAAATTTTGTTTGGGTTTAATTTCCCGTCATTGACAAATATAGAAATTAATCCAACTTCTGAGTTCTCAGCTAAGAATTTATTTTTCCAACGTAACTGAATAAAAAAGAAATTTAAATCATGGAAATGTTAAGATGTTGTTTTTAGTTCTATATTAATATTTTTTTTTTCTTTTCCAGAATTTGTTTCTATTTTAAATATTGTAAAGTCATTTCCCTATCATAAAATTGGCACTAACAGTTAATATCTGTGGTCTTGTCTATTGACAGTTGTGCTGCCATATGCTGCTGTTGTGTCCTGGACGCATGCTTCTGAGACTTCTGAACTGACGATTTCATGCAAATTATTACTGTAATAAATAAAAAAAATTGATTTTAGAGTTATGTTACGTACTCTCTGTCTGGATTATGCTATGTGGAAGGTTGTTATTTGCTGTTATATAATTAAGTTGCTATGTTTTATATTAAATGATTCCCTTATATATGTTCCAGTGAATTGGTTTTTCGAATAGATCCATTGATGATCGTACCATCAGTTAGTAACGAAAGGATGGGTTTCAGTTCCTCACGCAATGGTAATTGAAGAGTTGTGTTTAGGCCTGGACATCAAAACAGTATTTGAATATTCAATCTAGAACCCGATCCGAAAAATCGAATTCGGTTTAGATACAAGTTTACTTAAATTTTTTTACTGGGTTCTATTTTTACCTGTTGGTTTAGGTTAAGGTCGGGTAATACTCAATATCCGTTCAGGTACCCATCGAACCCAGATATGTAACTATATTTAAAAATATTTATGATACTTAGTATTAATATAATTTAATTATCCAAAATTATAGTTATAATTTTGAATATTTCAATTAGTTTTATACCTAAATATTAAAATAATTAAATATCTAAAATTATTTGTTACATAAATCAAAATTTAGCTAAATTTATTTAAATTTAATTAATTTTAAAGATTTTTTCGAGTACCCAATAGTTCGGGTACTAATCGAGTTATGAAATTTGTAACCCAAATTGATACGAACTCTATAGTACCCGAACCGAACCGAACCCATATATCAAAAAGTAGCCAATATATTTTATTTTTCTTAACCCATTAATCCGAATCTAATCAGATATTACCCGAAGCCGAACGAATACCCTGAATGGCCAAACCTAGTTGTGATTGGGTTACGTACCCAAATAGAATCATTAGGTGGGATAATGTTTGTTTTCTTTCATCCATTACCAGTCAAAAAGGAGAGACAGTAGTGGAAAAATATTTAGAAAATCGGTAATTTCATACCTTAGCTAAAAGGGTATGTTTAATTCCTACCTCAGCTTTAATATTGCGCAAATCTATAGTTCAATAAAATTCAAATTCACTGTCTCAACTCATAAACCGGTGTTAAAACATACATAAGCCGTAACAGTGTTAAGAGACCGTTAACGACTGCTTACGTGGAGGCCACATATGAAACGACGTCGTTTTGAGAAACAAAAGAAAGGTTCTTTTGGTTAAAACAACGTCGTTTCAATCTTCTTCTTTCTCTTTTCTTCCTCTTTTTTTGCTGACCGTGTTTCTTTGTTCAATTGATTTGGGGATTTTTAAAAAAATTTAGGGTTTTTGGGTTCATTCGATCAAGATGTCTTCATCATCAACTTCTTTAGGTGAGTAATTGAGAACATAATCTGTTTAGTTTCCTTTTCTTTGTGTATTTTGATAGGAACTTTATTTATTTATGAATTGGTGAATCCGTTAATTGGTAAAGGAGTGAGCGACATATTCATTGTGATTGGAAGAGGAAATCTACGAAAATGTAGATGTGGTCGGTTCTCTATAATGAAGACTTCAAACACAATGAAAAATCCTGGAAGACTCTTTTATTGTTGTCCTTGAAACAACCCAACCCGATTTTTTTTTTTTTTAATATCCTGATATCTAGTGATCTCTTGCTCAATAGCAACCTACCTTCAATCAATAACAACAGCGGATAACAAATAGACAACTCCAATAACCAATAACAATTGAAGTATAACATAATATCAATTCCAACAACAATCATAAACATAAAACAAATCATTAAAACCAACAATCCTAACATCCGTTCTAGAACACTAAGTTCCACTCTAGCATCATAACAAAGACACAGAGCAAACAACCGAACCTCTAGAACATTCTCCTCTTATTCTTATTGTATTTTTTAAAAATTTGAATAAATATAGTCTATATTGTTATAAGTTCTATATTTCTATTTTTATTATATGTTATGAAAATATGTTTGTGTATGTCGATTTGATATAACTGTTTATTATCTTATTAACTTGGTGGATATTTCCAAATTTTTTTTTTCTTATTCTGTATATTTTTACCTTGTTAAATTTGTTAATATCATGGAAAGCGTAAGAGATTTGTTTAGATGATTAGGTACAAGAAAATGATTTGTTAATAGATTTATTAAGTTGTGCACCTGTTTGTAAGGAAATTATGTATATATATTTATATTATTACAAATAATAATTTTAAGTTGTGGTATTTATTAAAAAGGTAAGGGTTTATTTATGTAAATCTTAAAAATCGAATGTTATATTAGGACATTTACTTCCATTTTAATAAGAAGAGGATCATATGGTTGCTTCTACTCATTGTAAAATTGTGTCTTTTCACCATATCTTATTGACAACATTTCGTTCCAATTGTTATGTTTATCTAAATTTATGTCTTTTGAACAAATATATATTTGTCTTTTCTTAGATAACTAACAAATCATTGTATCATTGCACGCTGAATCTAAATAATATGAATTTAATATTCAATATCCAACATAATTCTATAATCTAACTAAAGATTTTTAAAATGATTATAATTGTTGGGCATAATTTTAATCATATAAATTGTAATAGATAAATTCTATTATAATTATGGTATATTCCATAAATAATGGAGAATTATGTATTCTCTAGAAGATTCTATTGATATGGGCCGTAACGGCAAGCATTTAGTCAATACGGGCCGTAGCTGGACCTTGACACCGACTGCGTTCTTTGACAAAACAACATTGTCAAGAGAATATTCGAGAATAATCTTATCTTTTGAAGAGAATATTGGAGAACAGCCTTATCTCTTGAAGAGGCGGTTACACGGATCCGAGTCCCATGAGGAATAGGGTGGACGAGATTTCTATATAAAGGGAGCTACGTCTTCATGAGATGGGACACAAAAAAAATAGAGAGCAAAGGCAAGATACTTCACGAAACCTCAAGACGCACGACTCAGTTCATAGATTGACTCGCTGTGCTTGATTTCTTGTACTTTGCAATCAATACCTTGATCAATAAAAGCAACTATTCAATATCTGTTTCTTGTTTCCGTAGTCTTTAGACGAATCGATTAATTTTGCCCAAACAACTGGCGCTAGAAGGAGGGGCAAAGTAATCTACGTGAGATGACAGGAAACGGATGTGATACGACCAATGTTGAAGCGACTGTCGCCGCTCAGCTGGAAGTCCTGACTGCCAAGATGAACGAGACGGTGCAGAAGCTGACGCAGATCGAGGCCGATAACGCTAGGCTACGGGAAGAGAACGCTTCGCTGGTAACAGCAGGGAGAGCTTTTACCGAAGCAAGCTCTAGATTTCGTGGCGTGCACGTCAATCGGATGCAAGACCTTAACTCAACTCCTGCAGCTACCCGAACAACGACCGCGACTGAAGACGGACGACTAGAGACTCCACGGGAGGAGAATAACGGAGAAAATCCTAATATAAGGCAAACTCGCGAGAATCTTGTTCGAGAAGACAACACGGATCAACAACGAACCGTTAACACACCACACATTACAGGAGTCGAACATGAACCACACACCATGTCAGCCGAAGCCGCCTACTTGGAGGCTATGCTTACAAAGCGTTTGGTGCAGTAGAAGCCATGATCGGACGACTGCCAGGAGTGGCTCCACCAATTCGAAAAAGCAACTTGCACTCGTATGCCGATACACCTTTTTCTAATGAAATTGCACTCACGGAGATGCCGAGAAAATTCACGTTACCAACAATGAAGATGTATGATGGAACAACCGACCCGGATGATCACATAGCACAATACAAGCAGCGAATGTTCACGACGGCCATCCAAAAAGATTGCAGGGAAGCTACTATGTGCAAGGGTTTTGGCTCAAGCCTAACGGGCGCAGCACTTCAGTGGTTTATCAACCTGCCAAACGGCTCGATCAACTCGTTTGCATCATTGACAGATCTCTTCGTTGAGCAATTCGCAAGCAGCAGGAACCTGGAAAAGACAGCGGATGACCTTTACGAGGTACGACAAAAGAGAGACGAGTCGTTGCGTGCCTACGTGGGACGCTTCAACAAAGAAAAAGTATCGATACCCAGTTGCAACACGTCAACTGCCATCTCCGCATTTAAAAGAGGCTTGCTTCCAGATGGTGACTTGTACAAGGAGCTTACGAAGTATCAGTGCAGAACGATGGAAGACGTGCTTTCACGCGCATGGGCGCAGATAAAGTGGGAAGAAGACTCAGCTTATCGCCAGCGACGTTCACCACGATCTGATTCACGTGTGGTGAGAAACGAAAGGTCGAGTAGGGACGACAAACCTTACCAAAGACCTAAGGACGAGAACACAAAGAGTGGAAGGAAGAACACGCATCGACCATTGAGTGGAGCAGACGACGTTAAACCTAGATCATCAACATGGCCAGATATCAGTAACCTTTCAATCTCGCATGCACATTTAGTCGGTGTGCTGAAGGAGATGGGTGAAACCGTGAGATGGCCTCCAAAGATGAAGGCACCTGACAACAAGCGTAACACCTCAAGGTGGTGTGAATTCCACAACGATCACGGCCACAGGACAGAAGATTGCATCTCATTAAGGATGGAAGTGAATGAGCTGTTGAAAAAAGGATACTTGAGAGAATACGTATCTGACAAAACCCGCAACCGCCTATATGACGAAAACAATAAGCAAAAAGCAATTACAAATGGTCCGGCTTCACCCCCAAAACATGATCGGGTCATTAACGTTATCTCTGGAGGATCAGAGATAAGTGGAATAACTCACTCAGCTGCGAAAAGAAATACCAGAGCTGTCAGGAACTCTCAAACCAATGGGCACGTTACACAAGGCGACACACCGTCATACACCATAACTTTTACAACCGATGAAAGCAGCGTACCAACTCTGCATCACGATGCGTTAGTCATACAACTGACAGTGGCTAACTGTTTGATGAAGCGAATATTAATCGACAATGGAAGCTCAACAAACATCCTTTATATGCAAGCATACAAAGAGTTGGGTCTTGATGAAGGAGGATTGACACGAAAATCTGTCCCCTTAGTAGGGTTCAGCGGTGAGGTCAAACAGAGTATTGGTGAAGTGACACTTCCGGTATATGCTGAGGGAGTTAACAAACACACAAAATTTTTGGTAGTGGATTGCGCTTCGGCGTACAATGCTATCATGGGACGCCCTTGGATTCACGACATGGGTGCTATTCCATCAACTCTACACCAGACTATCAAGTTTCCCACCCCATGGGGTGTGAAAGAGATATTAGGTGAACAAGAAAGCTCACGTTCATGCTACCAAACTACCTTGAAGGGAAAATGTCAACAATTATAGCAATTACATAGTCCACCGCTGGTACCTCATGGCGAAGAACCAGAGGTGGAATAACTAGATGAGGTGCCGTTGCTCGAAGGTGATCCCAACAAGCGGGTAAATGTGGGTTCAAAACTCCCAACCGACATACGGAAAAGGCTTGTCGATTTTCTTTGATCAAACGCTGACTGTTTTGCTTGGACTCACGCGGACATGCCCGGAATTGACCCAGATGTCATAATGCATCGACTTGAAGTAGATCCAGACCATCAACCAGTCAGGCAAAAACGAAGGAAGTTTGCACCTGAACGCGACTCGATAATTAACAAAGAGGTTCAAAATCTCTTGGATGCTGGGTTCATACGTGAAGTGAAGTATCCGGATTGGCTAGCCAATGTGGTGGTCGTTCGAAAGAAAAACGGGAAGTGGCGGGTCTGTATAGATTTCACCGATCTAAACAAGGCATGTCCTAAAGACCCATTTCCGTTACCTCACATCGACAAGCTCGTGGACGCTACCGCTGGACACCAACTGATGAGCTTTATGGATGCCTTTAGCGGCTACAATCAGATTCTAATGCATCCAGATGACCAAGAGAAGACGGCATTCATGACTACACGAGGCATATACTGCTACAAAGTGATGCCGTTCGGTTTAAAAAACGCTGGCTCCACTTACCAAAGACTAGTGAACATGATGTTTGCTAGCCAAATCGGTCAAACTATGGAGGTTTATATCGAAGATATGCTGGTAAAGTCGTTGGTGGCAGAAGACCACATAGTACATCTACATCAAGCCTTCACTACACTGCGCAAATACAACATGAAGCTAAACCCTTCAAAGTGTTCGTTCGGTGTTAGTTCAGGCAAGTTCCTTGGGTACATTGTCACGTTCCGAGGAATAGAAGCTAATCCAGACCAAATCAGAGCAATTCAGGGCATTACTCCTACAAGAAACGTGAAGGACGTGCAGAAGCTCACTGGAAGAATGGCTGCTCTCAGCAGATTTATCTCGAGACTTTCTGATAGGTCTCATCCGTTCTTTGCTGCCTTAAGAAAGCCGAAACCAAAAGACTTTATATGGGACGACAAGTGTGAGGAAGCACTAAAGCATTTGAAGGAGTACCTCACGACACCTCCAGTTTTATCAAAGGCCAAAGATGGAGAAGTGTTGTTACTGTATCTTGCTGTATCAGAACATGCCGTCAGTGGAGTCCTCGCACACGAAGAAGGGAGCAAACAATATCCGGTATACTATGTGAGCAAGTCTCTCTTAAAAGCCGAAACAAGATACAGCCACCTGGAGAAATTAGCGCTTGCATTGATAACAGCGGCAAGGAAGTTGCGTCCTTACTTCCAAGCCCATCCTATCGTGTTAGTAACTTCGTCTCCTATAAAAGCGGTGCTCCACAAACCAGAGGTGTCAGGGAGATTGGCTAAGTGGGCAGTCGAACTTGGAGAGTATGACGTCATTTATAGACCGACCACAGCCATAAAATCGCAAGCATTAGCTGATTTTGTCGCTGAATTCGCACCAAACATGATCCCAGAAGTGATAGAAGAGGTCAAAACGCTTCAGGATGGGACAAGAAACGGGGAATGGAAGCTCTATGTCGATGGTTCTAGCAACATTAGAGGAACTGGTCTCGGCCTAGTTCTCATGTCTCCAACGGGTGTTACAGCTTCGAGAGCAGTTAGATGCAACTTCCGGGCTACTAACAATGAAGCAGAGTATGAGGCACTGATAGCAGGACTGACGTTGGCTCGAGAGCTCGGAGCTCAAACTTTAGAAGTGTTTAGCGACTCGCAGTTAGTCGTCAATCAAACCCAAGGGGATTATCAAGCCAAGGATTCTAGTATGGCTAGATACTTGAGCGTAGTGAAGGAGCTTACCAAAGCGTTTGGTAGCTGCAAGATTAGTCAAATCCCGAGAGAAGAGAACAATCATGCAGATGCACTCGCTAACCTTCGATCCGCACTCAAAACTGACACTTCAGTTAATGTACCGCTACTGATTCTACAGTGGCCAGCGACTAAAAAAGACATAGAAAAGCAAGAGTCTTGCGTCATGACGACAAGCGAAACCCCGAGTTGGATGACGTTGATACTCAACTATCTTCGGGATGGCGTGTTGCCACTAGATCGCGCTGAATGTAGAAAGATCAAGCAGCAAGCAGCGCGATATATTCTCAATGGAGGACAATTATATCGTAGGTCATTCTCTGGACCTTATTTGAAGTGTATTACGGCGAGTGAAGCTCAGATAGTCTTGGCCGAACTACACTTAGGAGAATGTGGAAATCACTCTAGCGCGCGAAGTCTAGTGTTAAGAGCCAAGAGGGCCAGATACTACTGGACGACGATGAACGAGGATGCTGTACGATTCGTTCGTCACTGTGACAAATGTCAAAGGTTTGAAAATGTCTCAAAACTGCCACCAGAAAATTTAAAGACAATCAGTTCTCCATGGCCATTCATGAAGTGGGGCATGGATATAGTCGGAAAATTACCAACAGCGCCAGCTCAGAAAGTTTTCCTATTGGCAGTAACCGACTACTTCACAAAGTGGGTAGAAGCAGAGGCGTTCAGCCAAGTCAGAGCGCAAGAAGTCAGCAGCTTTATATGGAAGAACGTTATATGCAAATTCGGGGTGCCTCATGAGATTGTCACTGACAACGGACCCCAATTTGCATGTAACAAGTTCAAAGATTTCTGCGACGATTGGGGCATAAAATTAAGCTTCGTGACACCAAGGCACCCGCAGTCTAATGGTCAAGCAGAATCGTCAAACAAAACAATTGTCAAACTACTGAAGAAACACCTAGAGAAGTCTAAAGGAAATTGGGTAGAAGAGCTTCCAGGCGTATTGTGGGCTTATCGTACCACTACTAAATCATCGACCGGTGAAACACCGTTTTCACTCGTGTATGGAATGGAGGCGGTAGTACCTTTGAAGTAGGCGTGAAAACGGCACGAACCGAACACCCTAACTTGCAGGAAAACGAGGAGCTGATGAATCTCGAACTTGATCTACTAGACGAGAAACGAGAGACAGCGAAAATAACCAATTGGTGCTATCAACAGGAAGTGGCTAGAAGCTACAACAAAAATGTGCGCACACGAACGTTTCAAGTAGGAGACTGGGTCTTGCGACGTACTTTTCAAAATACAATGGAACAAGGAGCTGGGAAACTCGGTCCCATTTGGGAAGGTCCTTACAAGGTCATCGAAATTCGTGGGTCAGGAGCCTATAAGCTTCAAAACCATGAAGGAAAAAATCTTCCTAATAGCTGGAATGCCCTGCATCTGAAGAAATACTACTTTTAGTGCTTTGGTTTTTGGTTTTTAATTGTTTATTTTTGAAGTTCTTTGATTTTCCCGAGGGTTTTCACTACATGTCTCAAGTTATAGACAATGGTTTTAATAAAACTTGATTTTTGGTCTACGTGACGTATTTGAGAGCATATGACACGTCCATGTGATTGTTTAATAACGTATTGAATCCGTTGATACACGACCATGTGAGCAATAGGCGCGCTACAAAACTGGGTAATCACCTAGAAGAGAGCACTCGCTGAAAATACCTATTAACGAGATGTCGTTGTAGGAATCTCACGAATTCAGTGTCCACCTAATGGTTGGATACGTGATATTACACTTGACAGCAAAATACTTGCTCACAAGGAAAAATAACTTGATACATGACAAATGTTGTCACAACACAACATCATCACGATGCGGGCAATCGTTGTAATGTGGAATGCTGTTATGATGCAGCTTCATCACAAATCTATAATAACAGTTATATGTAATACTCGTGACGGAAAAAATGTAGTCACAATGTGCAGCATCGTCACGGCATAAAATTTCATCACAGCAAGGAACATTGTCGAAGAGATTACTCGTTTTGTAAAAAACAAACAAAAAAAAGAATTGTCGACAAGCGTAACTCAACATTGTGTAAAAAAAAAAAAAAAAACAGCTTCACAATGTGCAGCATCATAACAGCATAAACATTCTACCTAGTAAAACGTCGTCGCAGCAGAAAACATCTTCAACATGTGGAACTTCGTCAAGGTGTGAACATTGGCACAATAAAAAAACGCCGGCACGGTGTTGAAAGTGTCTATACGGTGTAAAAAAAAAAAAAAACAGCTTCACAATGTGCAGCATCATAACAGCATAAAGCTTCTACCTAGTAAAACGTCGCCACAGCAGAAATCACCTTCAACATGTGGAACTTCGTCAAGGTGTGAACATTGGCACAATAAAAACGCCGGCACGGTATTGAAAGTATCTATACGACGTAAAAAAAAAAAAAAAAAAAAATCGTCACAATGTGTAATGTCGGCAAGGCGTACACATAGGCGCGATGTCAAAAAAAAAACGACCGCACAAAAGTTGATAACATCGCAACATCGTCATGGTGTAAACATGGTCAAGATGTTTCAAAAAGCTACACGATGTTGATAATGTCATCATGGTGTAAACGTTGTCAATATATAAAAAAAAAAAAAAAAAAAAGAATTGTCGACAAGCTTAACTCAACGTTGTGTGAAATTCACTAAGGTCACAAAAATAATATGGATCATCGATAATAAGGTGAAATCGTTAATACACAGATGGTTGCAAGCACTTACAACTAGTGGGATCCACTACATATGTCTACAATACTAGAAGACAATCCCCTACTCGACATGATTACAGCGGTGTTCATACGCTGTCAAATTACCGTAACGCCAGAGTATAATAATACTCGACAACTTTCCACAAAACAAAAAAAATCTTTCAGAAACGAGTAGAGGTAGAGCTGGTCATGGGGGAGTGGGATCAGAAGTGTCCTGACCAGAATTAGCCCGCTCCTGCGCTTGGATCGAAGCAAGGGATTCTTCGAATATAGGAGGAGGCATTCCTTTAAACAGTGCTTGGCTCCGCATTACGGTGCGGTACTGTTCCTCCACTTCATCCAGCTTCCATCTCTTGTGCTCTCCCAACAAGCATTCTCGCAAGGCTTCCCATCGAGCTATGATAGCTGCTCCATTCAAGAAAAACTCAAGCTCATTCTTCAAAGCGTCAACTCGTTTCCTGAGAACCATGATCTCTTGGTGAAGCAGTTCCTTTTCCTTCAATAGATCCAAACCTGAAGACTGAAGATTGAGGATGGTCTGATCCAGTTCTTGCACTTTCGCTTCAAGACTAGAAATTTCGTTGCTTTTCGCAGCAATGGTCTTGTGAGCTAAATTGGTTCTTGACTTCTCATTGTCCAGTTCACGCCTCAGATTCTCATTGATTTGGTGTTCAGAAGATAACTTCATATCGACGAGATGGAAAGAAGACATTGCCTGGGTCCACCAAAAGAGAAGAAACAAAATACGTAGTGAGTAGCATTACAAGAAAAAAGCTAAAGCAAAATTGGATGTTCTGTTTAAACACTTGTTGAAAAGAGGCATGCGTAAAAGAAGGGAAACGCTTGGAGAACTTTGCTATAATGGCAAAGTGTGTCAGTGATGAGTATACCTTGAGGAGATCAGTATAGACGCTATCAATGGTGGAGTTGGTCCCAATGTCGACCAGAGATTCAAAGTTATGACTAAGAATCTTGCATCTCAATTCATCGGCAGCCATAGAAGTAGTGGAGCTGGTGACTAACTCAGAGGAAGGAGATAGGACCGCAACGGTCTGAACAGTCCTAAGCCGCCTTGCCTCTGACGAATTTGCGGTGTCGTCACGAGTCTTACGCTTTTGTGTGGAAAGATCACCCAGAAATTGCACTTCATCTCCGGATGAGGAGGGATTAGCCTCTGCTAATTTCCCAGAAGCAGCCATGAACTTTGCAAAAGCATCTGATGTGGAGCTCCGCTGACCATGGGACATGTTGAAACCTGCAGACAAGAAGCGACATGATACGTTAAGATATGGGTGTATCTACAAGCTCACATAGCAAAGGAGGCATAAACTAAAAAAAAAAAAGTGAAGTCAAGCGATGCTTGCTAACCCAGATAGAACTGTTCTCTAAGGCAAACTTGCTGGTAAGAAACTCCACGGAACGGTAAAGCAACAGATGTTTTACCACTTCAAGAGCTCCATCCCTAAATGCTAGGTTTGCTTTGGAACTGACACCTGCAACAAACCAAGAAGTAGGGAAACCAGGGTTATCACCCACTCTCATAAAGACATATCTTTCTCGCCATCCTTCTTCAAGCGTTCTCCTAGAATGTCCCTCAAAGTCAACTGCTAAAGGTGGATGATTCCTCGTATGTAGAGAGTATCTTCCAGGGTCGGTGTCAATTTTCAAAAGGAAATATGCACACAAGACCTCTTCTACTCCTATGGTAATAGACTCCAACTCCCCGAAAGTTTGAATAGCGGTCAGCAATCTCCAGGCTGATGGGTAGAACTGGCCAGGAGAAATTGCAAAGCGCTTAGCCACTTTTGCAATAAGGGATGGAATCACCTCACGCAAGCCTGCCGCAAAATACAGCTCATAAACAACAATAACATTTCTAAGAGACATGTTAGAATCCATACTCGGACTCGACCTACGATGCACTTTCACTCTGTCACCAACGGAGGATAAGCCAGCTACAATGTCACGGTAGTCACCCATTCACGGTGAACAATCACCTTAGAAACTGACTACGGCCGAGTACCCATAGGGAAGTTATGGAGAGAAATTAAAAGTTTACCTGAAGATTGTCAAGGGGAAAGAGACTCTGTGAGGGAAACTGAAATCGATTGCCACTGGGGAAGGTGAAATGATAAATCAGAAAAAAAAATTAATGACCTACATAAACGAAAGGAACAGGAAGCTCTTGTTAAGGAGCAAACACAAATCGACTTACCGAGGATTATTCAGGAAAATAGAAGACAAGATCTATCAAATGTTTCTTCAGACAACACAGCCGCAAAAAAATGGTTTAGGGTTCGAGCATAGTGACGAGTGAGGGAAATGACAGCAAAAAAGGTAGGTCTATATGTGTCTCTTTGAACCATGTCGTAATGGGCCGACAGATATTACAAAAGTCCAAGCCCATCTTGCTTCCTACATTTACGACATCTCTAAGGTAATGTGCCATATGCTTTAGTAAATATTTTTGCGACTTATTAAAATAATACTACATCTATACTACTCTCTAAATTCTTATTAAGAAAATAGAGAGTGGGGGCAAACTGTTGGGCATAATTTTAATCATATAAATTGTAATAGATAAATTCTATTATAATTATGGTATATTCCATAAATAATGGAGAATTATGTATTCTCTAGAAGATTCTATTGATATGGGCCGTAACGGCAAGCATTTAGTCAATACGGGCCGTAGCTGGACCTTGACACCGACTGCGTTCTTTGACAAAACAACATTGTCAAGAGAATATTCGAAATTGATATGATCAAGAGAATATTCGAGAATAATCTTATCTTTTGAAGAGAATATTGGAGAACAGCCTTATCTCTTGAAGAGGCGGTTACACGAATCCGAGTCCCATGAGGAATAGGGTGGACGAGATTTCTATATAAAGGGAGCTACGTCTTCATGAGATGGGACACAAAAAAAATAGAGAGCAAAGGCAAGATACTTCACGAAACCTCAAGACGCACGACTCAGTTCATAGATTGACTCGCTGTGCTTGATTTCTTGTACTTTGCAATCAATACCTTGATCAATAAAAGCAACTATTCAATATCTGTTTCTTGTTTCCGTAGTCTTTAGACGAATCGATTAATTTTGCCCAAACAATAATAATATTCAAAATTTAATCAACTTAATTATATAACTTACAGTTGCATTTATCTTAACTCTTTATAAAATATATGCTCTTTAAAAATTTAACTATTTAATCTTTTATTCTAGAAGTTTTGTATTTTTATTATAATTATTGATTGATAAATTTACACTCAAGATGAAATTTATTTTGATTTTAAAATTATTTATGAGAAAGTTGCATTTACTTATTATAATCGTTCATTTGATATTCTCACTTAGGATCACTTCGTCATAATATTTGTTATCAGTAATAGAAATATCAATGTGACACCCCAGTTTCAGGGACATGCGGAGATGTTTAAAAGAATTGAACTGGCCACCTATGTCACCAAAGTGCACTTGTCTTTTTGATCAAAGATCCTGAGAGAACTCCAAAGTTAAGCGTGCTTGAGCAGAAGTAGTCTTAGGATGGGTGACCTTCCGGGAAGTGACTTTCGAAACTGTGCGAGTGAGTACAAAACATAGGAAAAGATCATGTGGTAATTTGTAGGGATCGTAACAAGTCTTTAAAACCTCTCGGGCGTAGCAAACCGACCGTCGGATATAGATGGTCTCACGGGCCTAGTGAGATGACGTAAGGCCCATTAAGGAAGATGAACCCATAGACTGGGATTGGACATGGGCCCATTAAGAGGTGGCGGTCGGAGTGTTACAAGTGGTATTAGAGCCGAACCCGGATGAGTGTGGAGTCGAGTGGGCTCACATCGTCAGGAGTGACGGTCTTGGTGCGTAACGAGGACGTTGCGATCTGTTAGTGGGGGTGAATTGTGACACCCCGGTTTTAGAGACTTGCAAAGAGATTTAAAAGAATTGATTTGACCATCTATGTCACCAAAGTGCACTTATCTTTTCGGTCAAGGGTCATGAGAGAACTCCAGAGTTAAGCGTGCTTGAGCTGGAGTAGTCTCAAGATAGGTGACCTTCTGGGAAGTGATTGTCGGAACTGTGCAAACGAGGACAAAACACAGGGAAATATCATGTGGTGATTTGTAGGGACGGTAAACAAATCTTTAAAGCCTCCCGGACATAACAAACCGACCGTCGAATATGAATGGGCTCAGAGGTCTAGTGAGAGGACGTGAGGCCCATTAAGAAAGGTGGACCCATGGAATGGAATTGGACATGGGCCCACTAAGAGGTGGCGGTCGGAGTGTTACAAGTCTTGTTACAATAATTAATAAAGTCTTCAGGACTAGGACCTAGAAGATCAACAATAGCAACTACCAGAAACATTTATTCCATAGCTCCTTCATCAAAGAAACAATGAAGATCTTTTGTGTACTACTCACATTGTCTCGATCAATGTCTTTGATCATTTTATCAAGATTTGAATAATATCGTTTATACCAAACTCCTTCCACGCCTGTTGAAGCTCGTTGATAGTGATGTACAAAATGTGGGACCTGATTTGCTTTGCGCCCAAGGCCCACTATACAGTTGTCGAGTTTAATATCACGGTGAAGGAAACCTCTAGAATGCATAAACTCGACTCAGTTAATCTGAAACTATTGGAAGGTAACAACATTAAACATAGTTCTCAGGTTATATATGAAAACATTATTCAAACCACAAATAAAAGGAAGATACTGACGAGCTGATTGGCAAGAATGAGAACGGTTTTTAAAGAGAGCTTTTGTGACACCCTGGTTTCAGAGACTTGCAGAGAGGTTTAAAAGAATTGATTTGGCCACTTATGTCACCAAAGTGCACTTATCTTTTCAGTCAAGGATCCTGAGAGAACTCCAGAGTTAAGCGTGCTTGAGCAAGAGTAGTCTGAGGATGAGTGATCTTCCGGGTAGTGATAGTCGGAACTGTGCGAGTGAGGACAAAAGAAAGGAAGAGATTATGTGGTGATTTATAGGGATGGTAAACAAGTCTTAAAAGCCTCCCATACGTAGCAAACTATAACATCTGCGAACCAAATTGTGGGTTTTTGGGATTGGTGTCGATCACCACCAAGAGTAGTGTCGGTCAATACCAACATTTTTTGGGTCGACCAGATTGATTTGAAAATTTGATTGTCGATTTGGGTCAGTTTGGTTTAAGTGAAACCCTATAACTGGGTTATTTAAGTAAAAAGTCGATCTAGGTCGTGTTTTGGGAAGTGTGGTTGCCGATTTTGGAGAGATACAGGGAGAAAGAGAGCGTTCTTGGGAATTTTAGAGTTTTTGGTGCTTTTCCTTGGAGATCTTTTTATAGGAGTGAAGATCCAGGGATAGAGACATGCTGAAAAGGTTGCTTGGGTGTTGGATTTGTCGTTTTTGGTCAGAAACTTCCAGCAAAGAGGTGAGTGCATGACCATGGCTGATCTAAGCCTGAGGTTTCCGTTTGTCTTGCTTGTTTTGTGTTGTTGTAGTGTTATTCTTGCTGGTTATGGTTGCTTTAAGGTTCCTACGATTTCTTATGGCTTTTGATCGAGTTTGGGACGGATATTGGCGATGTTGGGAAGCGAGATTCGACTCTCGGCTTCGAGCAGATTGCGACTGCGGAGTCAGTGTCGATCGACACCATGTGGGTATCGGTTGACACCATGGAACTGTATCTATCGACACCGTGTGGTAGTGTCGGTCGACACCATTAGCCTGTGTAGGTCGACATTTGGCTGGTGTCGGTCGACACCTCTCTTCCAGCGAGCTGATGATACTTGTTTTTCGGGTTTATGTGTTTTGTTTGTTGATTGTTGACATTGGTATCTCAGTTGCTTGTGTGTATAGCCAAGTAGATGGGAGGATTGCCTTACTGAGTGTTTATAAAATAATCATGCATCTCAATTTGTGTTTGTGGTGTAGGTAAAGGCAAAGTGTGATCGTGGAATCAAGGCAATGAAGAGGAGGATGTTCTAGTGGCTCGATTAGTTGTTGTCTGGCTTCTGTTAGGTTACTAGAGTTGAGTTCTTAGAATGTTGTCTAGGATAATTGGTTCCTTGATTTATGTTAGATTGATTTATTGGTTTAACTATTATGGAATTAATAATGGTTATTTGGTTATTGGATATTTTAATTGAATTAAGGGTATTGTTTTATGTTATCCGCTGTTGTGTGATTGGGGGTAGGTTGCTAGTAAGTATGAGATCACTAGATTATTACTAATATTATAAAAAAAACGGGTCGGCTCGTTTCACAAACTGACCGTCGGATATGGATAGACTCACGGGCCTAGGATGTAAAACCTATTAAGAAAGGTGGGTTCCTTGGACTGGAAATAGACATGAAGTATATTAAGAGGTGGTGGTCGAGGCGTTACAATCAATATTTGTAATGATGCTTGTTACTATTTAAAATAATATTTTATAAAATATCTCAAACTTATAATGAGTTTTTTTTTTTTTTTTGGTGAGAAAAGGGAGACAAAATCTCCCTTAATTTATTAAAATGAAAAACAAACTACAAGCGAATAACACGGGGGATCGTAGCGCCTCTAGAGTCATCATCTAAACAAGAAGCAAGACAAGGAGGACAAGATTCTAAACGAAGCAAGCCTAAAGGTTTCGAGAAAGCATAGTTCACCAAACCGTCGGCAAGACGATTGGCTTCCCTATACACATGGGAGATACAAACTGTCCAGTCCTTTTGAAGATAGCACAAACGTGCTAGGAAAGACAAGGGATGAGGATCCCCTATCCCTGTCGTAAGAAAACCAACAACCAACTGCGAATCCACTTCCAGCTCCAGTCTAGGTATCCGTCGTTCCCACGCTAAGAAGAGCCCATAGTATACCCCCCACAGCTCTGCCAAAGGTGCCGAGCAATAGCCTATATTCAGAGAGAAACCCTCAATCCAACGTCCCTTGTTATCCCTCATAACTCCTTCCGCAGTAGCTTCACCTGGGTTTCCATGCAAAGCTCCATCTGTATTTAACCGGATCTAACCGTCATGTGGAGGGATCCAAGCTATCTGTCTTGCCACCGAGGCACCTGCAAGACCCCCGTCTCTAACTCCTGAAAATGCAACGACGACCTCTTTTGCAATATCCCGAACAAAGCGCACTCGGTCCCGACACCTTCTATTCTCCCCAAAGATATTACCGCATCTCCACTTCCAGCCCCACCAGAGAGTCATTCCAAACTGAACCTCCCATGTAACACCATCACGTGATCTAACATCCCCAAGATTACCATATAACCATTCAAACAAAGATTGTTGAAAAAAGCAGTCTCGCTGACTTGGGAGAAAAAGTCGAGTCCACAGGCCTTCCATCGCCAGACAGTCCCGCAGAACATGAAGAATGGTCTCATATCCCCCTTTACACACTTGGCAAACCCCAGAATCACTCAGGTGGCAACATAGTCTTTCCACATTAGTCATGATAACTTGATTAGCCACTAACCATATAAAGACTCGGACCCGTTCCGAGACTCTTAGCCTCCATATCCTCCCAAAGAAAGTTGCCATGTTCACCCTCGGTGTGGTATCTCGTGTAATAAAACCATATGCTGACTTAACTGAGAACTTACCATCCGAGCTCCCTCTCCATGCTACTCGATCCTTAGCTCCTGTTACAGAGTCCACTACAACTGCTGCCAACTTAGTTTAACACAGTCTGGAACAAAAGGAGCAATCCGTTGCATATCCCAACCAACACCCTCAATCCATAGATCACAAACGTTTGCCTTTTTAACCTCCTCCAAAATATCCTGAACAGAGCTATCCGCAATAGGACCAGAACCAAGCCAATGATCATACCAAAAGCTGATGGTTTTCCCATCACCTTGTACCCACCGTAAACCCGAAAAGACCACCTCCCGGAGACCCACGCCAATCCTCCTCCAAGTGGAGGACTAAGAACTTTTAACATTTGTCCACGACACATCCTGATTGTTCCCGATCTTATACTTGCACCTGACCACTCTTGCCCAAAGGCTCTTATCGTCATGCATTACCCTCCAACCAATCTTAGAAAGCAACGCTTTATTCATCATCTCCGCAGATCTGATCCCTAAGCCTCCTTCGCCCTTAGGGAGGCATAGTTTCTTCCACACAACCAGATGTTGTTTCTTTTTTTTTCCCATCTTGCTCCCCCAGAGAAAGGAACGAGATACTTTATCCAACTTAACCAACATTGACTTAGGCAACATAATAGTGCTCATCGAATGGACAGGAATGGAAGATAACACCGACTTAGTTAAAGTTATTCGACCCGCCAAACTCAACGTTCTCCCTTTCCAACCAGAGAAGATACTCTCTCTAAAACCTCACCATAGGTGTCTTTGTTAATTCTCTTCTGTAGAACAGGTATTCCCACATACTTGCCTAGGTCTCTTGTAGCTTGTATACCCGACTAATCACTAATCAGCTTCCTCAATTCCCTGCTAACATTCTCCGAGAAGAAAATCTTGGACTTTGGTAAGCTTACCTTCTGTTCTGATGCCACACAAAATGTTTCTAGCACTTTTCTTATCACCCTGATTTGATTGACAGACGCTTCTGCGAATAGTATCATATCATCCGCAAAACAAATATGAGAGAGCCTTGGTCCCCCGCGTGATAGACTAATTGGCTTCCATTCCTTCAACCCAATGGACCGCTCAATCTGGTGACACAACCTCTCGAGACACAAACAAACAAGTATGGTGACAGAGGGTCACCTTGTCGAAGACCTCGTGCTGGTGTGAAGGCCTCTGTCTTCTCCCCATTCCACAGAATATGCATCGAAGGACTAGTAACACAGGTCATTATACATTCAACCCACTGACTTCGTAAATTGGCAGCATGTAGTGTATCCCTCAAGAAATCTCATCTAATCCTGTCATAAGCTTTCTCCAAATCCAACTTAAGAAGCATCCATCCTTTCCTTCCCTTCTTCCGTCGCATAGAGTGCACAACTTCTTGAACAATAACTATATTATCGGTGCTGAGTTGTCCTGGAATAAAGCTCGACTGTGCTGGACCGATTAACAGAGGCATCACTGATTTCAACCTAATAACCATAGCCTTAGTAATTGTCTTAAAAAGGACATTACAAAGAGTAATAGGTCGGAACTAGTTAATTTGTTATGGTTTAGCAACTTTAGCAATAAGCACCACCAACGCGTCATTTTATATGATCTGGGAGCACACATGTGGCAAAGAAATTGAGCACAAACCGGGTCATTGACTCACCCACCACATCCTAGCAGTCTTGGTAAAATACTGGTTAAAAACCGTCTGGTCCTGAAGCCTTATATTTTCTCATACTTCTCAAAGCCCCCTCTACCTCCACACCTGTGAAAGGCTTCCCTAACATACTTCAGTCTGAATCAGTCATCTGCATAAACCCCTCAAGTGGCAACTTATCAACCACCTGATCGACATCATCCAACAAGTACAACCTCTTGAAACAATTCACCATAGCTTGCCACGTCTCATCTTAAAGTTTGACATATGTCCATTTTTTTTTTTTCCATTTAATTTCCTCTTGGCCGTATATTACTTTTTTTTTTATTAATTACCTTGTAAATAAGCCCATAAAATGTCAAATGAAAAGGAGCTAATGTTGAAAGTAATTTTATGAAATAATTAATTATGCAAACGTTGGGTCCATTATTTTACATATCTTAAGTTGGAAAAATTACATGAGACACGTGAGTCTGTTGATTTTACCAACTACTCTCTCTATTTTCTATTAATTGTTATTCTAGAGTTAAAAATTTTGTATCATAATACTCACTGTTTTAGATTTTCATTGTAAGTGTTTGGTAAATATTCCAATTTTATCTAGCTATTTTAATGTTTTGACTTATAAAAAATTAAAAAATATATTAAAAATGATAAAACAAAAAATTAATGATTTTCTTAATTTGTGTGAAACAATCTTAAATGACAAATAAATTAAAACGGAGAAAGTAACATATACTCCCTCCGTTTCAAAATATAGGATGTTTGAGTAAAACACGCAGATTAAGAAAACACTACTTTATAAAAGTTCAACCAATCATAAATAAGACTGCATAATATAAAATACTAAAATAATAAAAAAAACTACATAGAAACTTGAAAACATCTTATATTTTGAAACATCAAATAAACCTCAAAACATCCAATATATTGAAACGGAGGGAGTATTAAACATATTCAATGTTCTATATAACCAAGTATGATAGCTCAATTGTTAAGATTTTTCGGCAAAATCTAAAGGTCACCGATTCGAGTGACCTTTAGATAGAATTCTATCTAATATAGTTTCGAAACTATATTAGAGAAGGACCATATAAAATGGTATGTTCCTATTTTGAGAGGATCTATGAGCCTAGGTTCAAAATCTCTTAATTATTTGGAAAAAAAAATTATCTGTCCAAAACATCTTTAATATTCTAAAGAAACAAAAGTTTATCTAATATGAAGAGAGAGCTATTTTCTTTATTGATTAGTAAGAACTACCATTTTTAATTTTATATAAATTTAGTTTTGGTTCTTTATAATTATTTTTTCTTTTAAGTTAGTTCATTTCACATTTTCTTTTAAAATAAAAAAATGAAAGGTGTATGAAATGGCCAAAAAAGTATATGAAGAAATCATAAGTATCAATCTTAAGTTAGCATTAGAGAAAATAAATACAATGTTTAATACACATTGGCACTTTTTTTTGTTTCTTACAAATCTGTTTGGTATCTAGAGATTGGATCATTTCCCAATGGTAACAAATACTTCCTCCGTTCTTTTTTTACTTGATTTTCTAAGGTAATTGTTTTGTTCTAATTTGATTTTGGTTTAAAGAGACACCTTTGTATTGCAAGATGGTTGTAGTGGTGATTTTGTCAAAACCGGCATCAAAGGCGGAGGAGTAAGCTCTAGCCGCTACAAATTAATGACTAGACCGCTGGTTTGAATAGAGAAGGACATCCATGGATTGTCCTGGTGTGAACATATAAAATACATAATTTCTCACATATCAATGCAAAAATTAAATATGTTATATTGGTTTTAGCAAATATATTATGCAGATTGTTTTTCATTGGTTGAATTGTGTTCAATTAGATATTAATAGATGTTTTTGTTTAGAACTAAACAAAAATTAAATGAATTTTTAATCTGTGTACACACCTCTAAAATTTAAGTTAAAAAAAACAGAGAGAGTACAATGTCTGATTATATGTAGATTGTTTAATTAGATATTAATTGATTTTGTTTACTTTTCTTGTCACTTTTGTAAAAATGACAACCCCTTACTTGTACTCTAGACAAGATCTCCGGTTCAGGTTTTCAATCAAAGAAAGAGTACTTGTTCGGAAAGATCGACATGAAGTGAAATTGTCGCAGGAAACTTAGTCGGAACCGTCACTGCTTACTACATATGTAAAACTTCATTTGTCTTCGTTCCTTTTAAACTTTATGGCATCGTTTGTTTAATTTTCAATCTAACATTTAAAATGTCTTTTACAACTTTCTTCAAACGACGAGACATGGGATGAGATCGATTTCAAGTTCTTGGGTAATGTTATCTGACAGCCCTAAGTTCTTCATACAAATGTGTTCATAGAAGGCAAAGGTAACCGCGAAATGCAGTTATATCTGTGGTTCGATCACACTGCGGATTTTCACACCTACACTGTCCTTTGGAACCCTCTGAACATCATGTACCAATATCAACGGCTTCAACTCAATGTTCTAAATCTTATTAGGAATTAACGAGACGTTCAGAACTCTCTCAAGGCTAATGGTGTGGCTTACCCAAAGAGTCAGCCGATGAAGATATACTCAAGTCTTTGGGAAGCTGATGATTGGGGCCACACAAGGCGGACGAGTCAAGACTGACTGGACCAACGCTCCATTCACCGCTTACTACAGAAGCTTCAGCGATGTTGAATGCTGTAGCCGGACCTTGATATTTTGAGACCTTACTAATGGTTACATCACAAAACGACATGTTCTAATTGTAAAACAAAATTACTACTACAAGCTTTACTACATTTATAAATTCAATAAAACAAATATGATAAATAAAATTTATTTTATTAACATGTTTTTAATTCTTCAATAATTTGTAAAAAAGTTAACTGATATTTTGATATTTTAAACACAAGTTAAGAAAAAGTAAATACTTTCTAAATTTCCCAAAACACAATACAAAATATCGAAATATATAGAAAGAACATAAATTTATATTAGATTCATCCTCAAAGTAACAAAAAAAATCTCAAAAACTCACGTATTACATACAAATCTTAATGTTAAACGCAAGAAAACAATTACGTGCAATGCACGGGACACCACCTAGTATTAAATAAACTAGTAATCTCATACTCACTAGAATCCTAACCCCAATAAACACAACAGCGGAAATAAACATCAATAAACCAACAAAACATCAACCATCAATTATCCATTAATCCAATAAACCAATATTAATTCCATTAACTAAACCAATAAATCAATCCAACATAAACAAAGGAACAAGCAATCCTAGAAAACATTCTAAGGACTCAGCTTTAGCAACATAACATAAGCCAGACAGCAAACAATCGAGCCACTAGAACATCCTCCTCTTTATTGCCTTGATTCCATGATCACACTTTGCCTTTACCTGCACCACAAACACAAATTGAGATGCCTGAGTATTGTCATAAACACTCATTGAGGCAATCATCCCGTCTATTGGGCTATACACACAAGCAACTGAGAATCTAATGTCAAACAAAGAACAGACAAAGACAAACAAACCAGGGAAACAAGTATCAGCCGCCTGCTGAAGGGATGGTGTCGACCAACACCCTCCTAGTGTCGATTGACACTGACTGTTGGTGTCGACTGACACTGCCTCTCAGTGTCGATTGATACCGCTCCTTAAATCCAGAAACCCTAGTACCGACACTCGCCAAGTCTTTGCACCGTCAACTCCTTGGTGTCGACCGACACCGACTTTGCAGACGCGATCTACTCGAAGCCGAGAGTCGAATCACCGCTTCTCTCCACTTCTAAACTGTCCAAAACTCAAAAGATGAGTGTTGGAACCATGTAGCAACCATAACAAGCAAGAAAAACACCACAAACAACATAAAACAAGCAAAACAAAGGAAATCTCAGGCTTAGATCAGCCATGGTCATGCACTCACCTCTTTAGCAGAAGAAAATTGACCAACCAACGACAATCACAACACCCTATACAGCTTCCAACACTCCTCTTGCCTCAGATCATCATTCCCATGAGCAGATCTCACAAGGAATAGCACAAATGCTTGGGAAGGGCTTAGAACTTCTTTGGAACTCTCTGGAACTCTTTGAGAATTGATAAAAAAGCTAAAGGAGGCTACAAATAGGTTAAAACCCAAGCCCAACATCAACCTCCCTCCTTAAATATGACCCCCTAAAATCTCTAAACCAAACCAGCTTAAACCGAGAAATCAAAAATTTAACCGAACCATCCACAGACTTATGGTGTCGATCGACACACCCCTCTGGTGTCGATCGACACCCACACCAAATTCCCTCTCTTTGGTTTGTGGATGTTACATACGTACAAAAATATTTATACGGTTTCTAGATTTATTATGACTCTTCATTTAATATTTTTTAACTTAGGGGTGTATTCAACATGACTTTTTTTTAAAATTTGTGTAAAATTTACAAATCCTATGTTATGCAATCATGAATTTAAAAAATTCTATTTAAATCCAAAGTTATTGAATTATTAATTTAAAAATATACTTTAAAATCCACTGTTATTCAAAACAGTTTGTGGATTTGAATTTTAATAAGTTTTATGGATTCGGGAGGATTGCGAGGATTTTTTTAGTTAAAAATACAGAAATCCAAATCTCATGGTTTTAGATGGGATTTGAAAGAATTTTACAATAAACATCAATAAACCAAGGATTTTTACCTAAAATCTATCAAAATTCAAAATTTCCTAAATCGCATAAAATCCTTCAAAATCATGGTTTCAATACACCCTCCTTAGAGTTGAGTCTTTTTACCATAACATTGTATTATAAGTTTTCATTTTGATAGTTGTGTTTTTTTTAACGGCAAATTATTTATATGATATCATAAAGAGTTTACACAATACTGAAACAAATCAAATATAACCATTATAGCAAATAAAGAAAATTGAACACAATTTCGATGAAAGAGTGGATATAACCCTACTTTCCAAATAGAAGTGTTACAGGCAAACATATAACATTTGTTAAGTCCCCCTCTCATACCCTTGTAAAATCTTTTCAATGAAACTCCAAAATGCTTTTAACATAACCATGATTGATAAACTGAACTTGAATGTTGTTAGAATTGATCCTGAAACTTTTCTTCTCCATGACATTGAAAACATATTCGCCGTATTCATCCATATTCTAAAGAGATTATGATCTTTGGCTCTCACCCATATGATGAAACTCCAAGATTCTCGCCACATATACTTTATCTAGGCCAACTTCGGCTTTTGCATTTCCTTAACCAAACGTCCCTTTAATTCATGAAACGTATTATGAAGAATAACCAAAGCATTGATTCCTTCACCAAAAATAATAACCACCGTGGCCAATACTTGTTGGAATGAACCTGATCTAATAAATCGAGTAAGCCATTACCCAAAGTGGATAAAACGTTTGATATGTAGAAGCTTAACATCACCAGATCACCCTATTCGTTTTGTCTCTTTTTCCATGGTGGTTTCCATGGACGTTTTTTCCACAGCTAATCTGTTAAAAGAAAAACATTCGAACCGCTAGAAACTGTGGTCAATAGATAAAAGCCACCAAGCGTTGCCGGTGTACCTTGGTGAAGAAACAGAGGAATCACCGGAAGAAGAAAAAACTTCATATCGGAGGAAAAAAAGTTGAAACTATCTTGTAACTCCAAATCTTACTTCATGCAATCAAATTCCTCCTTTCACACGAGGAATAAACATCGAAAAATCAAGATATGGGTTTGAAATTTTTGTGGTTTTGGGTTAGAGAAATTAAGGATTTGAATAGGAAAATTGGGAAAAAAGAAAGATGATATTCATAATCCATTTGATTTCCCACATTGATGATATGGCATCAGAGACAGATATGTTGTCTCCGGAGAAAGCAAACTCTACTTTGAGAGATGGAACAGTTGCCTCGAGAGAAATCAAAGAACAAAAGTGGACAGATGATGAAACCCAGAGGAATCATCATCAACAATGAAATTATGGTCGAAAACATGGATCGAAATTGCCATCGTATCTCTCCTACAAATATTTTGGAGGCGAAGTGAATCACATTCAGAATCACCATTGTTTGAGAGAGAATATGATTTTTTTTAGTATTAAATAGATAGTTATTTTTTAAAATTCATAGTTATATATATTTAATATTTATGTAATATTAGTTATATTTTTTTTTCGACATAATTTTTAATTCTATTATTTAGCATACATTTTTAAACCTTTTTCAATTTTAGATAATTTTATAATATATAATTTAAATTTGAAATTTAATTTAACTTTTCTTAAAATATTTTCTCTTCAGATGTTAGAATCCTCCTAGTAATAATAATAATAATAATTGAGATTACGTCACGTATGTGTACGTCATGTACGTGACGAAAGCCATCGCTACATGAAACCTTTTGGCTGTTATTCACCATGTTGGTTCAGAGACATGATTCAAGAGATAAGGCTCTTTGCCATATGTTGAAAATGCTTCCGTCCATTTCTCACTTTCATCTGAACCATCGGTGTCGCTTTCCTCGGCTAAGGTAGGTCACTCCGGTGAGTTGTCCGTGAGTTAAATGTTTTTTTTTTTTTGAAAAAAAGTTAGATGTTTTTATTGTTCAATATTGATTTTTCTTTCTTTTATTTAGAACACAGTTCAAAAAAATTCCTATTATATATCCCCTATATATTAATAGAGAAACATTTTGGCAAAAAAACTGAGGTGTCAGCATTACAGAGCTCAGGACACTATTTTCTTTATTTGTCATCAGCTTTTAAAAATATTTCCTTTTTTATCATTGTATTTTTCCAAAAATACAATTAACACCCAAAATTAAAATTTTTTTATTATTTTTCTAACGTAATTATATCCTTTAATTATATTTTCATAAAATCTTTAAAATGAATTTTAAGAACTCTTTGTTCATATAATATAATAATATAAGATTGATATTATAATAACTCTCACGGGTTAAATTTTAATTATTATACCAATTTTTTTATAGATATATACTACACAATCGAATTTTAAATATTTCAATTACCCAAAAATATAATAGATTTTTGTAAATAAAAATTACAGTAAAAACATTAAATAATTATTTTATATCGCACTATGTGCGGGTTGTTACCTAGTATATATTTATCCACCTTCCTCAAATTTAGAACTACAACACTCTCTCCTCTTCATAATTCTCAGTTGCTCATTCCTTAACTCCTCAAATCAGAATGGATCAATCCGAGCAGAATTCCTTTTCCGGTACGTAACTAGCTCTTCAATTATTTTCTAAAGTCATGATCCGACAAACAATGAATTAGATAGTCATGAGAATTATTCTATATACAACCCACAAATTATATAATCTTTTTGGGCACAGTGGAAAAACCTTCACAAACTTCATCAGGGCCGTACACAAGTCCGCCGCCGATTGGTTATCCGACTAGAGAAGCGATGATTGGTGATCCTCCGGCAGTAGCAGTGGAAACAAAGTCCAGGGGCGCTCCGAACGTAGGAGGCTTAGAAAGCGTAGTGAAAACAGGAGGGTACATAAATTAATACATTATACATTTCATTTAATTTACTCTCTTATATATACTATATATATATGTGTGTGTTTATAGTTCGGTTCTATTGTAATTATCCGTTAATTATTTGCAATATATTCATACGGCGTTCAACTTTCTTTTCTAATGATTTGTCTCTGTCTACAGTACTATCGAAAGTTGTTTGAGTGCGATATGCTGTTGTCTCGCTTGCTGTGGCGACGACACAGGGGCAGCATGAGACTGTCGTTGACCAAACCAGAAAGAACGAAAAACACGTACTATATTAATATAGAAGATCCATCAATATATTATCTTGACTTAGAGTCTTAAGTCTCAAGATATGAAATGTATGTTTTTAAATCCGTTTGTAAGGACTCCCACGTTGCATTTTTTTAAGTTTATTTGCTTCACTGTTTACCATAATATATATGTATGCTTTGTGTCTTTTGTTTCCGTATAATCAAAGAAAACCAAAAAAATAGCTACTCATACTCTCGTAACAACCAAAAAAAAAAAATGAAAAAGTAAACTACTAAACTCGTATGATCCTTATGGGACACATTAACTTGGGAACTAACATTTCATACAAATTATTGCTGTACGATTTTAATAAGGATCAATTGCATTTACATCAAAGTTTTTACACTTACACCCATTTTACATAGAAGGTATATTTTTCAATGTGTTTTGTATATGTAGTTTATTTTTTTCGACAATTTTGATCTTCTGTTTGATTTTGAGTAAAAAGAAAAATTGGTAGAGAATAATTTTTTTTTAATCAATTATTTTTCTTTCTCTCTCCTTTGCCTCTTTCTTTTTTTTTTTTTTTCTTTTGTTATCACTTTAAGTAGTTATTATCAAAAAATTTCAATTTATTTTTATATAATTGGTTTTGATTTTATACTTTTTACAGTTTAAGATCTATATTACTATATTTTAGATGAACTACGGTACATTAGGGTTTAGGGTTTATGAGGTAGGATTTAGGGTTTTGGGTTTTGAATTTTTGAAAAAATTAATGGTTTAGGTTTTAGTGTTTAGGGTTTAATGATATAGGATTTAGATTTTAGGGCTTATGTAGATTTTGTGTTAATGTATTTGGTTTAGGGTTTAAGGTTTAAGGTTTAGATTTAGGGTACAACGACAACATCAAATCCATATATTTGTGGTCATGTGGATATGAATAGAATTTGTGGGTTATAGAGATTTAGGGTTTAGGATACAACGACAACATCAAATCCGTATGTTCATGGTCATGTGAATACCAATAGAATTTGTGGGTTCTGGAGTTTTAGGGTTTAGGATACAATGACAACATCAAATCCATATATTCATGGGTATGTGGATACCAATATAATTTGCGGTTTCTAGAGATTTAGGGTTTATGATACAACGACAACATCAAATCCATATGTTCATGGTCATGTGAATACCAATAGAATTTGTGGGTTCTAGAGATTTAGGGTTTAGGATACAACGACAACATCAAATCCATATATTCATGGTCATGTGGATACTAATAGAATTTGTGGGTTCTAGAGATTTAGGGTTTATGATACAACGACAACATCAAATCCATATATTTGTGGTCATGTAGATACCAACAGAATTTGTGGGTACTAATAACACAAGACCATAAATGTGGGTATTAGTAACACATCAAAGTTTGTTAACAAATCCATAACACATGACCATAAATGTGGTACTAGCAACACATCAAATCCATATATTTGTAGTCATGTGGATACCAACCGAATTTACGGGTTCTAAAGATTTAGGGTTTAAGATACAACGACAACATCAAGTCCATATGTTCATGGTCATGTGAATACCAATAGAATTTGTGAGTACAAGTAAGAGATCAAAGTTCCTTAAAACTTATCTAAATGGATAACTACTTATGAATGCAAAATTTTGTTAATCTATTATGCATCTAATTTAATCTTCAAGTATGTGGACAAACAGTCTATTTCATATTGAAAATTTAGTTAAATAAATTCATTAATTTCTAAATTATTTAATTAATTTAGTTCGGACTTAGAAATTGTTGATTTGACAATAAACCCCAATTCAATGGTATTTGATTTAGATTAGTCTCATAAATTATTATTTTTTTGTGGAAAGAAAAAATATTAAAGGATGCAAAAAATGTTTATTTACAAGTTTCTGTAGCATTTATTTACAAGTTTCTGATGCAAAAGATGCAAGTTTCTGTAGAAAAAAATAATATGGATCTGTATTTCTGTAGCATTTACATGTTTTTAAGTGGAAAAAGTTTATAAAAAAAATTCAAGAGTTAATATCTTCTAACAAATTGCTTGCGAACCGGAGAATGATTTAATTCTTTGTTCACGAAAGTGATTAGTATACTTTGAAAGGAAAAGATCAGAGAAGGGTACTAATTTTAAAATTAGATTGATAGAAAATTATTTATCTTTTGTAAACTTTTTTTTAATTAGGACGTTACGTGAAAAAATATAAGGGACTAAAATTGAAATTGGTAAGAGCAATTTGGAATTAATTTAGTTTCTGGATTGACATTTTGTTTTTTTTTCATTACTTAAAAATTGTAATGAAAGTTTGAGACCAAAAATGATATTTGACTTATATATTCTGCCATGACATTCTCTTTTTTTTTTCCTCTTTTTATGTTATAAATTTCTCACCTGTTTAAAAATGTTTATGAATTTTGCCCACAAAATTATTTACAAAAAACAAAGAATTGTTATATGAAAAATAATCTACATGATGGATCCATTTGCTGTTATATGTCAGTAAACAGAACATATCCCGTTTTTTGGTGTGCATAATGTTGATGGTGGTTATTGTGTTTGTAAATTAGTTACTACATTCTTTTAAATTTATAAAGCCAGTTTCTGAAGAAAGTCTAGAACACCAATTAATATATTATATTTAGGAAGTTTTGCTCGATCAAATAATTTAGTTGAAGATGACACTCTCAATTTGATATCTCTCACCATAATAGCATTCTTAAGAATCAAAATCAGTAAAATCAATGCATAAGTAACAATATATTAAATTGCCGATTATCTTACAAAAATTTAACACTCTATCTCCTATGCCACATGCTAAATTCAATTTCAATATCTTTCATTAAATTCAGTTAAATTTGAATAATAGATATGGAAATACAATAATTTTATTTTTAAAAAGAACATATTTGTAAATCTTAAATTTCAGCATTTCAAAAATCTATATATATATATATATATAGGACTACCGTATATATTTTCTAATTTAATGACTATCGTATATAAAAGATATCAATACTATCGTACAAGAGAGTTTCTCTCCAGTTGACACCTCAGCTTCTGTATCAATACAGAAGCTGACACATCAGTTAAAATCAGTATCCAATAAAAAATTTTCAATTAATACACCTAAGATTTATTTTTTACACGTCATTTATTTTTATTTTTTTACACATCATTTTTTTATTTACTCTCTCTCTCTAACTTTAGGATATCATGATCGTCTCGTTGCAAAAAGAAAACAGGGGTTGCAAAACGCGAGATTCGATTGGCCGAATATTTAGACAAAATTTTTTTTCCATTCTCTGGTGCTCGAGAGACGGTGATGACGAAAACGAAGACATGCTCTATGCTTCTGCTGGTACAATTCTTTGTTTTCGTTGGTAGATCTTGATGAATTAGTGTTGCTTATATCTGATTAACATTAGGGTTATATGAATTGGGAATTAGAAAATTAGGGTCCTTTGTTGTTTGGATTTTAATCGGAAGAATGGGTTTGACGAATTTCATAGAGACGGTGGTTGGAGTAGGCTCCGTGGTGTTGCTATTGAAGGGCGACGTCAAGCAAACTGCCACCGTCGTAAGGCGTAACATCAAGCACATCCGTCACTAGCTCGAAGAAGAATCCTCTGCCGCCTCCAAGTCGTAATTCTGCTCTCTCTTGATTCCTTATGATTTCTCCTTTGCGAAGGTGTGTTATGTTTGTTAGTTTGGTGGGGTTTGTGGTTTCGTAAACCGGTTCACTCTCTCATTTTCGATTTTTTGTTGTGAGCTTAGTTGTGTTGGAAAGTTTATGGTATGAATATAATATCAGTTGTTTAAATTCTAGGATCATCTGAGATTTTGTAACTTTAGTAAAACATAAAAAGATTGATTAATTGTAGTGGTATTGTCTTGGGAGGGCTTTCAATAAGGTGAGCTTACAAGAAACAAAGTAAGGTTAGTTAATAATACTAACTTATCACTGTGAGATTAATATTTGCTTTTCTATGTGTGTGAAAGGGTAAGCCCGTCAAAGACGCCAGTAAGGCCTCACCGCTCTGATGTAAACTAAAGCTTATCACTATGTGTATAGTGTTTGTTACTGTATTATCTGGAGTAGGACCTTCACATTGACAGGAATGACTTATATGTTGGAGAGTCGATCTACTTCACTTTTCGACAATCAAGTTCTACTTTATGAATTTTTTTGAAGATAAATGGTCGTTTAAGAGGTTTCCTTATTAGTTTAAGATAAATTGTCTGGAACTTGAAAGTGAATAGTAGAGTATTGATCAAATAACTTTAGGAGAAAATAAAAAATAACTTTATATCCATCTGGTTTACAAGCTACGGTCTTCTCTCCACATATAACTTTGATATTTTAGCAGCAATAATGGTAGGGAGAGAGGTACACATAAGAAGACAGATCGTTTATGTTTGATATACTTAAATACCCACAGAAGTCGAGAAGCTTTTTTCTTTCTTTCTTTGTGTTCGAGAAGCAGAGAGGGTTACAAAAGCAATATAAAGGTTGTTCCCTTTTTTAATTTCTCTGATTAAGTGAGATTTTAATGTTAAAAGCTTTTTTTTATTTCTCTGATTGAGTGAGATTTTAATGTTAAAAGGGTTTCTAGATTCGTTGAATTTTAAAGGGGTTTATGGTTTTAAGGGCTTCTTAGAAGCTTTTAGCTTCATTTAGCTTCACTGTGTACTAAAGTTATTGACATCAAAAGTTTTTATGTTTTTGTTCTTGAACTTATAGTTGATGTAAAGACTCTCTTGCTCTGCTTTTTTTTAGTGTGATTTGTATAGCTTTTTGTGGCAGTAGATTGAATCAAGGAGTTGAAAGTTTTTAAAGATTTTGAAAGTGTTTTAGAGATGGATGAGAGTAATCATGGAGGTTCATCAAGCTCACTCCCACCTTTTCTTACAAAAACATATGAGATGGTTGATGACTCTTCATCGGATTTGATCGTCTTGTGGAGTCAGAGCAACAAGAGTTTCATCGTTTGTAATCCACCGGAGTTTTCTAGAGACCTCCTTCCGAGATTCTTCAAGCACAATAACTTCTCGAGTTTTATCCGTCAGCTTAACACATATGTAAAATATGTAAGTGTTGGTTGGTCTTTTGTGTTTTGTTTGTTTGATTTTGAAACAGTCATCTTCTTTGGTTGGTTTAGTTTAGTTTGGGTTTTTGTATTGTAAGGTTTTGGATTTTGGGTTTATGTTTATTTCACTTTTCTGTTAAATAATTGTAATTTTTTATTTAACTCTACAATTTTTGAATAATTTTATGTAATTGTTTATTTATGTTTGTAACAAAAAAAAAAAAACAAAGTCACCATTGAAATTATCAAAAATTTATGAAATTTGATTTCAAACAGCATAAATTTATGAAACTTAATTTTAAATAGCATATATTAATTTATGAAATCGAGGAAAAAAATAATACAAGAATATAACAAAAATAAAATAAAAATCCAATCCCGCGGCGTAGCGCGGGTCTAACCTAGTTTGTATTAAAGATCCATAGAACCAAGAACTCCCAAAAATGAACCAGAACGCTTCTTACCATTTAAATTTTCTTAAAGCTAAAGAAATTCTAACATATATAATTTCTTAAATATAAAACACATAAACATAATAAATTAAATTTTTTATCCACATGAAATATAATAAATTCAGAAGCTTTGAGAAATATATATAAAATAGGATCATAGGACGGGTTGGTTATATATTAAAAAAATTTTATTGATCAATTTATGTCAAATATCTGGGCAAGTAAATTATGAGATAAAAACATGTAATTTAGAAAATAGAATAACTCATTAAATATAAAATACATAGACATCTATACTAATAAAAGTAGAAGCTATAAGCTCCTAAAGATGTCCACATGAGATTTAAAACAATTGATAGAGATTAGACATGTCATTAATTAACATTTTTAACATCCACATGGAATTTAAAATGTGACAACCCGTCCCACGGACCCCACTAGCCCCCCGCTAGCTGCTCCAACGGATCGTCCGTGGACCCTGCTAGCCCCCCGCTAGCCGTCCCAACAGACCCCAAGCTATCGATACTAACCCATCACTGTGGATATCCCAATCCACCAGTAGGTTATTGGTGCACCAGGCGTTCCTCGAACCCTGATCCTCACCCTTTAACAACCTTCCCACAGGACAAGTTGCCACCAATTGACCTGAATCAAAAAGTTTTTAAAAGGGTTTTCAATGTTTTTAAAAGCATTTACAAGGTTTTTATAAGGTAGAAACCTTTCAAAAACCTTTTAAAAATCTTATAAAATCGTTTAAAAGGTTTTTATATGTAGAAGCGTTTTAAAAACCTTATCAAAAACCTTATAAAATTCTTATAAATATTTTGTAAATACCTTATAAAAATCTTCTACAAAAACCTTGTAAAAGCGTTTAAAAGGTTTTAAAAAGTTTTTAAAAGGGTTTTAAAAGTATTTACAAGATTTTTATAAGGTAGAAATTTCAAAAATTTTGGCGGGAAAATACTATTTTGTAATTTTGGTGGGATCTTTTTTTCATTTTTTTGGCAGGAAAATTTTTTGATTTTGACGGAAAACTTGTTAATTTTTTGGCGGGAAATTTTTTGATTTTGGTGACTGTACATTTTTGCTGTCGCCCAAAAAGGATAATTTGGTCATTTTGTACATAAAGAAGAGTAGTTTTGAAAATGATCAACATGGAGGGGTATTCTTAAAAAGGAGCATGGAATAAGGGGTATTTTTAAAAATCCCCCTTTTATAATTAATGTTAAAATCTTTAAGGCATCGAATATTTTGTAAATTTTAAAAGATATTTTAGTTTTTGTTTTTCCAAAACTCATTTTCAACCAATCAAGATTTTAATATTGTAGTTTCCCGCCAATTTAAAAAAACGTTTTTGTTGCAATCTTTCCATTAACAATATTAGATTTTTAGTCATCCTATAATTTAGTAAATCTTGTTTTTTTTCTTCTACGCTATTTTTTTCTCGGAAATCAAAAGCTATTTTTTTCGAATTTCTAAAATAAAACCTAACAATAAACATCAAAACTAAAATCTAAAATTAAAATGGTTACAAGAGTAGATTTGGTTTTAGTTTTTCTAAAAATCTAATTTATTGCCATTCAAGATTTTATCAAATTGGCTTCTCTAAAAAAATAGGGAATCTAGTTTTTCTTTTTGTCAACCATTGGGCCACAATTGGCCGGCCCATTAGCCAAATTCCTACATTCATAGAAAGCGGAACTCGATTCCTGGTGTGATGGTGCCTTCTACAATTGGACTTATCATCTGCCACTGCACTAAAGTCACTTCACAGAGAATCTAGTTTTTGGAATATTTTATTCATATATAAAGAAAAACCAAAAACCATCTTATAGTAGTTTTTCTAATTGTGAGTGTTTTTCTTGTTTTTCAAAATTTATTATTAATTTTTTAAAACTTTTTATAGTTTCGAATCGTGTTAATTAAAAACATTTATCATGAACGTATTAAATATAAATATAATGATAAAAAATGTAATGCTTCAACCGTCATCTTGGTTAGTAGTTTCTATGTATATTTTTGGTCCATAATCACTTTACTTAGTGGGTCTCACGTCTATCCCCAACCTGTAGGTCTAGCCATATCTAACGGCCGGTTTACTCCGTCTATGAGGCTTTAAAGACTTGTTTATCGTTCCTACAAATTACCACATGATCTTTCCCTATGTTTTGTCCTCACTCGCACAGTTCGGACAATCACCCATCTTAAAACTACTATAGCTCAAACACGCTTAACTCTAGAGTTCTCTCAGGATTCTTATCCGAAAAGATAAGTGTACTTTGGTGATATAGGTGATCAAATTAATATTTTAAATCTCTCTACAAACCGCGGTGTCACAGAAAATTACTACAAATAAAAAGTATACATACACATTTTTTTTTGTCAAATTACATATACATATTTAATAAATATTGTTTAACAATTTTTTGTATATATGAAACGACCTGATCCTTTTTTAAAAAAGTACAGTCATAAACTAGTAATCCTATACTAACTAACATCCTAACCCTAAACAAGATAACAGTTAATAAGATTATACCAATATGATTAAACAAATAAATTAAATAAATGAATAACCAAGAACATTGCCAATAATCATTGAAACGACCGACCCTTTTTTAAAAAAAAATAATAAATAATAAATATAATATATTAAAACAAACTACAGCTAGTGGTCCCATACCCACTAGCCACCTAACCACAACACATTCAACGGCGGAAATACATAATCAATATCCAATAATAACCCAATAATAAACCAATATTATAGCAAGGCAATATCTCAATACCAAACAACAAGAAACATGGAACCAGCAACCTAGCAATGTTTCTAATGACTCAACTCTAGCACCCTAGCAAATGCCAGACAACATCCAATCGAGTCCCTAGAACATCCTCCTCTTCATTGCCCTTTGATTCCACGATCACACTTTGCCTTTACCTGCACCACAAACACGAATTGAGATGCATGAGTATTTGATAAACACTCAGTGAGGCAATCCTCCCATCTACTGGGCTATACACACAAGCAATAAGATCTCTACATGCCACAAACAACAATCAAATAAACAAACCAGGCAATATACAACGCATGCAACATCCATCGTAACTGAACCAGGGGTGTCGACCGACACCAGATGGTGTCGATCGACACTGACTATCTGGTGTCGACCGACACCCTGCCCGACACTCCCGAAAACCCTAGTTTGTGTCGACCGACACCTCCACATGGCACCGATCGACACTCGCCAAAGTCCCGAGCCGTCCTCGCGTTGGTGTCGACCGACACCCCAACTGGTGTCGACCGGCACCGATACCGAGCAGCGATTTTCCTCGATCAGAAACTCCGAATCTCGCCTCCAATCTTCTCTAATCCGCTCCTTGCACTCCCAGAAGCCAAACCCAGCCCAGACAGCAACGAAATATCATAGAGAACTCAAAGAAAACAACCACATAAGCACCAAATCACATAGAATCTAGAGATCTTAGCTTAGATAAGCCATGGTCATGCACTCACCTCTTTCAAGAAGATTCTGACCAACAAGAACGAATTCCCTCACTCCTAGCAAGCTTCTAACACCTTCCCAGCCTTAGATCTCCCAAGAACAGCAAGGAATCTCTCAAACTCTTCCCAAAAGCTCAAGAACACTCTCTCTTTGTGTTTTCTCTCAAAAACGGCGAATCCACAAAAATAACACGACCCTAGGTCGTTTTCTACCTCTTAAAAACTCGATTTAGGGATTTCCTAAACCAACCACACAAACCGGACAATTAAAATTGAACCGACCAAACCGGCCACAACTGGTGTCGATCGACACTCCCTCTGTGGTGTCGATCGACACCCTCACCAAAATTCCCAGAAAATGGTTTGCGGGTGTTACAATCATAAATTAAAATCAGAGAACTTCCAACCTAAATATCCGTTCTAGAAAACATTGTTCATTTCTAACAACCAAACAGAAGCACAATACAAACAATCGAGCCTCTAAAACATCCTCATCTTCATCGCCTTGATTCTAACATCACACGTTGCCTTTACCTGCACCACAACACAAAAGAGATGCATAAGTATTTCTAAAAATACTTAGAGAGTCAATCCTCCTATTTACTGGGTTATACATGCAATCAACAAGAACTTCACATGTTACAATCAACAAACAACAAAAAACGAGGTAGTACCCAAAAGAAACAAAGCATCAGCCGCCTGCGTAGGATGGTGTCAACCGACACTGGTCACCTGGTGTCGATCGACATCCCCAAAAACCTTAGCCGTATTGACAGACACCTCCACATGGTGTCGACCGATACTTATCAAAGTCCTCGCATCGTCCTCGCCTTGATTTCACTCGACACCATGTCGAGCATCGATCTCCAACTCCGATTTCCGCCCCTAAACACCTCACACGCGTCCAAGTCATTCACAAGAGTGAAACCAAGCCACAAGAATCACATAAACGCACAAACACTCAAAGAAATTAATCAGATAACTCACAGAATCATAGAAACATAGATCTTAGCTTACATAAGCCATAAGCATGCACTCACCTTTAGAATAGGAAGATCATGAACCTAAAATGACGAAGATAGCACCAAAACCACATCCCCCGCACGTCCTTAGCCTTAGATCCTCATTTTACAAGAAAAAATCTCACAAATAGACGATGAGAACCTCCAGAAACCTCAAGAACACTAATAGAATATTAGTATTCACAGGAGTGAAACGAAGCTACAAGAATCACATAAAACACACAAACATCCAAAGAAATCAATCAAATAATTCACAGAATCACAGAAACAGAGATCTTAGCTTACATAAGCCATGATCATGCACTCACCTTTAGAACATGAAAATTATGAATCCAAAACAGAGAAGCTAGTACCACAAAAACCTTCCCCACACATCCTTAACTTTAGATCCTCACTTTTCAAGAAAAAGTCTCCCAAATAGACATAAGAACCACCGGAAACCTCAAGAACACTCATAGAATATTAGTATTCACAGGAGTGAAACCAAGCCACAAGAATCACAAAAACACACAAACATCCAAAGAAATCAATCAAATAATTCACAGAATCACATAAACATAGATCTTAGCTTACATAAGCCATGATCATGCACTCACCTTTAGAATAGGAAGATTCTGAACCCAAAACGAAAAAGCTACTACCATAATAAACTTCCCCACACGTCCTTAGCCTTAGATCCTCACTTTACAAGAAGAAATCTCACAAATAGACACAAAAAACCTCCAGAAAAGTCAAGAACACTCATAGAAAACTTTTCTCTCTTCTTTTCTCCCAGGCTTGTGAAAGCCGTCTCACACTCCGGTAACCACACAAAAGGAACGTCCTTCCCCTTAAGTGGTCTGATACCAAACTGAAACAACCTGACCCATTTTTTTATAATAACATAATTAAGCATCCCATATTATTTAATTAAACAAATTAACCCTAAAAAACATTAACCAACAATAATACCAATAATAAACCAACATCCAATAACCACCATTAACATGCACAGCAGAACATATAACAATAATCATCTCCAATATATATCATCAATACAATATGATTTCCAACCATTCTATCCAACAACCTAGCCTGGTACTAACCAGGTTCCAACAACCTAAATATCAAGACCAACAACACAAAATCGAGACCCTAGATCATCCTCCTCCTCATCGCCATGATTCCACGTCACATACCTGCACACGACAAACAACAATTGAGATGCGTGAGTATTATCGCAAATACTCAGTGAGGCGATCCTCCCATCTATTGGGCTATACACACAAGCGAAAAGACAAACACAAACAATAAATGAAAGCAAGCAAACCAGACAACTTTGAACACATGCGTGACTCTACAACCTTGCGTCGACCGACGCAACGCTGTTGCATCGATTGATGCTTTCCTTGCAACGACCGATACAATATCCAAATCCTTAGCTGCATCGATCGAAGCAACCTCGTGTCTCCTCCAAATCTCTAACTGCATCAACCGATGCACACCCTCCTTTGATTCCTCTCGGCTCCGTGATGCCAGAAATACCTTCCAAAGGCCACGAACACCACACCAAACACTCATAAGCAAGCAAACAAGCAACCAAGAACCAAAAACATACATAAGACACATCTAATCGCTTATATCAGCCATGGTCACGCACTCACCTCTAAAACAAGCAGATCTAACGAAGACCAACAAAGACAGCCGAAGACAGCCGAAGACAGCCGAAGATAACCGAGTGTATAAAAATACACACCCACAAAACTACCTATACACACTTAATTTATAAACAACTACTCAACCTAAAATAAAAACTAGCAAACCAATTGTAAACCCAAAATTATATGTTACAATAACGATTTTTCAAACAACACTGAGACCAAAATTAAAGACATAACGAACCAAAATAAATAGATAATAAAACTTCCGCGCGTAGCGCGGATAACCGTCTAGTCTATCTATATCTATAAAGTTAGTTTTTTTTTTTTTTTCTCATTCTTTTACCTAGGCCTGGGCAAAAATATCTGGATCCGAAAATCCGATCTGAACCCGATCTAAAAAACCTGACCCGAACTCATATCCGAAATTGTAAACTATTTGAACGGGTTCTAAATCTCTAAATCCGAAAACCCGAACCCGATCCAAACCAAAATCCAAACGAGTATCCGAATATACCCATATTATTAATATATAGTAGTAATATATTAGTAATATTTATTATTTTTATAATGAAAGTGTCCAAAATATTCAATTTTAGATATTTTCATGTATTTAAACTATATTTTAATAAATTTAGGTGAAAAATACTCTAATTTTTTTAGATAGATTGGGAATTTTTGAATAATTTAGACTAAATTGGATACTAAAATTTTGAGTTTTGTGAGCTTTGGGTAATCTGAATCCGAACCCGAAATATCCGATTCGAACCCGACCCGAACCCGAAGTCTAGAAATATCCGAACGGTCCTATACCTCTAAACTCGAAAATCCGAAAACTCGAAATACCCGAACGGATATCCGAACGCCCAGACCTACTTCCACCTAAACATCCACCTAAGTAAAAAAAAAATTACTTTAAACTAAATTTAAAATATTTATTTAGTGCACATTTCTGTTACTTATAATTAGTAGAAAATTAAAATAAATAAAAATTAGTTATGTAAAATAAATGAAATGTGAAAATAAGAAAACAATACTATAATTTTTTTATAAGTGGTAATAATATAATTCAACTTTTCTTTTAAACTGATTATAGTTTAAATTATTAAATGTGTTAGTGAAGTTTTAAATGGAAGTAAATTTTAAATTTATGGTAGAATAAAAAAAATTTATGTAATTCTATTTAGAAAATTTTAAACACAAAAAAAATAAAATTGAAGGTGAAATTTTAGTTTATAACACGAAAAAAAAGGAAATAAATTTCATATTTTATAAATGGAATCAAATGCTTTAAATCTAAATTTGATTATTGAAATATAGTAACCAAAGAGAAAATAGTTATAATATGTCTTGAAAATCAATATAAAATCTAATATGTCCATAAAAAGTGAAAAGAAAGTAGATATCCAAAGGTAATAAGTGCATCTTAAACAATAGCGAAAGAATTGTAGTTAAAAGTATTTGAAAATAAACTACTAAAACTTGAAAATATAATAATGCACATGACTAAATAAAAAACTTTCACATCTCATACATTATTAAATAGATTAGGGACATTTTCAAAAATATCTTCTTTTCTATGCTCTTTTTTAAAAATACCTTACATGTTGTCTATTTTCAAAAGTACCATCTTTATGTACAAAATATCCTGTCATCAAAATATTAAACAAATTTCTACGTGATAAAACCGGTAAAAACTTTGCTAATGTTTTTACAAAAACATTTATAAGGTTTTTATAAAAAATTTATTAAAAAATTATTAGATTTTAATATGGTTGCTATAAGATTTGCAAGGTTTTTAATAAAGTTTACCATTGTTTTTAGATTGTTTAAATTTTGTTTTTCATTTTATTGACTAAAATATTGTGCAAGTACAGATAAAATGGTCACTAATAATTTTTAGAAAAGAAAAAGATGAAAATAACCAGAAAGAGTGATATTTTTTAAACAAGTATCTCAAAAAAGAATTCTAACAAATTATTAAATTTCAAGTCCGACATAACTGGTTGACCATATATAATCATGAAATCAGAAAAATAAAAGTATTATCAAAATTAAAAGATAACAAAAAATATTATCAAGCTAGGACTATCTTGGCCGCAAAACTGCAATCTTCTCGGTCGTCTCTATAGCCTAGCCAAAAAGAGTTGGGCCAGCACTGGGCTATCCGTGAGTTGGCTGTGAGTTGGCAGTAAGTTAGACATTATCCTCGCTGGTTCTTTTCAAATTCACTAGAGTCCTAGAGGTTGCTCAACAACTTGGCTTACATTTTGTCGTCTCTTGTCCGGTCGTTTTGACTCTAAGAATCCTAGAGGTCACTAGAGTCATAGAGTTGGCTGTCGTCTCTTGTCTGGTCGTTTTATAAATACAAATATATTTAATATTTATTAATATTCCTATCAGTGGCGGACCCACATGTTTTCTTTACCCAGGTCAAAAAACATAAATAAAATTTATTGTTCTTAATATAACTATAAAATATCTTACAGCATCCAAAAATCGTGTTTAACCAAAATTCTACACATGATTACACAATAAAACGATTACAAATTTCTAATTACAAACGTTCGTCTTTATTTTTATAATTATATTGTAATTTTAAGTATTATTAAAAATTTTATTAATATAATTGTTAAAACAAAGTCTTCTTTTTCACCAAAAATATAAACTTCCTCGACCTTGAAGAGTCGCTGATTTACTGTGCATGACCAAAAAAAACCTAAAAAGACACATATAAGTGATGATCTCTTCTCCTTAATTCAATTTAGTGGTTAATAATTTAATACTAAGATTAAAATCTTAGGCCAACTTTGTTTCTAATTTAAAGAAATTAGAAAAACTTCTTTTTTTTTTATGGACGAATGGACTTTTGGTGACTCAATAAAATTAAGAAAGATCAAATTACTAAAATATTTTGTTATTAAACAAAATTGGGTTGGATAGAAATATACAAAACTCATGATCCTAAAGAAAATTGTAAAATTTGGGGAAGTTAGCTGACGTTCCTTGAATATACGTAGGTCCGCCGTTGATTCGTATACTTTTTCTGATTTCAGGAGAAAAACATCTATTAACCTATCCTGAGGCTGCCGAGAAAAAAAAAAACCCTATCTTGAGGCTTCACCACCGAAATTTTATGTTGAAGATATATACGTACCATTATTAAGAGCACTAGATCAATACCCGCGCTACACCGTGAGATATTTTCTTTAATTATATTTGAATTCAATTCATACCAAAAAAAACTTAAAAACTAATCTTATCTAGTTTAAAATCATGCTTGGTTACAAATGCTTTCTACTAAAAAAGCAAGAAGCAAGAGGATTAGTGATTCAAAATCATTTTCTACATGCTTTCATTGGGATCATGGGTTGGAAGTCCAACATTAAATCAAAACAACCTCACAAAAAAGTAGAGAATCACAAAATCAGTTCCCATAATGATATGTTAATTAAACTTAAATATTCAAAAAAATACTTATCTTAATTATTTATTTAATTCTTGTATTGGTCAACTATTTATTAATTTCATAATTTGTATATATTTCATATTTATAAATGTTTATTGTGTAAAGCTAAATATATATGATAGCTTAATAATATAAAATTTCTCACATATCACTAATTATTTTTTGTAATAAATATATGTGAGTTTTAGAACACATGTTTGTTATACTATATGGATCAAAATATAATTAAGTTATAACTATATGTTTCTTTAAACCTCTTTGGATTCATTATATTTTAATAAAAACATCATTTATGAATTTTGATAAATTTTATGGTAATATACATTAGTATAACTTACTTACACACTAATTTGTTAGTAATTAAATCTATTAAAAATTAAGGTAAGATGTTGATTATGTTTTATGCACATAATCATATTGTATGCATAAATTTATGAAAATAAAATTAATTTAAAAGTTAGATAAAAAACGTAATGTGCCTACTCTCTTTCTCTCGACTTTGCATTGGGACGATCTTAGTTTTAAAGTTATTTTGGCAGAACCACTAATGTAAGACTTACACATTCTAAATTTAAGCAAAAATAATTATGATACAGCATTCGTTTTTTTTTTTTTGGTTTGTATTTTAATTAAACAATCGTAAGTCACAGGACAAACAACATTATTATGACTTTTGTCAAACGAACCAATAAATACCAAAGGAATTAACCAACCAAGATTATAATCCGGACGCAAACAACAAACCGAGACATGCAATTTTGATTACTGGTTCCTCATTCCAAAGAATCCCAAAATCGTCCTCCTCTTTCTCTTCCTTTGTACCAAAAAAAAATCATTGTCTTCATCTTCTTTTGTATTTGTTTCTTAGATCAATCAAATAATAAGGCTTTGAAGATTGTTTTTCCCTGCATGAGTCATCATATGATTCGTTGATACGTTCAGGGGCGGACCCACAGCTACCAAGGTGGTGGCAGCTGCCACCAGTAAAAAAAAATATATGAGTTTTTTATTGGTTATTTTATTAATGTAAATAATTGCCACCACCATAAACCAAAAAATTGCCCTCACCGTCAATGTAAAATTTACTTTTGTCTCAATGGTCCAACCATTTTTGTTTAAACCTTTTAGAAGGCCAAAAGCCCACATTATTAATATTTTTCTAATAAACAAAAGCCTAACTTGTAAACTAAAATCACTGGCTAAAACTAAGGGGGGTGTATTCAATTTGACATTTTAAGTGATTTGTGTAAGAGTTACAAATCCTATGTTATTCAATCATGTATTTTAAAAAGTCTTCTGAAATCCACTGTTATTGAACTGATGATTTAAAAATCTACTTTAAAATTCATTAAAATTTCTTGTTATTGAACTGATGATTTAAAAATCTACTTTAAAATCCACTGTTATTCAAAACAGTTTTGTGGATTAGGATTTTAATAACTTTTAGGATTCTGGAGGATTCTGGAGGATTTGTTTAGTTAAAAATACAGAAATCCAAATCTCATGGTTTTAGGTGGGATTTGAAAGAATTTTACAGAAAATCATATGAACTTCCCTAAAATCTATCAAAATTCTAAATTTCCTAAATCCCATCAAATTCTCTAAAATCATGGTTTGAATACACCCCCCTAATTAACTTTACAAATTAAAACCCTAAACTAACATCCTTTGGTTTACAGAAAAACCAGGCTTTTGAAGTTAGTCTTAACTTTACCAGTTGCAACAGCAAGTGTTGAGAGATGTTTTTCGGCAATGAAATTGGTGAAGACGGCTACACGCAATAGAATTGGAGACCAGTTTCTAAGTGATTGTCTTGTTTGCTATATTGAAAAAGAGTTACTTGAATCTGTCACAAATGAAAAAGTGATAGAAAAGTTTCAGATGTTAAATGAGCGCAGGGTGGTTTTGTAAGATGTTTGAGAGTTTTCATATGACAATTTTATATGTTATTTAATATATTAATATTTAAATTTTTGTTATATATTTGCCCCCACTGAATAAATTTTCTAGGTCCGCCACTGGATACGTTTGGACAAATTTGAAATCAGAACATGAAATGAATATAAAAGTTTTAATTGCTGATTGCACGGGCAAGTTCCTACATAACATAAGTAACAAATCAATTTTGAAAAAAAAAACAAGTTTTGCAATGCTCTAACATTAGAATGATGTTTATGACACAATTCCTGTCTCATCCAAAGAAGAATCATCCTCCTATTCAGAAGAAGAGTCATTTTCTAGCGTAGATGAAGGTTCCTTTGCAAGGTCTTTCTTAGTTTAAAAAACAAATTAAAGGGACAAGATGAGTATAAACAGAACACTGCACAATGTAAACTCAAGTTAACTATATTTGTCACACTGCTCACTACAAGTTAACTAAATCTTGTTTCGTATCTCTGTTACCTAACAAATAAATTAAAAATAGAACATGGTGTTGAGAACCTAAATCTTGAGAAGGCATAAACAAAACAAAAAAAAAAGACAACTCATTGTAACACTCGTTCATCACAATACAACACACTCTTTCAATAAACGACTAATCTCCAAATCGTCCTCGAAGCAGTAAGAAAACAAAAACTAATGAGCCAAAATCATGCATCCAAGAATAACTGGGAAAAACATGATCATATGTCTAATTGGGAAGCTTCGTTGACGGATTGATAATAGTAAATGCACATTACATACGAAATCTTCTCTTTCAAGCATCTTTCAATGGAAGAGTTCAACCATGTCTGTGTTCAACTATATTAGGTACGGGATCACCGGACTCCCTAACCATGATCATATATGTGTAACAAATCAAAGTATTCATATTACTTTTTAGTCAAAATTTACAGATTCTGGTGGTGTTGACTAAAATTTATATATTACCTCGGATCTCCTTCAAATTTAAGCTTCAAATCATAAATTTTAATAAAAAAACCAACTCAAATTCACAGCCTAGAAATCTTTCTTAATCCCCAAAATTGAGAGACATAAAAGAATAGAATAAATGTTAACGGGAAACGAAAAGTAGAAGGATCATAGTTTAGACCAGACTAAAGCAAGCCAAAACAAACAAAAAAAATAATGCATAAGACACAGACTAAGCAGAACAATCAAGAGCTAGAAGATGACCGATGAGTTAGAGTCTCCAACTGTATAACAGCGGCGAAGAAAAGAAATCGATCAATTGATTAAACTGTCTCCCTTTCGATTTGCTCTGTCCACTGAAGAAAAAAGAAGCTGATGTGTATTAATGTTATAATTTGATAGGGTAGAGATTTTTACTGATGTGTAACACATGCTTCAAAGTTGAAGCTGAGGTGAGAGAAACACATTTTTCTTTTATTGTATTGATTGACAATATAGATGGTTCTTTGCTTACCGAAATACTAGAAGATAAGCACTAATTACCATTTTTCGAAAAACTATAATACTTTTATAAAAATTATAGTTATATAACTTTTTAAAAGTTAGTTTGTTTAAGGTAATACTTACATTTAATATTTTGTATAATTAATTTAACAAAAGGCATAAATTTATTTTTACTAATCCGCTGATATAGAACGTTAAAACTAAACAACTCTTTTTGTTATTTTTTTAGTTATAATTCTTTAGTGGTTTCATATTCACTAACAACCTATGATCAATCAACAACAGAGGATAACTAAAAGAATATCATTAACCAATAAAAATTCCAACAATGAATAAAACAATAAACCAAAATAATCAATTATCAAATTCCAACATCTTACAATGTTCTATTGACTCAACTATAGCAACCTAACAATAGCTAGACCACAATCAGTCAAGCCTCTAGAACATCCTCCTCTTCATCTCCCTGATTCCACGATCACATTTTGCCTTTACCTGCGCCACAACACAAAAGAGAGGCGTAAGTATTATCAGAAATACTTAGTGAGGCAAACTTTCCATCTACTAGGCTATACATACAAGCAATAAGAACTCAAAGAACCAAAAACGATAGCAATATAAGACAATTTAATCAAACCACAAACGATTAGGGTCTGCATCAGCCGACACACGCCTTGTGTCAAGCGATGCAGCTTCCTTTGCATCGACCGATGCACGCCTTGAATCGATCGATGCAACCCTCCAAATCACTATCTGTGGTTATCGATGCATACCATTGCATCAACTGATGCATCGCCTCGACTGCTCACGAATCTTTACGATTGCATCGACCGTGCACACCTTGCATCGATCGATGCAGCTGCTCTAGCGACAGTTTCAGACGCCATCATCGACCGAGAATCGTCGTCCAACATCACCAATCAACCCAAGACACATCCACAAGCAAACCAGTCATAGAAAAACACGAAAATCATCATAAACCATGCAAAACTAACCCTAAAATCACAGAAAACACCAAGAACTCAGAGATCTCATGCTCAGATTAGCCATGGTCATGCACTCACCCTGAGAATGATGAAATTTGGTGAAGTACAATAAGAAACAAGCTCCCACGACCCCAACTCGACACCCACGCTCAGATCTCCTTCTTCACGCTCCAAGAACACCACAAACTAGTCCAGAAAACTCCCAAAACTTTTAAGATACTTTTCTAACTCCTTGAGAAAGCAAACAACGGCCAAACCCCCAAAATTGTCGACTTCTCCTCCTTAAATACCCGACCCAAGGTTTTTCTAAAAGCAAAACACAACAAAAAGAGCGTTTAACTTTAATCGCTCTGCACGAACCAACACTTGTATCGACCGATGAATAGCCTGCATCGATCGATGCATCTACAAAACCGGGATTCCGGTTTGTGGGCGTTACAAAAATACACATTTTTTCTTCATAGATTAAGTATTATATCTTCGTTTTTAAAATTTCAACTCACAATATATCCAGAAAAAACTTTACACATTTATTAATCGTATGTATTATATGATAATTCAAAAAAAATTGTACATTAAATAAAGGAAAGATGATAGGAGAATCATAATTTAAATTTTAACAAAATTTTCCAAATATAGTTTATTAAAAATAATCATATTTTATATTTGAAAAAAATCTTACTTTTTTAAAATTCTGATTGGTTTACAATATTGTGATATTAATTTTCATTCATATAATATTTACTGCAAGTTAAATCAAATTATAATATTCTCTACAACTCAACTTCAATAACTTATGTTACCAATAGCAAAATATTATTAAAAAAATCTAGCATGCTAATTTTAAATCTGTATGCTATCGATTATATAAGATTCCAATTTTACCCTTAATGAAATTTATTAATATATTAATTATTTTAGGACAATTGATACAACCGAGAGATAATAAAACAACTAATACAACTGATATAAAAATGATAATTGGTAGAAAAGGTAGATTATAACACAACTGGTACAAAATATAGTACAACTCATAGGATGACGGGTACAACTAAAAGAATATAGGACAACCAATACAAATGATATATAATAGTACAACTAGAACAAATGGTACAAATGTTATAACCCTAGCGCCGTCAAACCCACCAAAATGTCTCTTCTTGCTTTGTTCATTGTCGTCATCGTTGATTGTTCATCGTCAACCTTCGTCATTGAAGTTAGTGGAAGTATTTCTCTATCACCGCGACTACAGATATGGGAAAAGGAGACGAAATCGGCAAGAAGAGAAGAAAAAGACGGATATGAGGAAGATGAGACATAATTGACGAGAAAGAATAGGAGAAGAAGGCGGATCTGAGGAGGAAGAGATGGAATCGAGGGAGGAAAAGGAGAAATTTGGGAATTTTGGAGCTTTAGAGATTTGAGATCTTTGGAACTATTAGTGAATGTGGCCTAACTAATCTCAAAAGCTAGCTCAAGAGAGGAGGGTTGCCACATCAAATATAAAGTATCCAAGGAAACTAATTTCAACCGATGTGGGACATTCTAATAGTCTCTCTCGGGATGTGGGTGGGAAACAGTTCAACAGAAAAATGCCCAAGTCTAATATTTTGGAAATACAACAAGACATGCCACTTATATGGCCACATTGATAGGAAACTATTTTTATGGGAATTTGCTTGTTAGGCCAACCATGAGCTATGATACCATATTAGTGAATGTGGCCTAACTAATCCCAAAAGTTAGCTCAAGAGAGAATGATTGCTACATCACATATATACTACCCAAGGAAATTAATCCCAACCGATGTGGGATATTCGAGTAGGATCTGAGGAGGAGAAGAAGAAAAAAAAAATCAAAACCAATGAAAAAAGAAGATGGGGGATTTTTTAGAGTAGAATTGTTAATATTTCTATTTTTGTAAGGGTTTTTAGTTGTTTACATGAGTTTTTGATTTTTTTCAATATTAAAAAATACATTTATTATACTTATGGCATTCTAGCTTTTTCTTTTTAAGATTGTGACTTTCTAGACGTTGTTCCAATATGATTTAGTTTTGTTTCCAAAATTTGTTAAATATCCAATTTTATTTTTATATGCTACATTTATTTCTGGTGAGTTCATTCTCATACTACCATATGTTAAATGTCCTATATAACATACCAAATCTATATTTTGTTGTTGGGTTAGTTTGTTGTGTTACTAAGGTCAGCCCATTAGTGATCTTTCTATTTGAAGTAATTGACCATAAAATTCACGGCGAGTATTTTGGACCACCTAATTAACATTACAAAAAAAATCTGTTTTGAATGGAAATATATATAGCTAATCCCTCCCATATCGACTAAAGCAAGAGATTTGCGAGGAGCTGACTTTCCTTGAAAATTGATCAACTTTGCAAATCCCTCGCTAACTAACCATAAATTGTGAGGAATTAAATCAATAGCACCTTGCAATTTTGTATCTAGTAAATCCCTAGCAATTTTGCAATGCTTTTGCAACTATTTTTCCGTCGCAACCTCTTAAATTTCAATAATAATAATGTTTCGTATTGCACCATTTAATTATAGCTAATTTTCATTTTGTATTTAAGAAAGCAAACTGCAAATTTAAACTTATGAGGAGATCTGGGAAAAGGAGACGAAATCGGCAAGAAGAGAAGAAAAAGACGGATATGAGGAAGATGAGACATAATTGACGAGAAAGAATAGGAGAAGAAGGCGGATCTGAGGAGGAAGAGATGGAATCGAGGGAGGAAAAGGAGAAATTTGGGAATTTTGGAGCTTTAGAGATTTGAGATCTTTGGATCTATTTGTGAATGTGGCCTAACTAATCCCAAAAGCTAGCTCAAGAGAGGAGGGTTGCCACATCAAATATAAAGTATCCAAGGAAACTAATTTCAACCGATGTGGGACATTCTAATAGTCTATCTCGGGATGTGGGTGGGAAACAGTTCAACAGAAAAATGCCCAAGTCTAATATTTTGGAAATACAACAAGACATGCCACTTATATGGCCACATTGATAGGAAACTATTTTTATGGAAATTTGCTTGTTAGGCCAACCATGAGCTATGATACCATATTAGTGAATGTGGCCTAACTAATCCCAAAAGTTAGCTCAAGAGAGAATGATTGCTACATCACATATATACTACCCAAGGAAATTAATCCCAACCGATGTGGGATATTCGAGTAGGATCTGAGGAGGAGAAGAAGAAAAAAAAATCAAAACCAATGAAAAAAGAAGATGGGGGATTTTTTAGAGTTGAATTATTAATATTTCTATTTTTGTAAGGGTTATTAGTTGTTTACATGAGTTTTTGATTTTTTTCAATATTAAAAAATATATTTATTATACTTATGGTATTCTAGCTTTTTCTTTTTAAGATTGTGACATTCTAGACGTTGTTCCAATTTGATTTAGTTTTGTTTTCAAAATTTGTTAAATGTCTAATTTTATTTTTATATGCTACATTTATTTCTGGTGAGTTCATTCTCATACTACCATTTGTTAAATGTCCTATATAACATACCAAATCTATATTTTTTTGTTGGGCTAGTTTGTTGTGTTACTAAGGTCAGCCCATTAGTGATCTTTCTATTTGAAGTAATTGACCATAAAATTCACGGCGAGTATTTTGGACCACCTAATTAACATTACAAAAAAATCTGTTTTGAATGGAAACATATATAGCTAATCCCTCGCATATCGACTAAAGCAAGAGATTTGCGAGGAGCTGACTTTCCTCGCAAATTGGTCAACTTTGCAAATCCCTCGCTAACTAACCGTAAATTGCGAGGAATTAAATCAATAGCACCTTCCTTGCAATTTTGTATCTAGTAAATCCCTAGCAATTTTGCAATGCTTTTGCAACTATTTTTCCGTCGCAACCTCTTAAATTTCAATAATAATAATGTTTCGTATTGCACCATTTAATTATAGCTAATTTTCATTTTGTATTTAAGAAAGCAAACTGCAAATTTAAACTTATGCAAATTGTAGTTAGGATTACTAAGTTTACAAATCTCATACAGTTTATATAAAAAAACAAAAGTTCTAAACATTACAAAGAGAGGTTCAAAGGTTTTTTAAAAGAGGGGTTCCTCCTATTCAGGTTGCTGCTCTTGTGGTGCTGCTCTAATGGTTGCTGCTCTAATGGTTGCTGCTCCGGTCCCAGGTTTGGCCGTTGCATCTTCTTGGCGAAATTTAGCATCAAAATCTGGATCTTTCTCTGCAAGATATTCAAAGTAGGTAACATAACTATGCATCTTCTCTGCATTTTTTTGCATATTCAATGCATTTTCCTGTAACAGCTTCGACAGCAGCTAGCTTTGTAGCTCGAACAAGCGATTCTTCAGAAGGAGGAGGCGGTTGACCAATATGAGCTAAAGATGCTTCAACTTGCATATGAACAACCCCATATATCGGGTGTTTCTTCTTTGGAGCAACCTGCCAACAAAACAGAGACACACCAACACTTAGACAACCTTACAGTTTTGAGAAACCTCAAAAATAAAATAAAGACAACTTTAAAAGAAGCAAAACCCTTAACTTCAACAACAGCATAAAACAAAGATACATAAACAATGAAGCAAGAATTTACCGCGGCATAAATTTAATTCTTCACAGTAAGCGATAACCCACCATAAGCACTACTCTCCATAATATCCATGAGAATAGCTCAGATTCAGCTTCAGATATCCTCGATGACACTTCATTGTGGACTTTCTCAGACATTCCATCAACAAAAGATCCATCAGGTTTCCTATGACTCTCTTCTAGGACAAGTAGGAAATCTGAAAGTGGCTCACTAGTGTTCTCAGACTAAAACAGAGATGGGTCAGAAACTAATTATGTTAATCAGTGATCAATGCTCAGAAACTAATTGTATTAAATAAGTAACTTACTATACTTACATGTTTTCGCGCACGGACTTTAAAAGAGGTCTGACCAGAACGGTATTTATATATTCCGCTGCCATCAGGATCACTGTATCGAGCATTACAGCTATTGATACTCTTTGCTTCTGATTTTCGTTCACGCCAAAACTGGACCAAGCCATTCCATATTGTAGGATCAAGCCACCGCGGCATTGCGTCATCGCCTTTTCGCATCCACTTACCCTTCCACCGAGACACTTGATCACTCATCCGGATCTTCAACTTGGCTTCAAACTCAGCTCTAACTCTTCCTTTGATGGACAGGTCCCAGTTATATGTTTGCATAAAAAACATAACATCAACAGACATTTACCAAAATCTATAAGTATAGTAAATCAACACACATCAAGTAATTAAAACACAAAAATCTATAATTAAAACAAATCAACACACATTTAACTCACCGCAAAATATTCAAACCACTGATTTACAACTAGACCTGGTGTTTGGGTCCAATTGGTATGAGCTTGTTTGAAATCTCTTTCAAAAAGTTCCGGACAGTAGTAACAACCGAATAATCCTGGTCAAACCTACAAAACAAAAGATAAATAGAATGAGAATCTATGAAAATACAAAAAAAAAAAGAAGACATTTTAGATAAATAACAACATTCTTACCAGAGAGTACCCGGAGGTCGCTTAGGATCTAGTTTCGTTAATGTAGCACGCCCAGAACTTGCAAGAAACTCATCCAAAGTAAAATATGATTTCTAAGGAGACATATTGATGACACGAGGAGTTGATTGCTGAGGAGGAAGATCATCTTGCACCGCCGGAGAGGTTACATGACGATTATCTTATACCGCCGATGAGCTACCTTGAGAAGTGGCGGGAGAAGGTAACCTTTGAGCAGAGGCGGTGATACTAGGATTTTATTGTCTGTCCTAGCACTTTCAATTAACCTTATGCAGTTGTAACTTAAGGTGTCAATCCAGTTGGGAACTTTACTAGCAATCAAGATATCACAAGTCAAGCCAAATTTCAGAATGAATTTGTGTCTATCAACCTAGAATGATCAAAATGCAAAAACATAAATAAAATTCAGAACAAGAAGCAAACATGCATAAGTAAAAGCAGAAACGATTCTAAGCATGAACTAAATAGCAAGAACAGAAAACAATCTCAGGAATGCAATAACAATCAGAAAGATAGAGGTCCTAAGGATAGGAGTGATTGATGTAGGCAGAGTCTCCTAGTCTATAGAATGTTTAACATGGCTCAAACAAACTATCCTTAGACAATGAACATCAACACTTAGCTAATTCAATCTCTTGGCAGAAGCAGCTAGAGAACCATGATCAAGCAGGCATGAAAATACGAGTTCATTCATGTCAACAAACATCATAGACAACTAATCTCTTAGGCTGGGAATGTAAGTCTCTGGCACAAGCTGGTTCTGACATTTCATCAAACACTTGGTAGGTGCTGAAATGTCTAAGACCTAGTTCCAATTGATCAGAGAGCAACTAAAATTTCTAACTCTAGTCCAGAAGGGAAACACACAAATTGAAACTTAAACACCCTATATACTAAGATTCTCCACCGTATCTATCTCATCCTCAAGAACACTAGCACTACTCAAGAACAATCATCAACAAAAACCCAGAAAACCCTGAAAATATTAAATCAAGCATGACTAGATAGATAAAGATGAGACAAACAACTTGTAGAAGAAATCAAATGCAAAAACTAAATAGATTAAGAGATATCTTGATTACAAAATCATAAACGTTTTTGGTGGCTACAGATAAACACTAGGATAAAGACAATGTCCTTTGGGTAAAGACTTAAGAGAGTATTAATAGAAAAATGTAAAAACCCTAAAATACAAAACGACAAGATAGAGAGATGGTTCAAGAATCCGGTTGGCTGAGTCGGAGCGTCTCTCTTCCTAATGTGTGTGTCGAGTTGGAGGTGTCATCCTCCTCTGGTGCTTGAGTCAGATGTCTTCTCGTCTATCACTCGTGGTTGAGTCAGAGCGCGTCCCATCAGCTTGCATTTGAGTCGCATGCTGGTGCATCTTCTTGGGAGAGCGTTCAAGTTGCATGCTGGTGCATCTTCCTAGGAGCGTGTCCAAGTCGCATGATAGTGCATCTTCTTGGGACCGCGTCCAAGTCGCATGCTGGTGCATCTTCCTAGGAGCGCATCTGAATTGAATGATGGAGATGGCGTTGCTTGAGTTGGAGACTCCTCCTTGGTTGCGCTTGAGTCGGAAGTCCCCAACAGGGCGGTGCTTGAGTCGGAAGCTCCAAACAACCCGGTGCTCGAGTCGGAGGTCACACTTGAGGTGGTGCTCGAGTTCGACGTCATATTCTTTATTGTGTGATTGAGTTGGATGGTTTGAGTCCTTTATTGTGCGCCTGAGTTGGATGCATGTCTCTGATTCCATTAGGTTTCAACAGTCTGATCATCTCCTAAACACATTTTAAGTCGCAGGCTAAACGTTCGGTCGAGTGGGAGGTAAGTCGATAGGTCTATCCTCCTCTTGAGTTGGCTGATCGAGTGAGAGGTTTCTTGAGACTGCATCACGTCTAGTCAAGTCGGCAACTGGTGCTTCTAAAGGTGTCGTCGAGTCAGCAATTTTATTGATAGGTATGGATGTATAAAATTCACTAAAATTTTGATAACTAACTAACCACCCATCTAATCGGCCTGATATCACCGGCATTGGAAAGCTAACTCAATTTCCCACAGGTTATATGTAGAGCTTTGAAGATGATTACCAACAGAAGATTTTCATTCGACACGTTCTTTGAGGGACTCGTCAGGAGTATGATCAAGTGCTATTTGGCAACGGTTGAGTGGGACGGTCGAGTACTTCCTCTTCACTTCTTGATTCTTCCAATCCTATTGTTTAGCTCCAAAAATAACGCCAGATCCTTCCTAAGTCTTTGAGAGCTCCAAAACACCTACTAACACTCCAAATGCACATATGCATGTAAATGATGATGCTACACAACATAAGTATGCAAAACATAGAAAAGGGACTGAAAATGGAGTGAAACTATGAATGAACTAAACTAATCGGATGAAAAATACATGCTGCAATGAGGTAAAATATAGACATATCAGGCGGACGAAGTTAATATTTGAGCAGGGACTGGAGGAGATAACCCTTGAAAAGATATTAATCTTGTGTTTTGGTCTCGAGAAAATATTTGAAAGAATGAACAAAAAATTGAATTAAAACCCTAAAATTGAAAAATAAATAGAGCTTATAAGAACCATAAACTCGGATACGAAATCAAAATTAGAATCCTAGAATCGATATAGATCAAAATCCTAAAATCGAATTAAATCAAAACTCTAAAATCAATTAAATCAAAATCCTAAAATCAAAATCCTAAAAATGAAATCAAAACCCTAAAAACGAAATGGAAACCCTAAACTCGAAATAAGAACCCTAAACTCGAAATTAGAACCCAAATCATCCCTAAAATTAAAATCAAAATCTGAAAGAGACAAGACTTTCTAACCTTTCAGATAGAGAGAAGATTGAGAGAAAGAGAGTAACCTAGAGATGGAGAGGAAAGGAGGAGAGTAACTGGAGATAGAGAGGATATGAGGAGAGTAACCAGAGAAGAGAGGAGATAGAGAGAAGAAAGAAGGCGAGTAACCGGAGAAGATAGAAGAGAGAAGGGCAATAACCGGAGAAGAGAGAGGAGGAAGAGTTAGGGTTCGTCGTTGAGCGGCAGCGGAGAGATCGAGGTTTGAGCTACGCTCAAACTAGGTTTTCTGTCTATATAGAAAAATATAGCGTCGCAAATCCCTCGAAAATTTTGCTACGGAATTGCTAGGGTCCCTCACAAAGGCCTCACAAAATTACAAAATATACTGTTTTATTTTTCCAAAAATTTACTCTCCCCCGGTGTTTAAAATTTTAGCGCATAAATTCATGAATTAAAATTTAGAAACCGTCAATTTTTCAAAAGTTTAGCGATAGAATTGCGAGGGAACGTAGCAAATCTCTAACAAACTTTTAGAGTTTAGAGTTATAATGTGTGTCAATATTTGGGACGAAACTTCTACGAATTATGAAAATTGCGATGGATTTGCGACATATTTGCGATTGATCTTGCAAATCTTGAATATCTATTTTAGAAGAACCATCAAAATAATTTAAAAACATTAGTCAAATTAATTTTCAAATATAATATAATGTTCAATGGTCTCATCATAGTTTTTTCAATCGTCGTACTCTTCAAAACTATCCGATTTTGTATCTTCCTCTGATCATTAGATATCATCTACTATACTTCCTTATGAATATAATCAACATATCTTGCATATGTACATTACATTGAGACAAATACATCTCCACATATTTGTGTTGCACTGCCCTATCTTCGACTATGAGTCTTGGATTCAACTTTTAAATCCTTAATATTAATGTAATTACCGAAACTAAATGTGTTGATTCACTTCATAGAGAAGTATAAAACATTTTAGATGGATCCAAAAGATATGTAAAATTCAACAAAAACAAATCTGTAGTTTTGTAAGTATTTATAAAAATAATTATTTCCGAATAATTTACCTTATGAACACTCAAATGTATTTCAAAATAATTTTATTAAATTTTGTAAATATTTATAAAAAAATATTTTCTCATTTTGTTATGAATTTCGCAATTCAATCGCATATCCATAACAACTTTGTTATGGATATTGTCTTTACAATTGTCGCAAGTTTGCGATAGATTTGCGAGGTATTTTACCTTCCTGTGAATTTGTTGTTAATGTCTAGCAAATGAGCACCAGATTTCCTAGGAGCTTTTCCCTCACAATTTTGCAAAGAATTTGCTAGATTTTTTTGGTTGGCATAGACGCCTGGCAAATCCAACTTAAATTTGTGAGAGATGTAATCCCTCGCAAGTGTTCCTTGCAATATAATTGTTTTCTTGTAGTGTAAATTACATTATGATTCTGGTATCGTGTTTAAACTTTCTCTACTAGATTGATAACTCTGGTTTGGTTGGTAGTCAAGACTTTGAGGACAAATTTATAAATATATATATATATATATATTGTATTTAATAAGTTATATTATAACTTCTTTTTGGTGTTAGTACTATGCACTACATGTTCACTGTTGCGTTTTATATTATGAAATAATTTTATTGTGTAATGTATTGAATATGAATGAAATTTGGATCATTTTATTAGTTTTGTAAATATTAAATATTCAAACAGAAGATATGAAAATTGGGGTATACCGTCTAAATACTTTATTCGTGGACTAGAATAAGTAATTTCTTACATGCATAATGAATCATCCCATCCCTAATTAAACAGGCCAATTAGAACCTAATTTAGTCGTAAAAGTTAAATGATACTTCATTAACCCAAGATATCATATATTGGGTTAATCAATAATATCGTCCATCATGTACCCTTTCAAACAGTGAATCAAATCAACTTTAAAACAAAAGGCAACGTAAGAGTCCAGATTAATTAAAAATATGTTAGTCTAGAAGGTAACTTAAAAATATGTTAGTTTATAAGGCATTTTATACATTGATCTAGTAACAAATATTTGGTTTTTGGTGTTTCTGTTATAGACTTATAGTTAAGATGAATTAGATGAATTTTTCTTTTGGGGTAAATAATAAATTTAGATGAATATATATATATATATATAAATATTTTGGTGGTAATCATAAATATAACTATATGGTTATATGTCAAATACTGAATCAAAATATATATGATATAAATGGTATACAACGAAAACGACATCGTGTTTCCAAACAGAAATTTTTAGGAATCATGTTTCTATGGTTTGTTTTCGTATTTCCATGAGTTTCTGCTTCCGAAATGTTTCTAAAACAGGTAACGGATCTTAAAAAAAGTTTTCATGCAACATAAAAAAAAAATATTTGGGATACCCACAAGTAAACTTGAAATTATTGGGTTTTTTTTTCGGGTTTACCGTCAGTACCTAAAACTCATTCGAATTTCTTTAGTTTGGGTTTTTTGTGGATGGGTTTATTTCGAGTTTGGGTCGGGTTAGGCTTTTTTACCCATCAGAACATCTCTAGGGTAATGAATTTATAATATGGTATGGGCCTTTTGGGGGCCATCTCATATAAATGGGCCGAATTTGATGTTGAAATGATCAAATTAGGGTTTTTTTTAGTGTGCTCAAACACTATATAAACACAAGCATCTCTTAAATTAGGGTTTTTCTTCTTTGCGGTGGTGTGAGAAAAACGGAAACAATGGTGAAGTTTCTGAAGCAGAACAAGGCGGTGATCCTCCTCCAAGGCCGTTACGCCGGGAAGAAGGCAGTGATTATCAAATCCTTCGATGACGGAAACAGCAGCCGCGGTTACGGACACTGTCTCGTAGTGGGACTGAAGAAGTATCCGAGCAAAGTCATCCGAAAGGATTCAGCGAAGAAGACGGCGAAGAAGTCTCGTGTCAAATGTTTCATCAAGCTCGTGAATTACCAGCATCTGATGCCTACTCGTTACACGCTCGATGTGGATCTGAAGGAAGTCGCGACTGTTGATGCTCTTCTGAGCAAGGATAAGAAGGTGACTGCTCTTAAGGAAGCTAAAGCTAAGCTCGAGGAGCGTTTCAAGACTGGGAAGAACAGGTGGTTCTTTACCAAGCTCAGGTTCTGAAGAGCCTTTGAAACTTTATCGTTTTTCGGATTTATAATTTACATTTTTGTTTTTAGTTCTATAGAATGAATGTGGATCATGGTGTTGTTAAGACGTTTTTGTTGGAATTGATTTCGAGGATTTGGTCTTTTGAATTGTGATCATCTTTTGCTATTTTGATTGCCTTAATCGTCTCTCGGTTTAGTATCTGAATTGATTACATTACATTGTGTGGAAATGTTGCTAAAGAGTGTGGTGTTAGTATTGAAATGGGTTTCTCTGATGATCTGTTTCCTTCAATCATGACCACTTCTTGATTATGAATCTAAGGATAAGCTTTTGTATTGTTTTACAGTCTTAGGTTTCTGCTTGATAAGTATTGTTTGTAGTTTATGTTCTTTAAATTCGTCTAGGAAGATACAGAGTCTCTGTAGAAGCATGTTTGAGTTTTCGACTGTTATAGATAGGTAGTGTTGTAACCAGTAACTGCATAAGAAGCTAGAGAGGTGATTTGAATCTTTCTTCAACCATGTTGTTTAGTTGTTAAAGATTGGAAACTAATTTCTTCCTTGGATATGAATTATAAACAAATTAGGAGATCATTGTGATGTGAGTGCAACCAAATTTGAGTGTAGTGGAACTGCCATTTTATCTGGACAGAGTAAGATAGGTAGGAGTGCCTATAAATTTCTGAAATTTGAGTGCAACCAAATCTCCTTGGACAAAAGTTATGCGACTCAATAGCAAAGCGAAATACCAACTATTTCCATCTCCTCTTAAACAAAACGACAATTGAATCTTCCTTCCCTATCCCAATACCTCCCTTATACCATTAATTGTTGAATCTTCTGTCCAGAGCCAAGATGAAAGCTAATCTTGTAACTAGCCTGCCTCATATTCACTACGTGTCATATGTACCCGTAAGATAACAAATCATTAGCCTTAAATTGACTAAAATGCAGGTATTTTATAATCTATTAGTCATCTTCCGGAACCAAAGTAGGAGTTTAGGTTGATTGTTATTGACGATCTTGATTAGCTTGTCTCTCACTTCATATTGTTCACTATGATATTTTTTTAACAGTTGTAATCATTTTAAATTGAATTTCAGGGAAGTTGTAATGAGGTGATGAAGAATTTTGTTTAAACATTAATCCATTGCTTATGACTTTTCTGAAATAGAACAAATATATAAGATGTTGAGCAAGGACATATTTTGTTTCTGTCAAAATATTAATATACAAATTTGTGTTAATAATTATATAAAGCTACATAACTAATATCATAATTGAGCAACTAGTTCAAAATGAATAATGTCTAAGAAATTTTACATTAAAAAAAAGTCTAAGTAACAATGTAAAAACTAACTAGATTACCGCGGAGCAAAATTATTTATAACTAAAATATTTAAATTATAAGTTGTATTTGTTTGTTAAATATGTTATAATTATATAATAATTGTGAAATAAACCATATAATATCGCAATATAATTTATTTTTTACATAATATTTATTTAATCAATTTAATTAGATATGTCTATTCTCTGATACCGACAGTGTTAACAAAATAATGAAATAATGTTTTACCCGTGTAACACCGAATTAATGATATTTTTTAATTTATATAAATATCGATAAAACCGACCCTGTCTCGAGATATTTTAACTCACACTATATCATCTTAATTTTTATTATGTATCTACAGTATAATATTTATCATATTTAATTTTTTAAAAGTTTTAAATATTTTCATATTTAATCTTTTAAAAATCTTTAAAATAAAAAATCAGAATAAACCAAATAAATTTTTTTAAAGTTCGAATACCTGATAAATCAAGTTTTCTACTCATTTGTATTCAGAATCATTTTGGTCTATTTTATAATATGACTACCATTGCCTAATTTTTTTAGACGAAGTGAGATATTGTACCCGTACTTTTTATTCATCTATTGAGTAATATATGTCCGTTTTTAAAATTTTGTATTACATCAAGGAAAAAATCACAATTTTTATTAACTAAATGTATTATAGAATAATTCAAGATAATTTAAATATAAATTCAAATAAAAATGAAACAGAATCATATATTTAGGTTTGAATGAGGTAGAAAGATTTCCTTATTTTTTAAATCTTACCTATAATTAATTTTAAAATTTTGGTAATTAATATTAAAGTTAATGCATTAAATGTAAAAACTTTCTAAAAAGTATTTTTGAGCAAAAACTGCTTCAAAAATACTAGTATAGATAACTAATTTTTTTAAAAATGGTCAAAGAAAGTTATTTTTTTGTTTTTTGCCAAAAAAGAAAGTTATTTTATGAAATTAATTTTGTATTCAACCTCTAATTAATTTTATGATAAGACTTTGAAAAAACAATAAATATTATTAACCCAAAATCTTGTTTGAGAGGACTAAAATTAAAAGATACCCCACATAAAGTCAGTTATCATCATATCAGACCTTATACTTTACATAAATTATCACTTTAGTCCTCAAATTAAAAACCGATTTAACCACAAAAACAAAACAAGTTTAAGCCAAAAACAAGAGAGATTTAGATTTAATTATAGAATATAAAAATAAATAAAAGTTGTCGTTTTTATAAACCAGAAAAGCTGCCCAACTTGTTCTTCTCTCGAACCCTAAACGAGCCGGGTCCATCTCAAAAAAATTCTCCCACATTGCATTCCTCCGTCGTCTTCAGATCCTTCCCCGCCGTTCCTTAAACTCTTCTTCTCCGGTCGATTCCACCTTCTTCTTCCCCGGAACCGAAGTCCTTGTACCGGAATTTCATCCAGTTTCTTTTGTTTACCGAACCGATTTGTCGCGTAACCAACCCGGTCACGAACCTGCAAACCAAAAAAGGTTCGTTCTTTGTTCGTTCTTACGAGATATGAATTATTCAAAACAAACTCGGAAATTTACGATTTTGCTGCACTGGGTTTATGAATTTTGCGTTTTTCAAAGCTCTTTCCTTGATGGGTCGATTCAATATAATCCGATTTGTATCGAATGAACGAAAATTTAACTTCTTTGTTACGAAATTTGCGAGCTTTATATTATATTATATGCAGCAGCTGAGTTCTTCTTATAAGTTGTGTGATCTCGTAATGTGGAGGATCTAGGGTTTTTGGAATCAGCAATGTGAATTGATGGGTTCTTTGTTTTGTGCGTGTTTTTTTTTATCTAGGATGGATTCGGATTTAGAGCCTGTAGCTCTTACACCTCAGAAACAAGACAGTGCGTGGAAGCACTGTGAAGTTTACAAATATGGGGACAGAGTTCAGATGAGATGTCTTTACTGTCGTAAGATGTTTAAAGGAGGTGGTATTACAAGGGTTAAGGAACATCTTGCTGGTAAGAAGGGACAAGGCACCATCTGTGATCAAGTCCCTGATGAGGTTCGTCTCTTCTTGCAGCAGTGTATTGATGGCACTGTGAGACGTCAGAGGAAGAGGCGTAAATCAAGTCCTGACCCCTTGCCTATAGCTTATTTCCCTCCTTGTGAAGCTGAAACTCAGGTTGTTGCTCCTTCTGATGTGGACAATGGTTTTAAATCGCCGAGTTCGGATGTGGTTGCTGGTCAAAGCACAGGGAGGACGAAGCAGAGAACTTACAGGAGTAGAAAGAATAATGCTTTTGAGAGGAATGATTTGGCTAATGTTGAGGTTGGTGTTGGGAACAGTATGAGTGACTTGCTTGGTCGAGATATGGACAATTTAATTCCTGTGGCTATTAGTAGCGTGAAGAACATTGTGCATCCGTCTTCGAAAGACCGGGAGAAAACAGTTCATATGGCCATGGGACGGCTTCTGTTTGATATTGGAGCTGATTTTGATGCGGCTAATTCTGCTAATTTCCAACCGTTTATGGATGAAATTGTTTCTGGAGGGTTTGGTGTTTCTATTCCCACTCGTGAAGACCTCAGAGGTTGGATTTTGAAGACTTGCGTAGAGGAAGTGAAGAAAGAGATTGATGAATGCAAGTCTCTGTGGAAAAAGACAGGCTGTTCTGTTCTAGTTCAGGAATTAAACTCCAACGAAGGCTGCCCTAAGATCCTCAAGTTTTTGGTTTACTGCCCGGAGAAAGTAGTGTTTCTGAAAACCGTTGATGCATCGGAGATATTAGATTCTGAGGATAAATTGTATGAGATACTTAAGGAGGTGGTTGAAGAGATAGGTGATACCAATGTTGTTCAAGTGATTACAAAATGTGAAGACCATTACGTCGCTGCTGGGAAAAGGTTGATGGATGTGTATCCTTCTTTGTACTGGGCTCCTTGTGCTGCAGACTGCATAGACAAGATGCTGGAAGGATTCGGAAAGATGGACTGGATAAGCGAAATTATCGAACAAGCTCGAACCGTCACAAGAATTATTTACAATCACAGTGGTGTTTTGAATCTGATGAGGAAGTTCACTTATGGCATTGATATTGTGCAACCAGGCTTTACCAGTTCGGCCACAAATTTTACAACAATGGCAAGAATTGCTGATCTAAAACCCCATTTACAGGCCATGGTTACTTCATCCGAGTGGAACGATTGTTCATATTCGAAGGAAGCAGGTGGATTAGCAATTACTGAGACTATCAATGATGAGGGTTTCTGGAAGGCATTAACATTGGCAAACTGTATAACTGCTCCTCTTTTGCGGGTTTTGAGGGTAGTTTGTTCTGAAAGGAAGCCTGCAATGGGGTATGTCTATGCAGCAGTATACAGAGCAAAAGAAGCAATTAAGACACATATGATACACAAGGAGGATTACACCATCTACTGGAAAATTATTGATAGGTGGTGGTTGCAACAACATCGTCTTCCTTTGCATGCAGCTGGTTTCTTTCTTAACCCAAAGTTCTTCTATAGCATTGACGAACAAATGCGTAGTGAGATCCATTTAGCTGTTGTTGATTGCATAGAGAAGTTGGTCCCTGACGTCAACATTCAAGATATAATCATTAAGGACATAAACTTATATAAGAATGCTCTTGGGATTTTCGCAAGGAACTTAGCAATCAGAGCTCGTGACACAATGCTTCCTGGTACACCAATATCTTTCTTATTTATTGAAATCTCATTAAGACTTCTTCATATGTGTTCAAGTGTATCGTATGTACTTAACTTGTTCTTTTTCTTTAGCTGAATGGTGGTCTACATATGGGGAAAGCTGTTTGAACCTGTCACGCTTTGCTATACGCATTCTGAGTCAGACATGCAGCTCATCGATTGGCTCAGGGAGAAACCTGCCACTAATCTCCCAAATATATGAAACAAAGAACTCCATTGAGCGACAACGGCTCAGTGATCTTGTATTTGTTCAGTATAACATGCGCCTCAGACGACTGTAAGTTTGAATTCTCTTACTCTTCTCGATTAGTAGACACAGTGTTTCTTCAAAACAGAACTTAACGGTTCTTTGTTTGTCTCCTCTAGGGGCAGCAGTGAAAACAGCGGAGATGACACTGTAGACCCGTTATCACACAGCAACAAGGAAGTTGTTGAAGACTGGGTTTCGAGAAACCAAGTTTGTATAGAAGGGAATGGAAGCTCAGACTGGAAGGCACTTGAGCCGATTAAGAGAACAGAAGAAGTAGCTGTTCTTATCGATGAAACAGAAGACTTGGGTTCAGGTAAAAGCTTCACATGCAAAATCTAGTTTCTGAGAATACATATGTTGTTGTCCCTATACATTGATTGGTGTGAGACAAGTTTGTAAAAAAGGGTTTTGAATGAAATGTGAACAGGTTTTGATGATGCTGAGATATACAAGTTGGAAAAGGAAGCTAGCTATGAAGGTGGTTATTCGGAGAATCTCTTCACTTGAACTTCGCCTCTCTCTCTCTGTAATCATCATAGGGTTTTAATTTGTGATTTCTCTTAGAGTTTGATTTGTATTATTAATAGAAGTCTTTACCGATTTAAGTTGTATCCCAGAAACTAATAATTACAGGATTCTTCTTCTTCTTCTTTTGATTGTTGGTGATTGAATTGTTGTTTGGACATAAGCTAATCTTGATTCTTAAAACGGATAAGTGAAGAAAAAAAAAAGACTTAAAATTCAGATACTATATAAAGAAGCCTTATCCTCAAGAGCCTTATCTTCACGTTTGGCCCTGAGAAGAGTAGAGATGGAAGGGATAAGCCATATTGCACTTCCTGTTCTAGGAATTGTCGCAGTCTCTGTTGTAACCTTCTATGCCGTTAGCTTCGCTGAGATCAGAGAGGTTAGTCATTATGAAACAAGTCCTTGATTTCTTTGAGTAGAGAGTGCTCGCTCATTAAGCAATCGTCTTTGGTGTCATTTTGGTTTTTTTATGTGGCAACATGGTCTTAATTAATTAACGTTATCCCTTAACAATGGATTTATGCAGAAATCGTTTAAAGATGTGTATGACTCAGAGAACAAAGACGGAGGAGGGTTCAAGACTTCTTTAAGTTCGAGGGAGAGAAGATCAAGAAGAGAAGCAAATAAAAAACGTCCTAAATCTTGATTTGCAAATGTCCCAGAGACCAAAATATATATCTTACATGTTTTCTAATCAGAGAGACTCTATTTTAATCAATGATACATTTGTTTTTCTGGGTTTATATACATTATCAAATCTGGAACATCTATGTTTTGTCCTAATGTTGTTACTGATGTAGCTGCCTTCTGGTCATGTGGCTTACTGTTTTTGCATCTTTGGTTTGGTCAGATATTGGTTCTGACTTCTGATCACATTTGCTAGAAAATTTGGATCTATTTTTTCTGAAAACGACTTCACCAACGTCTGGAACAAAAACCCTGATGCTTGGTAGAAGAACCCTGAAAAATATGTTGAGCAAGAGCTGACTCGTCGTCAAACTTTCGTCTCTTTGGCTTTGGTTCCACAGGTAAAGGCACAGCCAGAGGTGGTGCAGTCTTTGGCTCTGGTTCCTCAGGTAAAGGCACAGCCAGAGGTAGTGCAGGAGGAGGTTGTTTTAAAAGGGGTAGACTCTGATCACAAGCTCGACCAGGAATAGCCAGTTTAAAGCTGACGTGTGGTGGTGGGATGGGGACACCATCTATGTCAGCAAAACAGTCAAGAGAACTTACAAAATCATTCAAACAACCCATAGCCAAATCCAGTCCCTCTTGCTGGAAACGATCCACCCAATCGAAAAAACCCTCAAGAACGGTGTCCGCATCAAACTTTTTCCAAGGCAACAATACTCTGGAATAAAAGTCAACAAGCTGACTATAGAAATCAAACCTGCTACCACTGGTCGGATCCATAAACTCAAACTCTTGAGGTGTCTTCTTCTCAGCCACTCTAGTCATCAAAGCCCGCATAAATTCCACCCCATACCGCGCCTCAAACTGCGCCGTGACCTTAATAATACACGCCTCCTTGCGTGTGAAACACAACCCATCGTGAAACGTAGTAGTTGCATCATGTCTTAGAGGAGGTTCCCTAAAAGGATGAGGTTTAGGATCATCAAGATCGAGATCTACAAAATACTGATGAGTAGTAGCACCTCGAGTTCTCTTTGGAGGAGGCAGAACAAGGGTACCAGGCCCCCTTAGTATAGGTGGGATCATATTCATCAAAAGGTGTACAGGTGGTGGCATGACAACACGATACTCTTCATCATCAAAGTGAGCAAAACAGTCAACAACACCCACAAAGTCAAACAAAACCCTTTCCTCTTCCATCTCCAGGACTCGGAGAATCTCTAAAAACCTCTCAAGAACGCTTGCCGTACAAGCATCACTCTCTTCCATCTCTTTGTTACGCCTTAATACTCTGTGATACGCGTTAACCAACCCAGAGTAGAAATAGTACCTCCTATCAGATAGGAGCATAAACCCAAACTGACGGTTCAAAACCACTTCCTTCCGCAAACCTCGTATGAAATACATCCCAAACCTAGCCTCAAACTGCGCTGTGAGCATAATAGTACCAAGCTCCTTTGCAGGAAATCTAAATGTACGCAGAATATAAAAGGGTTCTTGTGCATCATCATCATCATCTACACAACAATCTTGATGATTCTGAGGGTTACAGAGCTGAGATCCCATAAACATTGAAAGGCGTTCAGGTGGTGGCAGGAGATAATCAAAGGAGGCACCATGCATGTGAGTAAAAAAGTCAAGACCACCAACAAACGCATGCAAATCAACGGTAGCCATCTCAACTCCGTCCTCCAGCTTCTCCAACTGAAGACGTTTTGAGAAAAACTCAAGTATCCCGGCGGTACAACCATCCTCAGTCCTCAACAGCTGATCAGAAGGCAGTAACACTCTGGAATAACGATACTCAATCAGATTGAAAAATCTTGACTTGTTGTTCCAACCATCATCAGTTGGCTTCAGAAACTCAAACAGAGGATTCATAACCACTTTCTTCATCAAATCACGACGAAACCGCGGTCCATACCGAGCCACAAACTGTGCTGTGAGCTTAATGACACCAAGCTCACTGAGTGTGATCTGGTTTTCAAAGAATTCATATTCACTAGATCGAGGTCTTGTTAGCTCAACAGGTTGCGCTTGAGTAGTAGTAGTAGTAAGGTGGTTAGATCCGAGTGGGTGCATCTCTGGATATTGGCGCATCATGGCTGAAAGGTATGCAGGTTCTACCACAATATGATTATAGTCTTCATCATCAAAGTGAGCAAAACGGTCAACACCACTGACAAAAGCATGCAAATCGATCAAAGCCATCACATCACCTTTCTCCAGCTTTTCCAACTGAAGAAGGTCGAAAAAAGCCGGAAAAAGACCACTATTAAATCTAGCATCATTGGATATGAGAGTTTCAGTGCAAGGCCTTAACACAGTAGCGTAGGCACGAACAAGGTCGTAATAGTAATCAAACCTGGTACTAGACCGCTCCAAAAACTCAAACTGGGGTTTGTAATAGCCCAGTTTCTCTCTCAAACCACGCAGAAAAAACCAGCCGTACCGCGCCACGAACTGCGCTGTGAGCTTAATAATACCAAACTCCTTCATTGACACGGCATCAGATTTTTTAGGATAACGAAAAGAGTGACACCGATAACGATGAGCAGTCAACAACGGGAAATATACTTCCTTGCGGTATTTGTTAAGCTTTTGCTTGTAGAATGGGTGACAAGGGTCTGAGTCACACAAAAAGCTGTAGTTTTTTCCATTAGAGTTTGTATCAATGAACATGAGCGTCTTCTCCAACTCCAATCCTTTTTGGGAAACCAAACGTGCAATTGTCTTGACAAAACTTTTGTTTTCTGGAACGGAATTCATTATTTAATCTGCGGCAGTGCCTACCCAAGAACGGCTATGGCAAACGGAGAGAGAACGAACGACTTGGAGAGATCTATTAAGGAAACGAAAAATATCTCAACCGAAGAACCACCCTAGGCTTTAGCTAAGGCATCTCTTTTTAAACCGCACTTAGAGACAGTGGGATAGCCAATGGGCCCGATAGAAGGAAGGCATCTTTCCTTTTTTTTTTTTTTTTTTGTTCACGATCGAGTCATGTGGTGAAAGAGAGCTCTGAGTAAAATAAGGAAATAAAGCTGGAACCTTTATTGAATTGTGCAAAGCTAGTGAGTGACAAACAATTCATAAGGAAAGATGACAGAACGTACAAAAACTTTTTTCATCAACATCAATAGACTCTCTGCTTCTTTATTTCTTGTGCTGAGCCTTGAGTTCTTTTACCTTCTTTTCAGTTTCCTTTAATGCTTTCCCGTAGATAGAAATCAACTGACAAAAATGATCAAGCAAAGCACAAGGCAGGAAGAAGAAGAAGAAGCAGAGTGTTTTAGAAAACTAGTCACAAGATTTTTTAGCAGAAAAATAAAGCCATAATACTGTCTCAAATATTATTACCTCGTCGATCTCTTCAGGTGAGATAATGAGTGGTGGAGACATCATAATGCTATCACCTGCAACACGGACTAACATACCTCGCTTCTGGCACTCAGCTCCAAAGTATGCGCCAACACCTGTTAACATCATTTGAATATGGTGAAGAGATTTAGTATGGTGATGAGTTTAGGAGAATGAGACTTTTTGTTTGGTCATGGGAGAGAGAGAGAGAGAGAGATTTTACTTACCCCATTCTGGTGGAAATGGTTCGTTTGGGGATTTGTTGTCTGCAAACTCAGTCCCAAGAATCAAACCTGTTCCTCTTATCTAGCAACCATCCCAAATGCCCTTAGTCAAATACTTCTAAAAGATAAAAACTGGTAAGTAAAAACCAAGAGAACTGGTGTACCTCTCCAATAATAGGACTACTAGAGGCAAAAGCTTTAAGACCATCTTGAAACCTTGGGGCAATTTTGGCGACATACTCTGGTATGTTCTTCTCCCTGTAATATAAAAATATGAAACGTCAAAAAAGTGTTGTAAGAATAGAAAAAGGAGAAACTTAAATCACCTGAGTGTCAGGTTCTGAGTTTATGGCAAATCACAATCTAAAAACTGGCTCACTTAAATTGAACGAGCAAAGTGACATAAGCTTACTTGTATATCTTTAATGCTTCAATTGCTACGGCACATGAAACTGGATGACCAGAATAAGTGAATCCATGCGAGAAAGCACCTGAATATATAAATAGTATTTAAGATCAGAACATTGGAATACTCCTACCACAGTGAGCATTTATTAGTTAACAAAAGTACCTAGCTTGTTGCTTTGGGAATAGATGACATCTGCCACTTCTTGACTCATAAGAATGGCTCCAATCGGCATATATGCTGAAGAGAGTGCCTGCATTTTAATAACATTTACAACATGTCAGGGAATTTTGCTAACAGAGATTAAAACAGCTTAGTGCTTGCAAAATCTCACCTTAGCTAAGGACACAAGATCTGGCTTAATGTTGTATTTGTCACAGCCAAACATTGTCCCGAGCCTTCCAAATGCACATATCACCTTAAAGGCCAAACAAAATGAAAAAAGGATAGTGATATAATTTTCTTGTTGATCGATTTTGGGGTCATGATCCTGTGTGTGGACTGATAGTTTCATAGGCACATACCTCATCAGCGATGAACAAGATATCATACTTCTTAACAACAGCTTGGATCTGCAACATAGAAAGAGAAATTGGAATGGCAATATGAGCGCAATATCACATCCACAAAGATCTAACCACTAAACCACATAATCATTCTAGTGGTACTTAATACAAACAACGTTTCAAAAAATGACCTTTTCAAAGTAGGTAGCAGGTGGAGGTATCACACCCCCAGCACCCATGACTGGCTCAGCAATAAAAGCACCAATCTAGTAAAAAGACATTTCTGTTAGCTTGAAATACAAAAATCATCTTTAATCCATAAAGACTGAAATTCACGTAAGATATTATTGAATGTTTACAGTTTCTGGCCCCTCTTTGATGATAAGATCCTCTAAATTTTTGGCTAATCTGGTTGAGAAGTCCTCTTCCGATTCGCCTGCACAAACAATTCCAAGGTTAAACTAAAAATAATACTCTTCTTTTAAAATGGAAGCGAGAATCACTCATACCTGGAAGATGAAAACGCCAATAATGAGGGCAATCTGTGTGCAACACAAATGGTGCAGGTAAATCAAAATTTTGGTGCAGCGCTGGAAGGCTGGAACAACAGATAAAAGTTACTAGGGAAACAAAAGGAATCTTTACCACAGCTAAGAAGAATATCTGAGGAACTATATATATCTTACCCCGACAAACTTGCTGATATAAGAGTGGAGCCATGGTACCTGAAATCGTAACACCAAACTTATAAACACTTAAAAAGATCTTATTAAAACAGACAAACGAAAAATAGCAAGCAAATATCAATTCTCACGATTTATTTCTAGCGATAAACTTTTTCTTCTCGGGCCTTCCAAGTGCGTTATTGTAATACCAAACCAGCTTTACCTGCATTATACATACAAGAGATTTATAAACATCTCTTACAGGACAACAGGTTAGGAAATAAGAGATCAAGATACAGCGTTTAGTAATAGAAACCTGGGTATCGTTGGCCTCTGATCCACTGTTTGTAAAAAATGCTTTAGCCATCTTGTTGGCCGTGAACATGTCTAAAAGATCCTTAGCAAGGTCCTGTTTTAGCAGGAAAAATAGAACAGTGATTAAATTCTCTATGATTGGCATAAAGTCTACTGCCCTGAGTCTAAACAGCTCACATAAAGTAGCAGCAGACTGTAGAAAACATCATAATAATGGCACCGAAAGGAAAAGTCTGAGTACCAGAGAAGGTTTAGTAGTACGGTTCCAAAATGAGTGATAAAATGGCAAGGTCTTCAACTGCTCAACAGCTGCAGAAACAAGCCGTTGCTCATTTCCTCCTGCAAAATTTTGAGTATCAATGAGAGACTGAATCACTGACATAATGGTAACACCTGCACACAGAGAAACATCAAGAAATGGTAGTAATAGAAGGAAGAATACCTAAGGCAGTACACCAGAGACCAGCGAGAGAATCAAGATACTTTTTACCATTGTCATCATACACATAACTTCCCTGTAAGAAGAATGCCTCACTATTACATAACTGTTTGAATCAACATTTTGATATGATGACGTATTGATATGTACCTCAGACTTAGCAATGATCAAGGGATGTACATCAGCACTCTGCCATCCAGCAGTAAAAGGTGCAAGCATATCATGCCCCTTAGACCTGCTCTTAAGCAAAACACAATTTCCACTATTCATATCTCGTTGAACCTAAAGAAAGCCTTTAGTTTTCAACACTCAAGCATCATAAAAATCACTCACCCAACTACGTTTTGCTTCTCAGGTGATGCCTCTGTAGTGAAGATCCTCCTAGAAGTAGAGTTCCCAGAAATGCATGTTGCATACCTACTGTGCAAATTAACCTGCCATGAGAAAAGAGAGAGAGAGAGATCTTAGCACTGATGTTTAAAAGCTATATGAATCACATCACTATTATAAAACACTATTCACCACAAGAAAATTTTGGTTTCACATTTATATAAAAATATAATATTTGAAAACCTTGTACCATGATTACTGGAGAATCCTAAACAGTATATACCCAAAAAGATATGACCTTTTTTTATATATTGATCCAGGTTAATCACTTTGTGTTTTGAAAACTTAAAAAAAAAAAAAAAAACACTTTTTTTTTTATCACCCACACAAGTTTTTTCGCATTTCAATGTTATTCTGAATCTTGATCTACTAAGCGCGACGAAGATGGAAACGACAAAATCGAGTTAAAGAAGTTGAAGAAACCTGAGTGGTACGGGCCAAGCGTCGGAGGCTGTTGATGACAACCATATTTTGAAAGATCGAAGGAGAGAGTATGAAGAATCCTGGAGAGCTGAGATTGGTTAAAAACAGAGATGATGATGATGGCGTTATGAATCAATATAAAATATCTCTTTGAGTTCCATTTGATTTTGTTCAGTGACGTGTCATTGAGTCATTTTATTATAATGTTCCTTTATTTTTTGGTTTTATTTTATACAAATCAATTTATGTAGATGCTCTTCTTCATTTAGCCAACTAGGCTAGGCGGCCAACTAGAAATATATTTATCCCAAGTTTGACTATTTTCATTTTTGTTTGGTATAACTAAAGAAGTAATATTAAATGTTACGTTAACATAACATAATATTTGAACATGTCTAACAGAAGTAGGAGAAATATATATTTAGATTAGCTCCGAGAGTTTGGATTTTTAGTTCAGATCGGATCGGATTTTTCGGATTTATAATTCTAAAATCCATTCGGATATTTTCAAATTTCGGATTCGGATTAGTTTGGATCGGATTTTTCGGGTTCGGATTCGGTTATCCAAATTACTCAAAAATCTAAAATTTTGTATTCCAAATCTATTCAAACTACTTGAAATGAACCAAAATATCTAAAAATTATGTTTACTTTTTTACCTAAATATACTTAAAAATAGTTGTAATACATGAAAATAGTTAAAATATCCAAAAAGTTAAACTTTTAGACACCTAAGTTATTACAACTTGTAAGTATTACCAAGATATTATTACTGTATTTATATTTTGGGCATATTCGGATATCCATCGAATTTCGGTTCGGAGCGGGTTCGAATTCGGATTTTTGGATCCTTAAATTTAGAATCCGTTCGGATATTTCGAAATTTTCGGTTCGGATCGAATCAGATTTTTAGTCTCGGATTCGGATCGGTTTTTTCGGATTCGGATAATATGCCCAGACCTAATTTAGACCATCGTTATCCGAGCACCGCTTCTGATTTATCAAAATAATATATTTTAATTACTTTTTTAAAAATATAATTATTTATTTAAATAATAAATCTTGGAAAAAAGAATCAGCCTATCAAAACCTGCCACATGTGTTGATTGTGAAGAGAATCGGTTCTTCAAATTCTATATGAAGAAGCGTTGCTTATCTTTTACCTTCCTTTATTATTATTTTATTATTACTTTTTAATTTTTTGTTAAGAGTATTTCTAAAAGAACTACTACTAATCATGCCATTATATATTCTAATTTTAATAGAGATAATCTTTTTATAGAATATTAATGTAAACAACAAGAACATAATGATCACATTATAATATAGGGATATATGCACAAACTACCTTTACATTTTTGCAATTAGTTAGACACATTACTTTAGTTTTTTTTCCTTACATCATTAAATTATTAAAAAATTAACGCTTAATTTTTTTAGTAACATATTATTTTATTTATATCTTATTTTAAAATTTTAATATCAAAACATCGTTCATAATTTATAATAATACTTAATTTACCAAATATAATGGTTTTTTGATAAAAGTACATACTTAAAATTTGAAGATATATAGAGTGGCAAGTTTGGTTAATTCACCCTTATTCACCACCACAATAATTTATCTAATTTTTCAAAGAAATTATTAGACTACCTACTGAAAAAAATAGTCCTAAATATGTAAAACAATACAAAATTAGTCACAATGTCACATCATAGAATAGATGACAACACATCACATAAGATCAAAAAAAAAAAAAAAAAATTTGGCTTCATCCAAATATCAGAGTGCAAGAAGAGAAAGAACCTTTATTATTTTTAAACTTACGATATACATTAATGCATGCATTAATTAAAAGGAATAGAGAACTTAAAAGAAACATACAATACAGTAAATAAACTGCTTGCCGTTTTACATGTCAATAAACGCTGAAGCATAAAGCACGCGTACGGCGTGCAATCTAATCTATTATATCATTCAATCAATCGTATCTGAGGAAGAGGGAAACGAAACGATAATTAAAAAAAATCCAATTTTTAATTAAGCTAAGTCAATCAATTTGATTCAATTCCAATTCCTATCTATCTATCTGTAACATTTTTTTTGTCACACACATAGCTTAGAGAGAGAAAAAAAAAGAATGGACTTTTTTGGTATAGAGAGAGAAAAAGTAAGCGAGAAAGACGCTCAGTGATAGGACTGATAAAGATCAAGAAGACCACACTCACCACCACACTCTCTAAAGATCCGATCTTTTTACTTCTCCGTCGGTAAAAGTTTTTGAATTTTCCCTTCTCGATGTTGTCTCTTCGTTTCTCGGTCTTCCAAAGTTTGCTTTTTTTTTTTTTGTTTGTTAGTGTTCATTACTAAAATTCTTGGTAGTGGATTTTCTGAGTGACTCAATTGAAGTTTCCTTTTTTTGTTTCTGGGTGTATGTATATGTGTATGTGTGTGGTGTTTAACTGCTTATTAGTACTCTACCCTGCAATCAAAGCTTTTTTACTTTACTGATTGAATAATTCAGTAGCTAATTTCGCAACCTTGTAGGTTTGTTTATACAATGGGTGCTTCAGGGAGATGGATTAAAGCTTTGGTTGGTTTTAAGAAATCTGATAAGTCTAAGTCTTCAAAGAAGGATGAAAATGTGAGTACTTTATGTTTAATTGATTACAAGTGTGTCTCTTTCTATCTTTGATTATATATGCCAATGTTGTTGGTTCATGTCTGTATTTGCATTATATATTTGTTTAACTGATGGAAGGTGAAGGTGGCGTCCAAGAGTAGGTTTGGGAGAAAGAATTCAGTTGATTTCGATTTTGAAAAGTTTCAAGATGGATTTGAAGATTCCAATACGCGTAGTAGCATGATAGATACTGGGGTGTCTACATCAACTTCACTACAGTCGTATGGGAATACAGCTTATGAAGAACAAAGTAGGGAACATCAAGCTGCAACGCGTATTCAAACAGCTTATCGAGGATTTCTGGTATCAATTTTCCTTATGGAGTTGAACTTTTTTGTTTCCTTACGGTCTTCTTCATGGCATGCTTTACTTATGGTTTACTAATAATGATATAGATTATGTCCTAAAGGGCTTATTACAGATTTATGCATGCTTTACATATGGTTTACTTGTTTTATTGTGATCTATATAATCTCTTAGCCTTCATTTCTATATACCATTGAGTGGACTGAATAAAAAAAATAAAATGTTTCTTAGGCTAGAAGGGCTTTACGAGCATTGAAGGGATTGGTTAGACTTCAAGCACTTGTTAGAGGGCACGCTGTGAGAAAACAAGCTGCTGTAACGCTTCGATGCATGCAAGCATTGGTAAGAGTTCAGGCTCGTGTACGCGCAAGACGTGTCCGTCTCGCCTTGGAATTGGATAGTGAAACGGGTCAGCAGACACTTCAGCAACGGCTAGCTGATGAATCCCGAGTTCGAGAAATAGAGGTGATGGTCACTTGTCTTAGTTATCTACAGAATTTGTATTTGTTTGTTTTGTGGTTAACATAACTATTTGTTACCATATCTCAGGAAGGTTGGTGCGACAGCATTGGATCTGTTGAACAAATCCAAGCCAAGCTGCTAAAGAGGCAGGAAGCTGCAGCTAAGCGTGAGAGGGCTATGGCATATGCTTTGACTCACCAGGTTACTCACAACCACTATTCTAGTTGAGAAGTAATTGTTTAAATTTGTGCATAGCTTTCCCTATATTGTCAATCTGGTTCTCACTAGTTCTCTTTCTTAGGACCAATTCTTAGCCAATACACTTGCAAAACTGAAGCTGCCTACTTAAGTGTTCTTTTGTCTGGTTTTCTTCACTTTCTTCTGCAAAGTGTTCTTTTTGTGCTTGACCGTTTTGGTCTTTTTTCTTTCCGTATAAGTGTATCTAATTAACCTATGCGACCATTAATAACAGTGTCCGATGGTGTAGTTTCTTTGTGGTTGTAAAGGGATTTCTCTCTCACATATGATTGCTCTCTTGTAGTGGCAGGCAGGAACTCGGCAGTTATCTGCTCACAGTGGCTTTCAACCTGACAAAAACAACTGGGGATGGAACTGGTTGGAAAGATGGATGGCTGTTCGTCCATGGGAGAACCGGTTTCTTGACACTAACCTCAGGGATGATGCAAAATTAGGTGAAAACAATATTGATCAGTCTGAGAATGTGCCTAAAACACAGATGAAAAGTGCAAGCAAGATGCCAAACACTTCAAATCTTGTATCCGGTGTTTCAAGTCAGATGACCGGCCCATGTCAGTCAGATGGTACTTCTTCTTCTCCTGAAATATCTTCAAGCATTCCAGTGGTATCCAAGGCTAAGTCAAAGCCTGCTAAAGACGATCTTGCTGTAGAAGTTAACTCAAGACCTGGTGCTGGTCCAAGATCGCGCAGCAATCCAAAAGAAAGATCAAGAGAGCCAATTAGATCTTCAAAGGAACGCTTATCTCTGCCAAACAATGGTCAGTTTTCTTTCTCTACGCCTAGGAATTGTTTCGTTTTCCATTTTTATAACTGAGAGAATAGTCTAATCAACATGCTGATAGTGATAAGAGAATAAGGTTGCATTGGTCATAAAAGCACAAACCACAATTTAGATATTATGGTAGCTAAGTTTTAGTAAAACCCACAAATCTGATCTAAAAATCAATCTGTTTGTTCCCATGGTTCTTTAAGTCTAAATTGTGAATATTCTTGAACAGGAAAGAATTTAGGATCTCAGTCAGCTAAGGCCAACCGAGCGGGAAAACTCACACCAACCTCTCATAAAGTAGTTGAGGAAAAATCTGCCCAAAACCAGAGAAGACGTAACTCCGACCCGATAAAACAGAGGCTCGCATAGCCGTGTTAAGTTTGTATCTTGAAAACTGTCAGCCCAATCCCTCCTCCCATCGTTCTGTACATACACAGCTTCTGATGAACGGATAGAAAACAAAAAAAGAAAAGAGAAAAGACAAAGATCATGGGAGAAACAGAACATAATGGTTTCCAGATGAGAGAGTTGCTTGGTTTATCCATCAATCAAGAAGAGAAAGATGCTGTATTGGCGTCTCTCTCTGCCTTCATTGTTATTATTATTTATATTAGCCATCCTTTTCTTTTTGTCCATGGTTCTCTGGAGTTATTTTGGATTTCTTATATGGATGGGTAAGTAGTGTTATTGTACTTCAGTTATATGAGCTTTCTCAAGGTGTACATTCGTCAGACCTTTGCAGTTTTTGCTGGGAGTGGCCCTCTCAATGTGATTATATAGTACGATGTCTTGTATACGTTTTATATTTGAAAGAGTGATGAAATTTTATCATAGAATGGTTTTCTTAAGTGAACAATTTCTAGACATGAAAGTGCAGCGCACAAAATGTCAACATATACATGAGAGTTTCTCTGGAAGAATCAAAAGTGTGGACATTTCGGATTTCTGAGTTTACAAGAAGCTCACATCCATGGAAGAAAACTATTCTACTCTAACAGCGAGAATGACCGCTAACTTCGCACAGATTCCAGTGACTCGAAGACTCAAAATTCAATCCTCAGAGGTCCAGCAACACAGCACAGAAGAACCCATTGATTTTGAGCCTCTTCAGGAATTGGGAAGGCGTTTTGTAGAAGATCAGAGCCTTTAAAGAAATACAAATCGGTGTATCTACTTGCTGTTAGAACCGGGTTGGGAGTTTGTCCCAAGACCTCCAGGGGTAAACACCGGAAGCTGGTTTGAGGTTGAACTCCTTCTGAATCTTGCATCACGATGAACTGTTGATGCCAATCTGTCTTGTACCTCTCTTACCGACCCCCTTCCACTTCTCGGGGTATCTCTAGCCGGAATATTAATCAGCGGGCCTCCATAGAAGATAGAATCACCTGTATATGTCAGTCTTCTCTCGGATTGGAGTAGAGGAAGAGGATCCCTTAGTGCTGTTGATCCAGAAGAAGAATCTTGAGATGGAAGAATGGGTCTCTGATTCTGTAAGTTGGCTGTTTGTGAGATTGGATTTAGCAGTCTGTTGCGGACCTCAGGTGTTGTAGTTACAGGAGCTGATACATATCTCCCAGCTTCTGGATCCCAAACAACTGATGTCTTTCTCACATCCCGCAGATGAGAAGTTGCAGGAGCAGAGAGAAATAGTGGATCAGCGTCGTTTCCTCTGTGCAACACCTTATCATCAAAAGTTGAGTGCAAGTTATGGGTTGTTGCAGTGAAGCGATGGCTAACTACTGTAGGATTTTGAGGGAGCGGAGCAAGTGTGACGGACTCGTGAACATGGCTTGGACTGCTAAGATTGCTCATACCATGGCTGCCTGTGTCATACTCATCCCGGCTACCTTGGCTTGGAGCAAACGAGTTTCTAGAAAGAGAGGACCTTAGATCATTGTTCCGTATCTCTTTACTTGCAGACATATGTGCATCTGTGCTTACACTACTGATGATACTAGCCGTGCCAATAGAACTAAGTTCATTATCCGGTAAATGGCGATTATCTATCGGTCTTAAGACAGATGATGATGCTCTGGCTCTGGCAGCTGCCTTTGCAGCTTCATTTGGGTCTAACTTTGCAAGCTTCCATGCATTACGTTTGACCGGTCTTTTCAGAGCCTTGGTGCCTCTCTCTGATCCAGGTGCATCTGGGTCTACGGTCGATGGTACCATGCGAGGGTCTAAGTGAGGAATGACTTCATCCTACATAGAGATAATGAGTAAAAATGGCAAGTCAATACCTGAACATAATCTCAGATTAAGCTATACATGTATGCCAACAATTCATACATTTCAAGTTTATACATAGGGATTGATCCCATGAATAACTAGACATCCAAATGATGTATATGAATTATATAACCCAACTATTGCAACCAAAACTCTAGTGAGTTTCACAAGAGGTAAGACATGCGATGAAACAAGAATAGTTGGATGTTTTGGAAAAGATAAAGTTACCTGATTATCAAACACTCTAGGTGGAGTGCACCAGACCCCCTTGTATGGTAGACCAAGAGAACTTCCACCACTAAAGCCGGTTGTGGCAGACCCGCTGGGAGAATAGAGCACATTCTGGATTTCTTCGTCAACAGATGCTCCATCTGGTACCTCGCTCATGGCTCTCATTGCCACAACATACTCATATGTTGTAATTCCCTGCCAGTGTTAAACAGAAGAGAAGTTCACAATGCTGCATTGTCAATGCCATCAGCGAGATATAAAAAAAAATTATAGATATAAGTTAAATACAATCGTTAGAGCTTCTTAATTAGGAAACAATTTAGGGAGAGTGGTTCAGATGGACATAATTCTGTCTGATAGAGGTGACATCAAGATATAAAGTAGTTAAACAAAAATAATCCAAGTTCAACCTCACTACTATGAAGAGCATGGATCTCTTGTGCTAGTCACTTCTATCTTTTTAAAAAGTCTTAACACGATATCGTAGGCGTACTGTAAGAAATTACGAGTGTTATGAGTGACTAATATCAGAAGTAGCTTCTTTCCCACTGACCTTTTTGATGAGGAGCATGTGGAAAAAGAGAAGTTCACCCAGCGGAAAACATGCCAGAATGGAAACAACAGTGCAAAGACCCTACATAATTAGCAGATGACATTAAGAACATTGACGACAGAAGCTAACCTAAAAGCAACGGTATAACACCAAGAATACACTTACAACAACTGCTGCGAAAGGTGCACGAGAGAAACTATTTCCAAGTCTATTGACAATTTCAGTTTCCATGCTCTTCTTATTAACAAATACACGCACTATAACTGCAATACCAATTGCTGCTTCCATAATGAGCTGAGGAGGGAATAAGCGTAACCTGTTAGCGGTTAAGTGAGAAATATGTAATAACAGATACGAGGTAAGGTATATACATACCCAGAGAAGACTGGCACTCATCAGAGAGACAAAAGTCATGTAGTTTTTACGCCCGACGCAATTGTTCAGCCACTGTAGCAATTATTACAACTATGTCATCGACTGAACCCATGAAAATCCAGCTAAATGTTCAGAAAAGGGCAACTGATTGCAAGAAAACAATAAAAATATCAGAAAGTTTACCTTGCAATGGTGGTCGAAACCATCAACACATTTATCACAACTCCTACAATGCTTGCTGAACTTGCGTACCTGTTAAACATACATAGTTCAGAACAAATATGCGTACACATGATAACCAAAATCTAAAGCAAAATCCTTTCCCTAGAGACTTTCTAAAACAGTTAAGTATTATCTACTGCTCATACAATATCAAGTTATATATTAAAGAGCACACAACCACGGGGACTTGACATAGCTTCATGAAGCTTGGAACCATGTTACTATACCTCAGAATTGCACAATGTACAAAAAAGAGCCTCTTCACTATTTCCTTGTTGGTCAGCCGTCTCTTCCTTTCTACGACAGTCTTCAAGAACAAAGACGAAACAGAAGATAGCCAGAGGATTATAGCAAGATTTCCTAGGAACAGATTCCACTCTTTGAGCATCTTCATCTCCTTCTCCTACAGAACCTTTCACACTAGAGTTTGCTGCAAAGTTAGAACTCTTGCTGACAACAGAAGGAGAGGGCTGCAACTGACTCCCAGTTTCATCAAAATCCCTGGACAAGGCACGAAGACCCATGCCATCTCCATTCACGCCTGAATCAAATATCGACATGATTCTTGGATCCGCAGGATTGATTGCAGTACACCGAACATACAAAACAAAAACAAGAATAGCCTACAACAACAACACACACATGATACATAGACGTTAAAGCTGTCAGATTCATAAAGGCATTAATATCAATATACAGCATTTTTAAGAAGGAAGCATTAACAAAACATACCACAGGAGAGTAAACACCAATCAAAACGTATTCCCAAATACGACCTCCAACGAAAGGGGCGAAGAAAGCATAGTAAGCCACCACCAACAAGCAAAACACAGTAATCGCTATCACCTAAGAGGAAAAATACACCAGAACCCAATTGAAATCAGAGCAATTCGTGACTATTTCGATTGAGAAGATACTAGAAACTAATTATGAAAAATTGAAGCTTTTTTTTACCTGAAGTGTGTGAGCAGGAAGTTGCCAACCGTGTTTCCTCACCATACCTTCTTCTCCAATAGCAAGAAACAATTAAGTCAATATAAAAAAAACCTAACTTTTCTGACAACGTCTCCGTCACGTTGCCGTCGCCACCGCTTGAAGCGATCAAGTGAAGAGTGTTGGTTTCTCCCGGAAAAAGAAAAGGGACTGAGAAAAGTTTGGTCTCTCTCTCTCTGTTACAACAGTCTTACTGTTTGGTTTAGTCAAATAATTAAAGTCGAAATTGTTTGACCTGACCTATTATTAGCAATTACGCATTAGTGTGGACTAATTATATTTATAGTTTTTTTTTTTCTTTCTTGTGTGAGGCATAATTAATTACTGTATGTACAAAAATTAAATAGAAGAAGTGATTCAAACTAGATATTGACTTATTTGTTTGTCGAAAGATATACTTCAATTAAATAGGGCTATTGGTTTTTGACTGAGCTATTTTTAAGAATTTTAGTTTGAATTCATAATGTAAGGTTTTCAATTGTTCATATTCTATTAGCTAATATAGTAATATGTAAAATTAGGAAATAAAAAATTTGATTATGAGAATTAAAAATATTACTTAATGAGTTTGTAGAATACAAAATTATATAAACCTGCCATACAAAAAGATTGCTTTTTTTTTTTTTTTTTGTAGTTTGTCGTAATATTTTTATTTCACCATTGTAAAAAACTTATAAAATTGGTATTTTTGATTTATAATATTAGATGTGATAGGTGATCATGTTTAAGCAAGATGGCGGTTGATAAAGAGACTAGTTGATATATATTAAATTATTCAAAAATTAAGTTGCTATAAACAGATTTTTATCTACCTTGATTCAATGTTAATATTGCTGATTTGGTATTTTTTTTTTTTTTTGACAACTTGCTGATTTGGTAATTGTTAGAGTGAAACCAATCAAAGCTGTAAAGACCGTTACATATATATAAGAATCACAAACTAAAATAGTAACAAAGTCAGTAATCGTAATAGTACAACAACTACAAGGGACCAAAACCAAACCAAAATTTAAAAGGAGCCTGCCTAATAAGTCTAGTCGACGACCTTTTATATATGGCCCCTATCTAATCTAATAGATGTAGTATAGTGTAGTAATCTCATCATGTCATTATTCACGCTTCCTCTCTAATGTTTAGGATCCAACGAGAAGTTGTGGCACGCGCAACGCGTGCGCCACAGTGTGTAAAAATTACGAACACAAAAAGTTGGTTTTAATTAATTTAAAAAATAATCAAAAATGAAAAGATATTATATTATTACCAAAAACATGGTGATGCATTGTGTTTAGACGACACAGAGAGAAGAAGAAAGAAACCCTAGAAAACTCAAAAGACGAACGAATCCGTGGATCTTCCGCCCACTCGCTTCTTCATATCGCGTGAACACCACTCACCAAATTTTTCTTCTCTTTTCTCTCCTCTTCTTCTTCTCTCTATCATCCCCCTTTTCGCAGATCGAAACGCCAACTCGCACCCGATTGGCGCGTGTCTTCTTCTTCTTCTTCTTCCTCGATTCATCTTCTTCTTCCTCCTCCCGGTTACAGAAAGAGAGGGACTTTTCTCAGTTTCTGTTCTTGATTCGTCTTTGTTTCGTATATCTTCTCTGTTTCGTACGAGGTAAATAGAAAAAAAAATCTCTTTTTTTGTTTTTGTTTTGTTCTATAGTGAATGAACCCACAAGAAATGATGTATTATACAGTGTTTTGATCAGTTTTTTTGGAATTTGATTTGACAATTCGTTTATGTTTTGATATACCCACTTAGAATTTAGCTCCAAGTTTGTTTTTTTTTTTAATTGTAATGAAACGTGTGATTTTGATGGATTCTTTGATTGTGTTATCTTGGATTTTGTCAATAAAACATTTGCAGTTGTTGTAGGAAACAGGGAAAATTTTCTTGTCATGGATATCGATCTTAGACTGCATTCAGGTGACCTTTGCAAGGGAGATGATGATGAGGATAGAGGACTTGATAATGTGTTACAGAATGAGCACAAACTCCATGATGCTGCTGCTGATGAAGAAGAAGATATTGATATTGGCAAAATTGAGGATGTTACTGTCGAGGTACATACTGATGACAGTCTTGGCATGAGTCTTCCAGCTGGGGATTTGGTTGACTACACTGAGGGTATGATGAACCTTGAGCCTCTCAATGGTATGGAGTTTGAGTCTCACGGTGAAGCGTATTCGTTTTACCAGGAGTATTCTCGAGCTATTGGCTTCAACACTGCGATACAGAATAGTCGTCGGTCGAAAACTACTAGAGAGTTTATTGATGCCAAGTTTGCTTGCTCTAGGTATGGTACTAAAAGAGAATATGACAAATCTTTTAATAGGCCACGAGCTAGGCAGAGCAAGCAAGATCCAGATAATATGGCTGGTCGGCGAACGTGTGCAAAAACTGACTGCAAAGCTAGTATGCATGTTAAGAGAAGGCCTGACGGGAAATGGGTTATTCACAGCTTTGTGAGGGAGCATAATCATGAGCTTTTACCTGCACAAGCTGTCAGTGAACAGACTAGGAAGATATATGCTGCCATGGCTAAACAGTTTGCTGAATACAAAACTGTTATCAGCCTGAAAAGCGATTCAAAAAGTCCTTTTGAGAAAGGAAGGACTGTATCAGTGGAGACAGGGGATTTTAAAATCCTGCTTGACTTCTTGTCACGGATGCAAACTTTGAATTCCAACTTCTTCTATGCGGTAGATCTGGGTGATGATCAGCGAGTGAAGAATGTATTTTGGGTAGATGCAAAGAGCAGGCATAACTATGGCAGTTTTTGCGATGTTGTGTCTCTAGACACCACCTATGTGAGAAACAAGTACAAGATGCCACTTGCTATTTTTGTTGGAGTGAACCAGCACTACCAATATATGGTCCTTGGGTGTGCCTTAATATCCGATGAGAGTGCAGAAACATTTTCTTGGTTGATGGAAACTTGGCTGAGAGCGATGGGGGGACAAGCTCCAAAGGTTTTGATCACTGAGCTAGACGCTGTAATGAACACCATTGTTCCCGAAATCTTCCCCAATACACGACATTGCCTTTTTCTTTGGCATGTATTGATGAAGGTTTCTGAGAATCTCGGTCAAGTTATTAAGCAACATGATAATTTTATGCCAAAGTTTGAGAAATGCATCTATAAATCATGGAAAGATGAAGACTTTGCGAGAAAATGGTGGAAGAATCTTGCTAGATTCGGGCTCAAAGAAGATCAATGGATGCATTCTTTATATGAAGACCGCAAGAAATGGGCACCGACCTACATGACTGATGTTCTCTTGGCAGGGATGTCTACATCTCAAAGAGCTGATAGTATTAATGCTTTCTTTGACAAGTACATGCATAAGAAGACTAGTGTACAAGAATTTTTGAAACTATACGATACAATTTTGCAAGATAGATGTGAAGAAGAAGCGAAAGCTGATTCTGAAACGTGGAACAAACAGCCAGCAATGAAGTCTCCATCTCCATTTGAGAAGAGTGTTTCTGAAATCTATACTCCTGCAGTATTCAAAAAGTTCCAAATTGAAGTTTTGGGTGCAATTGCGTGTAGTCCCAGGGAGGAGGGCCGAGATGCCACATGCTCTACTTATAGAGTTCAGGATTTTGAAAACGATGAGTACTTTGTGGTAACATGGATCCCAGCGAAGGCTGAAGTCTCCTGCAACTGTCGTTTATTTGAGTATAAAGGCTATCTCTGCAGACACACTCTCAATGTTCTTCAATGTTGTCATCTTTCTTCAATCCCCTCGCAGTACATATTGAAACGGTGGACAAAAGATGCAAAAAGCCGGCATTTTTCAGGAGAACCTCAGCAGTTGCAGACTAGGCTTCTGCGGTATAATGATTTGTGCCAACGAGCATTAAAGCTGAATGAGGAGGCATCCTTCTCTCAAGAGAGTTACAATATTGCATTCGGTGCAATTGAAGGAGCTTTAGGAAACTGTGCTGGTATTAATACTTCTGGCAGAAGTCTTCCAGATGTGGTCACGTCACCAACTCAAGGTCTGATTTCTGTCGAGGAGGATAACCAGAGTAGAAATGCAAGCAAGACGAGCAAGAAAAAGAATCCTACTAAGAAAAGAAAAGTAATATCTAGTTTACTATCTCTCTATGCAGTCAGCTTAAGGTTTTTTGCTGGCTTTGTGTTTTTATGCTTTGCAAGTCTAATGATCCTGAATACTAATTCCAGGTGAACTCAGAGCCGGAGATTATGCCAGTAGCACCGCCAGAAAGCTTGCAGCAGATGGTCTGTCGTTGTTGACATGTCGTAGCAAGCCTCTTTAAAAATCAAGTCGCCTTAGTATTTCATATCTCAATTTTGTAATCGCAGGAAAAGCTGAGTTCAAGGGCAATTAGCATAGAAAGCTATTATGGAACACAGCAGAGCGTACAAGGAATGGTAGTAAAGCACAACATAAGTGCATTTTTATTCACTTATAGATTGAGATTTATGTATGTAGTATGTTCTGATATGTGTGTTTTACAGGTCCAGCTCAACTTAATGGCGCCAACTCGCGATAACTTCTATGTGAGTCAACAACCAATGCAAGGAATGGTATGAAATCGACCATGACATGTGTAAAAGTAGCTTCTGCTTTTTTTTTTCTTTCATTAACTTTGGATAAAAAAAAAAAATTCCGGCTGGTTTTCTGTAGCGACAGTTGAACTCGCTAGCAACAAGTTACGACAGTTACTACGGTGCTCAGCAAGGCATCCATGGACAGGTACCTTACCTATTTCTCATGTGCTTTCATGAACATTGTCAATCTTTTGACAAGCCTCCCAAAAAAGTACTTAAAAGTCTACTAATGCTCTTACTTTGTTGTTTCTTCTAGGGAGTAGATTTCTTCCGGCCTCCCAGTTTCCCTTACGATATCCGGGTAACTATTGCAGTTGTGTAATAAAAGATCACTCTTTTTCTTTTCCTATATGTATCAATTGGTCATATTTTTTTTCATGGTCATTACTGTGTAGGATGATCCTAATGTGAGGACAACGCAGTTGCATGAGGACGCGTCTAGACACTCGTAAACGAAATTATTAAGCATGACCACAAATCAAATCTTCAAGAGTCAGACTGTGGATGAAAGGATTTAAACCTCGGAGAACAAAAGCGCAACAAGCACTACAACAACGTGATCAGGTTCAGAACACAGGACACGAGTCAAAAGCTCTGTTTTATCTTCTCAAGTGTTAAGATAGGATGTTATTGTTTTTCTTTATAATCCCAGAGATTCGATTCTGTTAATATTGTTTGTATTAGTTCTGATGATCATATGTTTGATCATTGACTGTTCGATTTAAGAGGAGATGGAAACAGTGTTACGAGAATATTCTCTATTTGTAAACTCTTGTTGATTATTTTTTATTAAACTTGTATCATGTTATGTGGTATATCTTGATCCCCTAATCAATATAATTCTAAACCTCAACCGTACTAAATATAAATGAAATCTAAATCTAATCCAACCGTAAACATTAAATTCTAAATCCAAATCCATGTCGTAAATTTTGTTGGAACGCATAATCCAAACCCAAGACAAAGGAGAGAGGAATCTCCAAACTTCAATCTCGACGGTTGAGGTGTCGTTCTTTTAAAAGGAGTTAAGACTTAAGAGGTATTCCTAAGAACGGGTAGGAGGAGTTAAGAGGTATTCCTAAGAACTGGTTCATTGCGTGGTACTCCAGCACTCTCTAATTAGCAGTTGTACTAGCTCATTTCCATAATAACAGAGCATTACTATTATACATTTCAACTCCTATTGATTCTTGATCTTAAATCCTTCTTTTTAATGATTCATCAACTGAAAAACACACAAATATACTTACAATGTAAATCTTAACAGACACAACTTTTTCACACAATAAAAACATACACAACTTTTTCACACAATAAAAACATACACAACTAACTATCTCTGTAACAAGGTGGAAAAAGTTTGGTGTCATTGTGTAGAGAAAAAAAAACAAAAAGTAGGGCTAGAAACGAAACTGCAAATGAGCGTTAAGATGACTATTTGGAATTGTATTTTTATTTTTCTAATAGAATCTACATTTCTGTTAAAAATTATGACCTCCATGATTCACTTTTTTGGCTCTGCTGGCTCAGCCTGGACACTAATACCGTTACCCGTATTCGACCCATTACTCGGCTCGTACTTGTTCTGAAAAAAAGGTACCTGCAACCTTAGGGACGAGTAAAGGGTATTATAATTATATTGCCCGTGAGTAAGAGACGAGTATAGGGTATTAGTTTAGTTTTCAATACCCGTCCCGTTACTCGTCCCTTTACCCATTTTGTTACCTGACCCGTAAATAGCCGTTAATATTTTATATTATTATTATATATCATTCATTTATAAATATATTCTATAGTTTGAATTAAAGTCTAAGTTCAATTTGGGAGATGTTAAATATATTATTGATTAATTTCACTTCATGTTATTTGTATATTTGTTCGTGATATTGATATTTTGTATTACGCTTATGTTTAGGTAAGGAAAGAGAATCGAAATTGTTAGGAAATTACACGGCAGCTTACGGAAGAAAGGCAACATGAAATTATAAGCTTTTATTTTTAAAGTTTGTAATTTTATAATTTTTGAGACTATGTTGCATTTTTCTTCTTTTATTGGATTTTTTATGAGTTTTTCCTTTTTCGGATTTTGAAATATGAAAATATGAAATTATTGACATTTATGAATTCTTTCTTTTGCGGTTATTGGCAGTTTTTTTACCGAGTACTCGTTTTTTCGGGTACCCGTTAAAAGGTCGGGTATTTAAAGGGTCAACTATTTTTTACCGGGTACCCATTTTTCCGGGTAACCGTTAAAGGGTCGGGTATTTAAAGGGTCGACTATTTTTTACCGGGTACCCGTTTTTGCGTGTACCGTTATTTAAGGGACGAGTACGAGTAATTTTTTTCTATTACCCGTTAGGGTCGGGTCGGGTAAAAGGTATCGAAAAATTCAAGGATACCCGTCCCGTGCCCAGCCCTACTGCTGGCTGAAAAGAATTACAAGTTTAATGAGTTTTTTTTTCCCTTCAAAACACTTAACCGGTTTTAAAATATCGATATGTTTTTTGTTATAATATAATTGAGGACAATCATATATATTTAGAGATAATTCTTAATATCAAACATTTAATTTATAAAATGTTAGACATTTAATTTAGATACATAATCCCAATATCAGAAGAAAACAAAACTTATAAAATGTATATTTGATAAACTCACACCAAGTTCATTTCATCATTCATATTATCTAAAATCTTGAGAATCAAATCAAACTCTATTTTGATAGGAATTTTTTAATTTAATCTATAATTCACTAAAATAATTAATAAATTTCATTACTCAAACTTGATAATAATAAACTCCCTTTGTCTCAACTAGATTGATGTTTTGACAGTTTCACATATATTTATTTATAAATTAATGTATAATTATATTTTGGTAGAGAAAATATACACTTTAGATAGTATGCCATGTGGAGAAAATATAAAGTAAAAAAAATCATTTCAATTTTTAATGTACAACATCAGTCTTTTAGAGACAAGAAAAAATTCTAAAACGTCAATCTATTAGAGATCGAGGGAGTAATATTTTTTAAAAATATAATAAAATAATATAATTATAGCTCACGAAGGAAAAAAAATAGTAACCTACAGTTTTATAATATCCTATGCCCTGCTCTTTTCCTTTAATTTCACAACTATTGTATTATGAGGTGTTATTGGTTTGTGATTTAAATAGAATATTAATAACTTTAAATGTTATGTAGAATTTGTTGTTATTCAATCAAGACTTTGTTAAACTCTGTTTGGTCTTATTAGTTTGTGATTTTTTAAAAGCCATTTAAATATGATTATTAGATTCAGAATTTTATAAAGTCAATATTTTGTGTTATTCAACTAAAAAATAATATAATTGTTAATAAATTCAATTATTATGTTATTAGTTTATAATTTTATTTGTTTTTCTTCATTAAATAAAATAATGAAAAATATTATTAAAATCAAAAGATTGTTTGGGATACTTTACAAAATTGTAGAAAAACTAATCAACAAGAAATTCGGAAGAAACAGTAAAGATCCCAGTGTACAGCAAGCTTCTGTGTAGCAAATTGGCTCAGCCCTAACCCAATTACCAAAACATCATCAACAACAAAAATTCAGATTCATATTCAAAAAATCTCATACCAAAATAAATAAATTAAAGAATCTATCTTTCTTTACTAAAACGTGAGAATCTCAGGCACCACGTCCCGTTCATATTTGTCATTGTAGAGGCTCGCATTAAAGAAGAATAAACCTTCCTCTCTCGGTAAAGGCCCAGGTTGCTCGCCGTCAATCCCAGGACAGAGGATGGCGTAGGTGCCTCACCATAATTCTCTTAACTTTGCCATAGTTTCCAGAGTTGAACCAAATCCCAAAATTTTTAAAACTTTCTAGCAAATTTTTAAAATCTTTCACTTATTCGCTATTTCTGATTTTATTGAAGTCGTCAAAATTCTTTAAATTAGAATCCAATAAAAATAAGGATAAAAGTTATAATATTCTCAAATTTATAAGAGTAAGCTACCGGTGCCTCATCATAATTTCTCCTAAATCTTGAAGATTAGCCATAGTTTCGGGAGTAGAACGAAATCTCAAAAATTTTAAAACTTTCTAGCAAATTTTTAAAATCATTCACTTATTCGCTAACTCTGATTTTATTGAAGTCGTCAAAATTCTTTAAATTAGAATCTAATTAAAATAAGGGTAAAAAATACAATATTCTTAAATTTATAAGAGTAAGCTACCGCTGTATCCAATAATTATTTTTAAAAAAATTTCGTTTTTCAGTACACTGTAATTACAAAACTGTTACAATTTTAGTACATAACAAACATGCATGGAAAGGGAAATTATGCTCTCCTTTTTTAACTATCTATTGTATATATTTGATAGATGCAGAATTCTTAATCTAGTTTCCTATTATACGTATAACCTATCACCACGACGTCAAATTAAATTATGGTTTTCTTTGAAATTTCTCATTAGCTTCCTCTTCGGTCGTCTCTTAATTCAAAAGTCACCTACCCCATTATATATATACTGCGTAAATGATACTTGTCAATTATGCAAAAACTAGTAGTAATTTCCTTAGTTTCTCATCACAGTGGATCTAAAGAATCATTATCTTAACTACTCAATATCCCCATAAGAGGGTTAAGAAAAGCATATATCATACTATACGTACTTGTACCTCATACGACATATCTTGAATTTCCTACGAAACTTATTATTAGCGAGACTTTTCTTTGCATCATATGGTTACATTTTAACCATTATTAGCTGCAAGTTCTTGAAACTTTATTTTACAATGACCTTATAATGTCTTGACTATCATAGAGATTATTCCTTAATAATCGGCTAATCATTTTCGCTGATTAAAAACAGTCTATGTAGACTTCCCATATGTTATGGGTTTTGAACGAAACAGTCAGTGTATCATATTTTATTTACGTCGATCGTTATTCAAATATTATACACATATGTATATTATAGTTTATAACAAATGTCATGTAAATCATTATTATTATCGTACGACAGTCGTTATTTTTAATTCATGCCATATAATACGACTACTACACTAACTCACTAAGCATATTAAGTATCTAGTGTGCTATATAAAACGGCTACTGCACTATTTAGCACTAACCAGGCAAGAGGCAACGTGATTGTGAATATCTTTAACGTTTCGTTTGGAAATCTATGCCGTCACCTTTGTGACGATTATATAAAGTGAGGGACTTGTTAAGTTTTTAATAAAAGAATACACACACAGTGAAATGGGCCAATGTCGTCAACTTGTTGAGAAAGTAGCCAATACCAAACTAAACTCTAGTTTATTGGTAAAATTCAACTAATTGTAATTTCGTAAGGTCAATTATTATTATTATTATTATTATAATTTATAGCGAATCATATTAAAACCATATCAATAAAAGTACCTATTACAAATATTTTTTTGTTTTTCCAATTAGGAGGAATGAAATGTAAAGCCAAAAAAAATAAACGGTCATGATTGATTTAGAATAGTCTTCCTTTGACTAAGTCTTAATCAAAAACACAATCAAATAAATATATAAAGAACTTAACCAAGGCAAATGCTTTTTTCTTTCTTACAATCCTTGAGAGTCTTGTCTTTAGACACAGAAATGGCTAACCCCAACGAGTGGTCTCAGTTCTACAGCACCAACCAAACCTTCTTCACAACTTCCACCACCGTTTCAACCGCTGTCACAACCACCACCACCGGTGGTGATACCACCTCTATAGACTCTCGTCTGAGTCCAGAAACTGGCCGTGTAACCAAGCCAGCACGTAGAAGATCCAGAGCCTCACGTAGAACACCAACAACGCTTCTCAACACCGACACTTCCAACTTCCGTGCCATGGTTCAGCAATACACTGGCGGTCCATCCGCTATGGCTTTCGGGTCTGGTAATACTACTTCTGGTTTCAGCCTCACTTCTTCGTCTGATCCATCCGCTGGATCTTCTCAACAAGTTCCTTGGCAATACAATTTCCAGCCTCACGCGCCGCTGCAACAGCAGCCTCAACGGCCTTATATGTTCTCGTTGAACAACGTGAACCCCATGGTCGGGTATAGTAACATGAACAACCCTAATACGGCGGTTTCGGGTATGTTTGGGACGGTGGATGGTTCTGTTCCGTCGTCTAAGGAGGCTACGAATAGTAATACTTCTTCTTCGAGGCTGCAATGAGAAAACGATTGGATTCTTTTTGAACTTTTTTTCTTTTTTTTTTTTTTTTGTTGTGGGTTTTCGCATAAAGGCAGAAATGTTAGGTACTGACTTTCTTTGTCATAGAATGAAAACTTTGACTTTGTTTTTTGTTTTTTTTTTTTTTTTTTTTTTGTATATTTCAGTTTTTAACTTTCATATTTGAGATTTATCTTTCTCTTAGGCTTTTAGCGTAAAATTAGAACAATAATGCTTGAATGCCAATACATCACATATACTAGAAATCAAATATTTTCACGTGTAAAGCTCTCTCACGTGCATGTGTAAAGAAAAATAGAATTGTCAAGTTTCTAGTCAAAGAATGCATATAAAACGTGCATAGAATGGAGAAAATAGCCAACTAGCTTAACTCCAACTTTTGTATTCTCAATGGATATACAGAATACATTCGAACATGAAACTAATGTTGGATGTAACTTTACCAAATTAGCGCAATAATTGAGAATATGAATCCTTTATAATTTATTTTTCTTATGGCACAAAATAAATAGTTTCATATCATCATATCATATGACTTGTCGAAAGGAGAAAACAGTGATTAGCCTATTCCCTTTCACAATTTGATCGGCTTATTTCTATATTGCCTACTTATTATCAATACAATTAAAGATTATTGAAGTATAGTGACGGATAACTTTCTTAAAGACCAGGATATAATCTAAAACAATAAAATATGGAGAAAAGTGTCTATTGGATCATATATATAGAAACCCGAACTTGCCTTTCGTTCGGAAACAAAGAGAATAGTGTTTTGGTGAAGGTAGGCTACCAACATGCCTAGATTCTTACGTTATCTTCTTCTTCTTCTTTCTTTCTCTAATTATTTTAGATCCGTAGCGTTAATATTAATTTTGATTGTAATTTGTAATTATGACTTAGACGGGTCTTTGACGTAGATCGATCGATGTAATATATAGAGTTTGGCTAATATACCAAAGCCTTTCATATTACAATGCATTCATAAGAGATAGCTTATAGTTGTAGTATTAGTATGTCTTTTAGATTTTTTTGTTTTTGTTTTTGGCATTTCTCTTTAGATTTTAGATGCTTACGATAAATCCATAAATTGTTATACGAAAGAGAATAATTTAGGCGTGTTTCTTTTAGACAAAAAAAAAAATTCTTATTATTTTATATACTTTTAGAAAAAAATAAATCCTATTATATGAAAGGGAATAATACATTGACGTATGACAAAAATGAGTGAGAAATGGTTTGGGAAGAGGGGATGAATCTAAAACACATTGTGGGTCCAATTTATATTCTGCCTAACAGTGAAATTTCACTTCTCTTTTATTTTCTTAATATACATTTTTTTAGCTCAATCACCACTTACAAAACATTTTAAAGATACTTTAGAATCTTTATCTTTATAGATTCCAATGTTTATATATATATATATATAAGTTATCATATCCTGTAAAATGAGTTTAATTAATTATATAGAGAAATTTCTTAGAAATAGAAATTTCGTTAAATTTAAGTGAGCAATATTCTGATAAATTATATTATTTTAGTGTTAGATGTAAATTTTAATTGAGTTTAGAAAATTTTTAAGTTACGAAAAGTTTTCTTAATCTTAAATTGGTGTTAGAATAATTAAACTAAAAAGATTGAACTTTCTAATATTCTTTCACCTACCAGTTTCTGTAGTAATATTTAAAATGTATTTACTTGTAGATAATTTGTTTTGTATGAGTTTATGTAGTGGTAGACTAGTGGTTGAGTTATAGTTTTTTAGATGATCATGTAAGTTTCAAACTCCATGCATATGGGTTTGACTATCAATTTGTCATATCTAAATGTAAATGACATATGTAAACCAAACTAAAAACTCGTATTTCACCACATAAAAATGTAATATATATATATATATATTTTTTTTTTTCATTTTTGAAATTTAAATCTATATATAGTTTAAATTTGGCCAATATTTTGCTGTTTATATAATCAATTTATATATGGCTTATTTTGATAAACCCAAAGCAAGTAAACTTATCAGCTTCAAGTTTTTAAATGAAATTTCAGGTTAACTTTTATTTACATTTGTTCTTTATTTTAAATTGTGAAAAATGAATATAATTATACTATTATAGTTTACAAGTGAAGAGGCTTAGTATATGAGAGCAAGGAAACTACAATGATGTTGGTTTTATCTACATCTCTTTCTTTCCCAGTTTCTCATCTGCTTTCTTCATGATCGCCTTGCAACTGTTTGCATGTATCAAACTGCACAATGGGTTTAAAATATCCATCTCCTATCTTATGTCTGGCTGAGTTTCGAATCCAGATATGACTAATGGTTTGTTAGAACAATTGCTGAAGACATTGATGAACAAGAATGTTTATGACCATAAAGATTTGCTTCAATGTGACCAACAAAAGAGCTTCAGAAAGCAACGAAATGAGAGTTTTGCGCGCTTACCCACTTTTAAGGCCTTGCCTCATCTCTTCCTTTTATCTCCATATTCTATGAGAGCTAAGGAGTTACTGGCATGCATCTTTCATTCGTCCAAATCCAAACTTGGAGTAACAGTTGGGATTGTTGTCAGATACGAATCGCCTCTCATATCTTTAGCCAAACCATCAATTACATCATAAATCTCACCAGACTGAGGATGCTCTTGATCTCTAGACACAAAACTGTTGACACTACCTGCAACATCAATCCCACTACGACCAACTTCTTTCCTTAAACCTTTTTCTCTCATTCCTCTCCTAACCTTATCAACACTCTTCCAGTTTTGTTCCTCAGCATACATATTCGAGAGCAAAACCTGATACCCGGAAAAGTTCTTTCCTTTATCTAATTCAGCTAACCTCTCTGAAACAGTTTCAGCAAGCTCAAGCTCACCGTGCAGTCTACAAGCCCCAAGTAGTGAACCCCATAGCTCAGCTACGTTACCTTCTTCACCAAGCTCTTTAACAAACTCATAGGCTTCATTGACTCGTCCAACTCTCCCCAACATGTCTGTAATGCAGCAATAGTGCTCACTTGAAGGCTGAATGTTATAAAGTTCTCTCATTTCCTCGAATATTTTGAGACCTTCGTCCACTTGACCTGAGTAGCTGCAAGCTGATAACACTGCAACAAAGGTGATAGCGTCGGGTTTGATTCCTGAATCTTGCATTGAGCAAAACAGCGAGATAGCTCTCTCTCCCATCCCATGTTGACCGTACCCCAATATCATTGTGGTGTATGTCACAGAGTTTCTCTCTTTCGTTTGAGAAAAGATGTTTTCTGCATACTTTATGGCTCCTGACTTTGAATACATATCAACTAACGCAGAAGCGACAAATACGTTATCATCCAAGTATTGCCTAATAGAATAACCATGGAGCTGTTTACCTAAGTCAACACTACCTATTTGGCTACAAGCAGGGAGAATTGATGCCACAGTTACAGCATTGGGTCGAATACTCTGTTCTAACATCTCCCTGAACACAACAAATGTTTCCTCTATGAATCCATTCTGAGTGTACCCGGAAATCATAGAATTCCAGGTAGCTTGGTCTCTTTCAGCATAACCACTTCTTTCAAAAAGTTTCTGTGATATCCTAATTAGACCTGCCTTAGCATACATGTCAATAAGGTAACTGTTCATTCCCTCGAACTGAATTCCATGCCTGATGAGAAAACCATGCGTCTGCTTCCCGATTTCCTTGTTTCTAAGATTTGATGCAGCTGAAAGCAAACAAGTCACGGTTATGTAATCAATCTTAAACCCTTGCTTCTGCATCTCGTAAACCAGCATCAATCCTTCATCATCTAAGCCATTTTGGACAAATGCAGAGATCATACTGTTCCACGATACAACATCTCTCTCTCGCATTGAATGAAAGACTCCAAATGACTCGTGCACAGAACCACACCTTGAGTACATCACCATCAACGAATTAAATATCACAATCGGTAGCTCTCGAAATTTTTTGCTTACAAAACCATGAAACTGCCTGCCTAGTTCCACTTGCTGCAGTGCTGAAACTGCACTCGCTGCCAAAAGAAACGTTACTTCATCAGACACTATCTCTTTCGATCCTACTGCTTCAAGAAAAAGCTCGATACTTTCAACCAGGAAATCGCTCTGAACATAGACCCCTATCATTGTATTCCACACCTCAATATTTCTCTCAACACAAGAATCAAATACTCTCCGTGATGATACAAAATCACCAAGCTCAGCATACATAGAAATAGCCGAACTAACCACAAACAAGTCCTTCACATATTCATCCCCTAATTTAAGCATCAAACCATAAAAGACATTAGCTTTCTTAATGCTTTTAGAAGTCGACACAGCAGGGAAAACATTGACAAAGCTAACAGGGCTCGGCTTTATCTCCATCCTCATCATTATAGAGAATTGCCTACATGCTTCAGCATTTCTCCCTGTTTTCACGTACCAAGAAATCAAAGTATTCCAAGCCACAACGTTCTTCCTACGCATATTATCGAAAACTTTACGGACCACATCATACTCATGAGATTCCAATTCACCACCAGGACCGTTCAAGCATGAAACATACATATTCATCAGAGAGTTATGCACAACCCTGCTTGAATTCTGTAAACAACGGATCAAATGACAATGCACAGCTTTACCAGCTTTCAAGTTCTTAGTCTCAGCACACGCCTTGAGTGTAGAAGAGTAAGTGTAAGGATCACATTTGGTGAAAGGTGAAGTCTTTTTCATCCGGGAATAGAAAAGAAGAGCTTCGTGTGGCAGATTGTTGCATATAAACCCGATGATGATGGTGTTCCAAAGAACAGTGGTTGGTTTAGGAATTGCGTCGAACAGTTGGCGTGCGAGTTGTGGGTTCCCATCTTGACAGATTTTGCTGAGACGGGAACGGATTGAAGGTGTTTGAGGAGTGAGGGTTGGTGGAGAAAAGGTGGAAGAAGGACGGGTTTGATTTTGAGACGGAGATTGTAGTGATAATGGTGGAGGTGGTGGTAGTGGTAGAGCTGATCCAGCCATTAACAAGGAGATGATGAAGAAGAAGGAAAAGGAAGAGCCTTTATTGGCTCTGTTCTCTCTATCTATATGTTTATCATCTTTTAAGGTTCAGTGATAACTGATAAGAGTTTGTTTTGTTAGTTTTTATTTTGATTTTTTAATATATTTTGTAATCTCCTTTTACAAAAATTCTCCTATATTAATATCAAATATTTTAGTAATTTAATATATATTTACAATATTTACAATCAATACATACAAAATATGATGGCAAAATTTTAGAATAATTGAAAATTCATAAGTTGGTATAAAACATCGTTATCACCCAAATAAATTTACTCAACCAAGCACGTATACAAATTAATGTTTTCATGTATGCAGGAAAACGATCTAAAAAATCCTACTAATTCGTCTTGTCGTGTCTAATTTCAACTGTTTGAATAAAGCTTTCTTCTATCTCCCTACTACTCCCTAGATAACATTGTTTGAATCAAGGACTTGACTGAATTTACAAGGAAAATAAAAGAAGCCCTGTCCTCTAATTTGGGCCTCTCGAATGGCGTATATAAAGCCATAAAGTGTAATATTAGTGGGCTTTAAGTTGTATCCTTTTATCAACGGCCTAATAGGTTGCTTTACTTCTTTGATTCGACCATTAAAATGTTTTCAAAGGGAAGTCTTTTAACCCTAACAAAATTTATTAACTACAAAACTAGATTTTAATGTGCAGTATATAACACATGAAATTTTTTTGTAATTTAGAAAAATTAATATTTTACGTTATACTTGTTTGTTAATTTTATTTAGTGTTTAAAATTATTTAATTGTATTTTGACTTTAAGACTTAACACGTGATACATCGTTAGACAACTTTTTGTAACATAAAAAATTAAATTTTAAGTTGTATTTGTTTATTTTATTTTGTGTTTAAAAATGTATAATTGTATTTTTGACTATTAATTATAAGATTTAACCGCAAAATAACGCATGAAATTTTATAAAAAAAAACTTTTTACATAATATGCTAATTTAATAAAACAGAGAATATTTTGGTTTCTGTAAATGATAAAACCGGTTGATAAATATTAATTAATATATAATATTTATTAAGTTGACATTGAACTAAAGATAATAGTATTGTTTTTATTATTGAAATCCAAAATATTCAAATCTCTTAATTTAAAAGGAAAACAGAAATTAATTGTAAAGATATTGTAGAAATATCTAGTTATTGCGATTTTAGTTATTTTTTTCATTAAAACATTTATTAAATCTTTTAGTTTAAAAGAAAAGAAAAATACTTAGGTTCACTCCTAGTTCACCTCCTCATTTTTCAACCAATCAGAGTCTTTTATATAATATTTGATTTAAAAAACAAATCAAAATTAAATTTTAAAACAAAACAAATTAAGCAAACAAATATTTTATATACTTTTAATAAAGAAAGTTAAATATTAGTTTAGTTTAGATTTTACAATTAAACAAGGTTATATATCGGTTTGGATTTATAAAAGAGAATTAGGACATAGATTTTACAATTAGAACGAGATTTTGTGGCGGTTTAGGTTTATAAATGAGGTGATTAGAGTTTATATTTTACAATTAGAACAAAAGTATATGTCGATTTGAGTTTACAAATAAGATTTAAAGTTTATATTTTTCAATTAAAACATCTCATTTGTAAAATCTAAACCAACATATAAATATTACCGATATATAACCTTGTTTGATTTATTTTTTAAATAGAATACTATATAAAAGATTCTGATTGGTTTAAAATCTAAACCAACATATAAATATTACCGATATATTATTTTCATATTAATAATTGAATTTTAATTTTAGAATAGCTTAATTAATTGATTTATAGAATATTACAAATTTAAAATTTAAAACCAAAAATAATTAATTAAAATACCATATATTAAACATAAATTAGAAAATAAATAACATAAATCATCCATCTTGCAAATCCATGAAACATAAATAAAGCAAAGCAGCTAAAAAACATTGTAAAACTAAGTCCATTGGCACCATTGTCCATTCCATGATCATATTTCTCTAACGTTGTTTCCACGGTTTGAATATCCACTGGCACCATCGTCCATTCCCTGATAAATATATATATATATATATATATATATATAATATAAAATGTGGGATATGAAATTTTAAATTAATATATGAATACTGTTTACTTCATTAGGATTAGGCAAACTTGGTAGGTCTGGGCATTCGGGTACCCGCTTGAATTCGGTTCGGGTATTTTGGGTTTTTGGGTCTAGAGGTATAGGATCCGTTCGGGTATTTCTAGATTTCGGATTCGGATTGGCTTCGACTCGAGAATTGCGGGTTTAGGTTCGGATTACCCAAAGTTCACAAAATTTAAAATTTTAGTATCTAATTTAGTCTAAATTGTTCAATAATATGCAATATATATGAATTAGAGTATTTTTTACCTAAATTTACTAATAAACAGTTTAAATACTTCAAATTATTGAAAATATCTAAAAATCTGAATATTTTGGATTCTTATATTATTAAAATTATAAATAAAATTATAAATATTACTAATATATTACATAATGTGGATATATTCGAATACCCGTTCGGATTTTGGTTCGGATCGGATACGGATTCGGATTTTCGGATTTAGAGATTTAGAACCCGTTTGGGTATTTTACAATTTCGGATACGGATTCGGATCGTTTTCTTTGGATCAGGTTCAGATCGGATCTTCGGATCCGGGTATTTTGTCCAGGCCTAAAACTTGGTGTGTTTGTCGAAGGTGGATTTGGTATGTTCTTAAAAGCTCCAGCAAAACTTGTAGTCCATGCTCGTGCCTAAATTAGTTTGATATATTAAATTATAAAGATACAAATTAAGGTAGAAAAACTAGCATTATATTAATACCTGATCAGGAGTGGAAGTACCAATTATTTGTTGGACGAAGCTAGTCAGTCCACTAACTTGGTCGGATAGTTCATTCACTTGTGTCTTGAGCCCAATGACCATTTCAGAATTTTCTATCTCAGCTCTAGTTGTACTAGAGCATCTTACTAATTTTGAAGGTGTGGGTCCACGACCAACACAACGTACTCGTCCTGAACGTTCTGGACCAAACATTTGAGCAAATTCATCATCCAAACTAGCTGCGACATTGTTTATCCTCTGTGGATTTTGACTCATCAAAGTTGTAAGTGATTCATAGAAAAAACAACCATATATATAGAAATATCATAATTAACTTGTGAACACTAAAACTATAAAAGCACATTTTAAACTAATCCCATGTGGTTGACAGATTAAAAAACTAACGGCATGTGTTTTTGCCTCCTCACTTACAAAGCTTCCATCAGGCTTCATGCGAGACTGAACAAAAAAATCTGCTCGACATGAAGTGTTTCCCGTCTTCATTTTATTTGTAAAAAATACATGCATAAACAATATACACTATGTTAATATTAATATACTACACAAGTTTTACTACACAAATAAGTTAATTACAATCTCATATCTTTTCCTTGAAAAGCTCTTTCTTCCAAATACATGAGGCATGGTATGTTTCTTTTGGTTCATTGTATTCCGCTCTTGCATTTTCTGAAAACTCACCATATTAAAAAAAAATTACTTGCATTTGATATAGTCTCAATCAAGTACAACTAGATATGGAACGAATATATAATACCTTCCACTTTTGCTCAAACCTCGTGTGAACCAAATTATACCATTGTTCTTCAAGAACATTAATGGGTTTATTCGCCACTGTTTCATCCTTAGTATCTTTTTTGTGATCTCCTAAAGACGTAGTTTCACATCCTTGCATCTGCTACCTAGTGCACTCATCACATATTTTTTTCTCATAGTGGGATCATTGAACCAGAATCTAGACTGAAATAACAGCACATACAACGAATCAATAGAGATCAAACTAAAAAATTATCTCAAAACATTGTTTAATGAAAAAAGAATTAATAGAAATCACTAGATGGAAGAAGTTACCTGAATTACATCCCATGCCTTATTTTTTTGTGATGACTCACACACCTCCAATCATTGTAGTCGATGGGGAGCAAATTCAAATCACTGCTTAATTGGCCTAACCATGATCCAAGTAAACCACCAGAGTCTCTGATTGGCTGTCCGTTTTCGTCGAAATGCACAATCACTTTGATGTTTTGAAATTTCCATACTTCTTTAGATGTCACCATTTTGCTGTCAATGTTTCCATCCGTATCTTGTTCATGAACAAATATAACATAATTAATTTGATTAATATATAGTGAATAAAATTAACAATTAAGGATACGGATGGAAAAATTTACAACTAAATATGATATAGACTCAATCAAGTCTACAACTAAATTAACTACACCTACTTAAAGTCTCTCGTCTACAAGTATTCCTAGGGATAATTCACCGTTTAAACAACAGATCCAAGAGCTATATATAAATGATTTAATAAAAAAGAATGTTCAGTGTTAATCAGAATTACCTATGACTTGTACTTTCCATTTGAAGCTTTTACATTCAGAAGCAAGTGGAGGAGGCATCGTGTAATCAGTTTCCAACTGTGATAAATCTTCAGGTGCTTAAGTCTCTGAATCCATCATCAATCGTAAACTAAAAATAAAATAAAAAACTTGTTAGACACTACAGAATATGTATCTAAGCGGGATCTAGAAAGAAGAAAAAAACAAGTTAACTCTACCAGATTTACGAGTACCTCTTATGTTTTTCTGCTAGCAGTTTCTACTAAATAGATTTGCCTTATAAACCCTAACTCTAATCATTTCGATATATAGTAAAACATAATAGTTTGGCGCTTGACACAAAATTTAAGTGGGCGGGATCTGAAATTTCGTTTTCGCCAAATATATTTTAATTTGAAGAGGTTTTATAAGTTCATGTTAAAGTTTTTTTTAAGGAAAAACTCGATTCTTGGTAAAGATAATGACATAAAAATGAATTAGCTTACTTTAATATGAGAAAATAACTAATTTAGTCCATGTTGAATAAATCGTCCTAGATTTAAGGAATAAGGTAGTTTGTTTAACAATTTGATAAGAATCAGATCCTATAATATTTTTGTATTAAATTCTCGATCATTGTATTTATATCTCAACTTTTCTCTCAGTTCCTCTCACCATTCTATCTGCAAATTCTGAAAAAATTATGTAAGTCTTCTTCTATTTGATCATAGGAACCACTAATGATTAATGTGTCTATCACGTTTATGCGATCCTTCATTATTTTATATTAGAGAAATTGTTTTTATATGCAGATTTTCAAAACAATTTATAATAAATTATATCTACGATAGTGGTGAAAAGATTATGTTCTGTTTTTATATATTTAGTGTAGGGTAGGATTGCTATGTTTTTCTAGTATGTTTGATGTTTTGTACTGGTATTGACATATGGCCATTTGATGTATATAGGAAAATGAAACAAGAAAATGTGGACGAAGTAGAAGTTGTTTATGACTACCCGTTCCGTGGACTCCACTAGCCTCACTGCTAGTCGTTCAAACGGACCCCAAGCTGATCCTGCAGGGCATCGATTCAAACACATCACTGTGGATATCCCAATCCACCAGTAGGTTATTGGTGCGCTAGGCGTTCCTCGAACTCTGGACCTCACCTTTTAACAATTTTCCCACAGGACAAGTTGCCACCAATTGACAACCCGTCCCGTGGACCCGCTAGCCTCACTGCTAGCCGCCCAAATGGGCTCCAAGCTGGCCCTGCAAGGCATCGATCCTAACCCATCACTGTGGATTAGGATATCCACAGTGATGGGTTAGGATCGATGCCCTGCAGGGCCAGCTTGGGGTCCGTTTGGGCGGCTAGCAGTGAGGCTAGCGGGGTCCACATGACGGGTTGTCCCATTGTTCAAGAATCGGAGGAAAAGAACAAAGTTATAATTGAATTTGATTTGAACAAAACGTTTTTCTATGAAGATGGAGGAGAGTTTCACCCTGGAGATGGACTTGTTAAAGAAGTGGATAAAGTCCAACAAGAATTTGATTTAAACGAGAAGATGATTTGTTTTGCAGATGGGCACCTTCATCACAATAAAGAAACTAAAAAAGTGATAAGAGATATGCTAAGACTTCTCATGCCAAAATTTTTTTGATGAAAAATAAACTGTCTTTCAAGATTGAATAATAACTAGCTTTTGCTCAATCATATGTTGTAGCTCTCATGTCTATTTCTTACAATATAACTACCCAGAAGCTAAAACTTTAATCATTGGAAAGCATTGAGAGGTGACTTACCGGTGGGAGATAAATCTGGCAACAAGGGGGATAAACGCTGAGGCTAAATGCTCGTTCTATGGGCAAGAAAAATCTACTCTTCATCTCTTCTTCACTTGCGACTTCGCAACCCAGATTTGGACTATTAAATCAATCAAATAATTAGAATTCAAGCAATTAAATATCAGATCTAGAACTCTAAACACATTTGTAAAATAAATCAGTTCTCACTGCAAATATTATCTAAATTTAAAACCAGAAAATCCAAATCTCTTTGCAAAATTCAAGGTTAAAAATCAGCTTTAAAAACAAGTTTAGATTGTTCACAAAATTATTAAATCAAATCTCTTTGCAAGAAATAATTTTGTTCATCAAAAGGTTTAATCAGGAAAATTAATTATATTCTCATATCAATTTATTTTCCTAAGTTATTAATTCTAGGTGATCAATCAAGAATCAATATGAAGAACAACCTAAGATGAAGATCATAGAAGATAATGAATCCTAAAATTAACAGATCTAATAAACCATAAAACCCCTATGAAAACCCTAAACCTAACAAGCAAATTACTTAGACATATTTTATAAAGCACAAAACATCTTTCTGAATAATAAGCAATTGATATTAAGAAGTAAGGAAGGGAGTTCAAGATCTCTCTGCATATGAAATCAGATCTATCTCTCCAAAGCTCTCAATATCTCTTCTGGTTGCAGAATAAACTTAGGTCTAAACAATGACCATAAAAATCCTATAAATACTCTAAAATACGTCTTGGGCCTTAATTGTAAATAAGGAAAACTTGGGCAAATTTTGTAAATCTTCAAAAGCTTGTGGAGACAACTTCCGTTTGTCTTTGTGGCACCTGCATCGATCGATGCTGAGACTGCATCGGTCGATGCAATGTCTTGATCACGTCTCCAAGCTTCGTTGATCAGCCTTTATGCTTTGATTATGCTCCAAATCATCCTCTTTTAGCTCCTTTGTGTTCCATCCGTGCCAATGAGTATCTAAACCTATAAAGACTCAAAAACAACCTAGAAAACAAATCAAAAGACTCAAAAAGCACACTTATACCATGGTTAAAAACCACAAAAACCATGATAGATCAACTCCCCCAGACTTAGCCTTTGCTTGCCCTCAAGCAAAACAGAAACTTAGGCCTGTGAAAGAGGTTTGAAAACATGGAATTCACTCAACTGCAGGTAAATGTTTTTCGCACTCATCATCGCCTTGATCTTCAGAACTTACTTCTTAAACTTTTTCAATTGAACAACATCAACATTCCTTACTCAAATCCCACAATTCTCTGGAATCTCTAGTCTCACCTTTGTCATCTCATTAAATAAATTAAAGCAAGTACAAGTGAGTTCTTACCTTGGTGTATCCATCAGTGGCATATGGACTCTCTTCAGGCCAAGACATTCTTCATACATCTCCTTTCCTCTCCCTTTTCTCACTTCCATTTTTTTCTTTTTTTTATCAAAGGTGTAAGCGAATACCGGGGTCATTTGTAATTTACCTACCACTCACTTCCAAGTTTTGTGTGATCATTTGACTTAAGAGTAGAATAATGGGGTCACTGGTAATTTACATACCCCTCTAAACTGATCAAAATCATTTCATCTTTTATTTTATTCTCCTCTTTTTTTTTTTTTTTTTTTCTGATCATTCCTTTTTTTTTAAGTACTGAAGGGAAGAGAGAGGGGAGACATACTTTGAAAATTGCACTGTCTTGTATGGCCTGAAGAAGAAGTCTAGTCCACTGATTTCCAACTCCAAAGTAAGAGATTATGTCCGGTTAAAATCCTAAAAAAGTTGAGACAACGTTAGTTTGACCAGATATCTTTTGAATAAGAGCTTTCAGGATTGTTGATACAGCTCATAGCTTTTCCAAACTTCAGTTTTGAGATCAAACATAATCAAGATTCATAAGAGTGTTAGCCAAAGAACAGAAACCATTAGTTAGAGATCCTAATTCCAAAAAGAAAAATTTGAAAAAAAAAAATTGACTCAAAAATATGGTTTTGACTGACACAACTGAAACTAAGAAAGAAAAAGCAATTAGTTAGTAACTAGCCTCTCCCAGACTTAAACAATACTGTCCCCAGTGTTATCAATCCTAAGATTGACTAAGAAAGAAAAATCAAATTGAAAAAGTAGTAAACAAAGGAACCAGTTTCGTGTTACCAACGGTTAGCCTCTGTGTCGACCGATGCAAAGGTTGCATCGATCGTTGCAGAGCCAAATTGTGCGAAAATCCGACGTATCCTGTTAGTTGCATGTTAGTTGTGGTTCTCTCATGGATGTCAGCACTGTTAAGAATCACTCAAACACAACATTAAACGCAACATGATAGATAATGGTTCATAATGCAATACAAGTTTAATCTGAAACAAATGACAAACTGACTCAAAGTGAAAGAGAAAAAAGATAAAAGAAACCGTAAACAGAAGTAGGATCAACCCTCAGTTGGAGCGGCGAGGACGTTTCGGTCGTTGGCTGGTCGACATTGCTCCGAATCGATGAGCGAATGTGAGGATCGAGTAGAGGAGCAAAAACCCAGCAGATAGAGCCTTGAATTGTCGGATTTGGTGAAGAAACGAGGGAGATATGGTCGATCGAAGTTTTGTTCTTTCCGTTTTTATTTCAGACGAAAATGGCGAAAAAGACGAAGTGGGGAAGCTTAAGTCGCGAATTTAGGTTTAGTTGCATCGATCGATGCTGAGGTTGCATCGGTCGATGCAATTGTTGGGTCGATACAACTGGGCTCAGTCCGGTGCACCAAAATTCGATTTTCTCCAAACCCAAAAGCCCATTAAACTGCCGATCCATTAACACCATCGAGCTTTGCATCGACCGATGCGCCAGTTGTGTCAATCGATGCAGAGCCACTTCTGTTTTGTTTTCACGATTTCTGCATCACTTAAACTCAAAACTAAAAATTATTATGTTAGTAAATCCTAAAAATAAAAGAAAAAATAAAAATAAAAATAATTAAATCCTACCAGTGGGTTGCCTCCCACTCAGCACTTGTTTTAAGTCATTAGCTTGACTTGGCAGTGGATTAGGCAGAAGGTGCATCATCCAAACGCACAATGTGTCTGTCTGGGATCTTGGCTTCAGCCCAATAGTGTTTCACCCTCTGTCCATTGACAGTAAACTTCTCTCCCTTGGAGTTAAGCTGCACTATAGCTCCATAGGGGCGGACTTCTTGGATAGTGAATGATCCGGACCAGCGAGAATGAAGCTTTCCAGGAAACAACTTCAAGCGAGAGTTGTACAGAAGTACCTGATCATTAGGCTCAAAATTTCTGGAGATGATCTTCTTATCATGATAAGCTTTGGTTCTCTCCTTGTATAGCTTAGAGTTCTCAAATGCATGATGTCGAAACTCATCCAACTCATTCAGCTGAACCAACCTTCTCTTTGAAGCTGTCTTGACATCAAAATTCAACAATTTAACAGCCCAGGCTGCCTTGTGCTCTAACTCCACTGGAAGATGACATGCTTCCCCATAAAGCAGATGAAAAGGAGTAGTGCCAAGTGGTGTCTTATATGCAGTTCTGTAGACCCAAAGTGCATCATCAAGCTTCATAGCCCAATCCTTCCTTGTAACACCCACAGTTTTCTCCAGAATCTCCTTAATCTGCCTGTTGGAAACCTCAACTTGTCCACTAGTCTGAGGATGATATGGACTGGCTACTCTATGTTGAACTCCATACTTCTTCAACAACTTATCAAACACTTTATTGATAAAGTGCTTACCTCCATCACTGATGACAATCCGAGGCACTCCAAACCGTTGAAAGATAATGGTCTTAAACAGCTTAAGAACCACAGCAGAATCATTCTTGGGACTTGCAATAGCTTCTACCCACTTGGATACATAGTCAACAGCTACAAGGATGTAGTTGTTCTTGTAAGAAGAAGGGAATGGTCCCATAAAATCAATGCCCCAACAATCAAAAACTTCAACCTCAAGGATGAAATTTTGTGGCATCTCATGTCTCTTACTAAGATGTCCTCTTCTTTGACAAGCATCACATCTAGACACAAACTCATGAGCATCTTTAAACATTGTTGGCCACCAAAAGCCTGCTTGAAGAACTTTGGACACTGTCTTGAAGGTAGCAAAGTGTCCAGCATAATCTGATCCATGGCAATGAAATAACACATCAGGAACCTCAGTCTCAGCTAGACATCTCCTGTAAACTCCATCTGAACAATGCTTATACAAGTATGGCTCATCCCAATAGTATCTTCTAAGATCCCTCAAGAATTTCTTCTTAGCATATCCTGTAAACTTGTCTGGTTCCACCTCTGCAGCAAGGTAATTCGCGATATCAGCATACCACGGTTGATCAGTAGAAGTCACAGCAGCCACATTGTCATCAAACTCGTAACCAGATGATTCCTGAACCAAGCGTCGATCGATGCTTAGTGATGTATCGGTCGATGCAATCGCCAGGTCCTGTTCGTATCGAGATGCAGCATCGATCGATGCACCAGTTGTGTCGATCGATGCACCAGTTGTGTCGATCGATGCATGGCCAAGAGTCTGCAAAACTTCACGAGACAAAGTCGATTGAGAACCAATATCAACAAAGTAGACATTCTCTTCTGGCAGTGAATCATGAATTGGAACATCATCTTCTATCTTAATCCTGGATAAATGATCAGCTACTCCATTCTCAATCCCTTTCTTGTCCTTAACCTCAATGTCAAACTCTTGAAGAAGAAGAATCCATCTTAGCAACCTTGGCTTGGCATCCTTTTTCTGCATCAAGTATTTGAGTGCAGCATGATATGTATGAACTATTACCTTCGATCCAACCAAGTAAGAACGAAACTTCTCAAAAGCAAACACTACCGCTAGCAACTCCTTCTCTGTTGTTGCATAATTCCTTTGAGCATGATCAAGTGTTCTACTAGCATAGTATATAACATGAAGTTTTTTATCCTTCCTCTGTCCTAGCACTGCTCCCTCTGCAAAATCACTGGCATCACACATTACCACAAAAGGTAAATCCCAGTCTGGTGGTTGAACAATAGGAGCACTCACAAGCTCTTGCTTAATCCGTTCAAAAGCTAAACGACATTCATCAGTGAACTCAAACTTGACATCCTTGCATAGTAGAGCTGAAAGTGGTCTGGCTATCTTACTGAAATCCTTGATGAAACGTCTGTAGAAACCAGCATGTCCAAGAAAACTCCTTACCAACTTCACACTATCTGGGGGTTGGAGACTTGTCATCACTTCTATCTTACCGCGGTCCACTTCAATACCAGCCTCTGAAACTCTGTGACCAAGCACTATACCATCTCTAACCATAAAATGACATTTCTCCCAATTAAGAACTAAGTGCTTCTCCTCACATCTGGCTATCACTTTGCAAAGATTATCCAAACAGCTCTTGAATGAAGACCCATAAACATAAAAATCATCCATGAAAACTTCCATGTAATCTTCAATCATGTCTGTGAAGATGGACATCATACACCGCTGAAATGTCGCAAGAGCATTACAGAGACCAAAAGGCATTCTGCGATATGCAAAAGTACCATATGGACAAGTGAAGGTTGTCTTCTCCTGGTCATCGGGATGAATCGGAATCTGGAAAAACCCGGAGCAACCATCCAAAAAGCAGTAGTATGGATGGTTAGCTAACCTCTCAAGCATCTGGTCAATGAAGGGCAGCGGGAAGTGATCTTTCCTTGTTGCGGCATTCAGCTTTCTGTAATCAATGCACATCCGGTGTCCGGTGATAGTCCGTGTCGGAATCAGCTCATTCTTGTCATTCTTCACCACTGTAACTCCACCCTTCTTAGGAACAACATGAACTGGACTAACCCATTTGCTGTCAGAAATTGGGTAGATAATCCCGGCATTCAGCAATTTCATGATCTCCTTCTTCACAACATCTTGCAGGTTCGGATTTAGCCTCCTCTGATGCTCAATAGATGTCTTAGCTCCTTCTTCAAGATGAATCCTATGCATGCACAAGTCCGCAGAAATTCCTGCAATATCATGAAGAGAATAGCCAAGAGCTTTGTGAAACTTGCGCAGCTTGCTTAGCAGTAAAGTGAGCTCTGCGTTGTTTAAGGAAGCATTAACAATAACAGGATAGGAAGAATTCTCACCTAGAAATGCATACCTTAACCCTGCAGGAAATGGCTTGAGATCCAGCTTTGGAGCTTTCTCAAGGCTCCAATCTGACAGTTTCTCAGCTTGTGAAGAAGTACCAACCAATTCCTCTTGTGCAACCAACTTCTTCACTTGTTCATTAGCATCTAGTAGCTTGACATACCCAGCAGCAATTTCATCTAAATGCTCAGCTTCCTTAGCAGAAGCAACCAATGCTCTCTCAAGAGGATCTTCAGGATGCAGCTCTTCAAAATCTCTTCAGCAAGATTAGACAATGTATCCACATAGAAAGTTTGACCATCTATTGTTGGCCTCTTAACCAGCTTATTCATGTCAAAACGCATCTGCAAGTCTCCCACAATAAGGCCAATCTGTCCTTTCTTGATATCAATAATAGCACCAGCAGTGGCTAAGAATGATCTTCCCAAGATTAGAGGATCCTTAGGCTCTTCTTCATACTTCAAGACCACAAAATCAGTAGGTATCAAACAATCACCAATCTTAATTGGAACATCTTCAAGGATACCATTAGGAATGCGGAATGAACGGTCAGCAAGTATAAGAGTAATCTTGGTGGGTTGGAAATCTGTCATCCCAAGGCTGAGTGCTACTGATCTAGGCATTAAGTTGACACTGGAACCAAGATCACACAAAGATCTAGCAAACCTCTCTTTGACGATTGTGCAATCAAGAACAAAACTACCTGGATCAGGAAGTTTTTCTGGGATCTTGTTTTGAATGATGACACTAACTTGGGCTGAAATCATCATCACTCCTTGCTCAACATTCAAATCCTTGGTTACCATTCTCTTGACATATCTCCTAAGCATTGGAGAAGTCTTAACTGCAACAACCAATAGCAATTCAATAACAAGCGTATCCATCATAGCCTTGCACTTAGCATCATCAATCTCCTGTTTAGACTTCCTTGGATTCTTGGGAAAAGAAACTCGACGTTTTTACACTCTCTCAGCAATTGGAATCGGAGCTTTCGTAACCTCTTTCTCGGTCTCGACGTTGCATCGGTCGATTCTTGTGTTGCATCGGTCGATGCTATCTCGCAAAGTCAACTCTTCTACGACCACTGAGGGTTACGTCGACCGATGCTTAGCAGCTGCATCGGTCGATGCTGGTTCCGGATCGTCAAACTCATCATCCTCATCGATCAGTTCCTCCAATTCTTTGGCTTTCTGCTTCTTCTCAGCTTCAGACTGTAACTGCTTACCACTCCTTAGGGTCACATCATTGTAGGAGTGCTTAGGATTGGATTCAGTTCTTGATGGTAAGTATCCTTCTTGTCTCTTCACAGCTCCAGCAGTTTGTGCAACTTGGCTCTCCAGCTTCTTAACTTGAACATTCAATGAGTCAAACTTGCCAGTAAGCTCAGTGTAGACATTGTCAATCTTCCCATTGAATGTCACTGTCAACTGCGCTTGTCCCTGAAGAATCTGCTCAAGCATTGCTTCCATCATACTCTCAGTTGTCTTAGGAGGAGGTGATTGGTAAGAGGAGTTGCCATAGGTCCTGGTGTATCCACGGTTCTGCTGCTGTTTCTGATAGTCTTGCTTAGGAATGTAGCCTGTAGAATTAAACTGATAGTTATTGCGCTGGTTGTTTCCACTGAAAGACCTGTTGCCTTGCTGATTTCCAAACTTTTGGCCTTGATTACCACACACAAAGTTGACATCTTCTTCTGCATTCTGCTGCTCTGGCTCAAAAACTTCAACATCTTCAGCAAGTGGACTGACTTCTTTCCAACAAGAAGGTTATGCACTGTATCCAGCTTGGCATTCACTGTAGCAAACTGATTTGAATCATACCCTTCATATGCTCTTTTCCGCTCAAGTCTGCATTCTTAGTACTCTTACTTGATGCTAGCCTTTCAATCAACTTTTCAGCGTCATCTGGGTACCTTGTCTTGAAGTTCCCATCACTAGCAGCATCCAAAGCCATCTGATACCTCCAGTCAATACCACTCAAGAAGATACTGATCAACTGCACCTCTGAAAACCCATGATGCGGACAATCTCTCTGGTATGCTTTGAACCTTACCCAAGCAGCTTTGTAAGATTCAGTTGGTCCTTGTCTAAAGGTGGAGAGCTTGATCCTCAGCTCATCAGACATGGCATCATCATTGAAGTAGTTCAAAAATGCCACCTTGATGTCATTCCAGGTTGTCAGAGATCCTGGTTTCAGCTGTCTTAGCCAATGGGAAGCTTCCCAGCAAGAGAGTAGGGGAAAAGCTTGTAGTAGAGGTAGTCCTCAGTGACTCCATTAGCCTTGATGCTCGTGACTATGTCCTCAAAGTGCTCTATGTGGTCTAGAGGCTTCTCATTTGGCAAGTTCTGGAATGGCCTTTGTCCAACAAGAGCGAAGTAGGCAGGCTTCAGCTCAAAGTCATTCCTTGGGAATGGAGGAGGGACAATTGCAGAGCGGTTCTCATAGAACAAATCTGGTCTGTTGAAGTCCGCAAGAGTCTTGACAAGCTCTCCATTGTTGTCCCGCCTAGGCTGAAGGTTCTCCTGGTTGTTACAATCCCAATCGGCTCCATTGGCACCAGCCCCGACATTGCGTCGATCGATGCCAACAATGCGTCGATCGATGCCTTCTTGATAGCATCGACCGATTCCAACGTTGCGTCGATCGACGCCATCTGCATTCTCATCAACGACAGCAGGTTCTTCCTCAATAACTTGCCCTTCAGCATCAAGTTTTTGGCCAAGTTCGTTGCGCACATGACCCTCTTGATCTCTCAAAACTCCAGCCGCATCTGGTCTCAATATGATTGGGTTGACCATCTTTGTTGATTTGGCTGCTTTGGTGTTGTCACGCTCTAGTTGTCCTAACTCTTGGTTTGTAAGCTTAACAACTAGACCAGTAGGATTTTTCCTGGTGCTAGGCGTAGGCATGTACCTGAAACACACAAGAGAAAAGAAACAAAAGCGTGTGACTAAAACAGAAAAATAAAAATCTAGACAAAATCAAAGACTTTAATCTAATGGTGAATCAAAAGAGTCCCCGGCAACGGCGCCAAAATTTGATATGCTCAAATTGTAATACCCTATGGTACTAACAGTCTTGCAGTTGTAATACTCTAGGGGTCGAATCCACAGAGACTCTAATTCACACAATAGACTTATTATTCTTTTAATTATGCTAAATCAAAAATATTAAATTAAAGACAATGCAAAAACAGAATTAAAAGTGTTGTAAATTCAAAGGATCAAAGAGCTAAACTTAGGGAATTTTTCAGGAATTTATTGGGATATTAAATCAATCAAATATCAGATCTAGAACTCTAAACACATTTGTAAAATAAATCAGTTCTCACTGCAAATATTATCTAAATTTAAAACCAGAAAATCCAAATATCTTTGCAAAATTCAAGGTTAAAAATCAGCTTTAAAACAAGTTTAGATTGTTCACAAAATTATTAAATCAAATCTCTTTGCAAGAAATAATTTTGTTCATCAAAAGGTTTAATCAGGAAAATCAATTATATTCTCATATCAATTTATTTTCCTAAGTTATTAATTCTAGGTGATCAATCTAGAATCAATATGAAGAACAACCTAAGATGAAGATCATAGAAGATAATGAATCCTAAAATTAACAGATCTAATAAACCATAAAAACCCTATGAAAAACCCTAAACCTAACAAGCAAATTACTAAGACATATTTAATAAAGCACAAAACATCTTTCTGAATAATAAGCAATTGATATTAAGAAGTAAGGAAGGGGGTTCAAGATCTCTCTACAGATGAAATCAGATCTATCTCTCCAAAGCTCTCAATATCTCTTCTGGTTGCAGAATAAACTTAGGTCTAAACACTGACCAGAAAAATCCTATAAATACTCTAAAACACGTCTTTGGCCTTAATTGCAAATAAGAAAAACTTGGGTAAATTTTGTAAATCTTCAAAAGCTTGTGGAGACAACTTCCGTTTGTCTTTGTGGCACCTGCATCGATCGATGCTGAGACTGCATCGGTCGATGCTGGGACTGCATCGGTCGATGCTGGGACTGCATCGGTCGATGCAATGTCTTGATCACGTCTCCAAGCTTCGTTGATCAGCCTTTATGCTTTGATTATGCTCCAAATCATCCTCTTTTAGCTGCTTTGTGTTCCATCCGTGCCAATGAGTATATAAACCTATAAAGACTCAAAAATAACCTAGAAAACAAATCAAAAGATTCAACAAGCACACTTATACCATGGTTAAAAAGCACAAAAACCATGATAGATCAATTTTCTTGAACTCTTCCATGTGGAGCTATATATATATATATACTCAGGAAAACCTCATTCACCAAAGATAAAACTTATAACTTAGGAAACCCTGCAATTTCACAAAGCAGCCTTAAACTTGAAAACCAAAACAATTTAGACAACCAAATTATGTAAATCAATTAACCAAAATCTGCATTCTGCAACTTAGATAGGAAAATTAAACAAATTAATTTATCAAAACATGTAGTTTAGGCAACAAAAACCTTCAAAACAGAACAGCAGAATGAAAAAATTGTTCAAGGACAAAAATAAAATTCAAACCAGACCACGACTCTCTCGTGGAGACTCTCTGTTTATGAAATGTTAGTGGAGAGAGGATCAACTTCACCATCCACCTCATCTGAATCGCCTATGTCATACATGTCTCGAGGTTGAATGTGAATTGCAATGTTCCATTATGTCTCAGAAGGATCTTGTACGTAATACACCATTCTTGCCTGAGACGCCAGCACATATGGCTCATCTTCCTTATTATTTCCGGTGTGTAACAAACTTGAAAAGTTTACCATATGATGCTCATATGCGTCTATTTTATATCCTCGTTCCGTACGAGTGTCAGCCCACATACACTTGAATAATACAACTTTGAAAACCTCGTAGTAGTTTAACTCAATAACTTCAACCAGCTTTCCGTAATATGGTATTGTTCCTGTTATTGGGTTAGGATCACGAGAACTAGCATATCTCATAGTCTCAGCAGCCACATAAACACCATCATTTTGAGTTCTCAGGTCAGCATCTTTGTGTCAGTTCCCGGAATTTGATGCCATTGACAGTAAAAGCGGTATACTTCACTACCTTGTTAGATGGACCCAAAGCTAGGCATCGTAAATCATCAGTTATCCCATCTAACTCGTTTAGCTCTACTTTTTTCTTGAAACATCGTGCAAATTTAAGATGCAACTCGTGATCAATGTCGATTGCACGATTCTTCTTGCTCAGATGAGATGGTTTCATCCACAACTCATTTTTATACTTCCTACAAGATATTAGTTAGCAAAACTTCAACCAGACATAATAAATAAGTTGTTCTAAAATGATTTAAACTTACTCGCGTAAGTGATCAAGAAGTTGACAATTGACCAATATATGTTGATGTGCTTGCTGCCACTCTACATGGTTAAGAGTATAAACCTGACCCGCTCCAACAAATCTTCCAAGGTTTGGAAAAATACGTGAAAGTTCAGAATATGGTCTTATGCTAGTCTCAGCTAGAGGTTGATCATCAATGCGGGAAATCCGATTAAATCGTGTCTCTATATCATTGAGATACATTGAGCAAAATGTTAGACACTCATCAGCTAAATATTGCTCACATATTGATCCTTCAGGCTTAGCACGGTTTCGAACATATGATTTGAAGTGTCCAAGTGTCCTGTAGATAGTTTAACAAGTAAATACCCAGTTGTACATATAGATACCAAAATAAAATGTTAAAGAGAAAGTAAAATCACCTCTCAATCGGATACATCCAACTATATGGAACTGGTCCACCAAGTTTTGCCTCATCTGTGAGATGTACTACTAAATGTACCATCACTGTGAAAAAAGATGGAGGAAACAACATGTCCATACGACATAAAGTCACTATAATGCGGTCTTGTAACTTTTCCAGCTCATCAATATCGAGGATCTTTGCAGATATATCTGTAAAAAATTGACAAAGCTCGACAATGGCTGATGTCACATCTGGTGGCAGCAGGTTCCTAATGGCGTCTGAAAATAAATCTCTCATTATCACATGACAGTCATGGCTTTTTAAGCCTACTAGCTTTCGGCTATTAACATCAACACAACTCGATAAGTTTGAAGCATAACCATCTGGGAGTTTTACATTCTGAAAAGTGTCTTTCTTATCATTATCCAGAGTAAAACATGCTGCTTTATACTTCCCATTATCATCAGGCCACAATTCAGGACGTATACCTAGCCGACAGAGATCTTTTCTGGCCTTCAGATTATCTTCGACTTCTTTTTGTCATCCAATAATGTGCAAACTAAATTGTCAAACACATTCTTCTCTATGTGCATGACATCCAAGTTATGCCGCAACATAATAAATGGCCAATAAGGTAACCCAAAACATATACTTTTTTTCTTCCACTGCTGAGTACCAGATTTTCTGGAATTACTTTTTTTTTTTTTCCTACTCCAGTTGAACCTTGCTTCTTACCAAAAGTAACATTAACTTGTTCTAACTGTTGAACAATCGTAGACCCTGACAACATGACTGGTGGAGATTTTGTTTCTATCTTTCCATCAGAATCATTTATATTTTGACGGAAAGCATGATCTTCAGGGAGAAAACGACGATGACCCATAAAACAATTTTTTTCCCCATGAAGTAAATGTTGTCCAGAACCATCAAAATTGCAGCTTGGACAAGCTAATGGTGTATAAATATTCAAACCCGACAAATTACCAAGACCAGGAAAATCACTAATTGTCCACATGATGGCTGCTTGCATGTCAAATCTTTGCTTTGTGGAAGAATCTACCGTTTTTAATCCCACAAGACCATAATTCTTTCAATTCTTTGATAAGTGGCTGCAAATAAACATCAATATCATTACATGGCGCGTGCTTTCCAGGGATGACCATAGAGAGGATCATTGATGTCTGCTTCATTGACATCCACAGTGGCAAATTATAAGGAAATAGAATCACTGGCCATATGCTATAACTGACACTCATTGTACCAAATGGGTTAAAACCATCAGTCGCCAAGCCTAGTCTACCATTTCTTGGATCAGATGCGAATTCAGGATACTTTTCATCAAATGCTTTCCAAGCATGTCCGTCTCTTGGATGTCGAAGCTTCCCATCATTGTTACTATCAGTTGCATGCCATCTCATGTGGGTAGCAGTTTTTGATGACATAAATAGACGTTGGTGTCGCGGCTTTAGAGGAAAGTAACGCAAAATCTTTACTAGAGTTCTATTTTTTCTATCTTTAGATCCAGATTCTTCACTCTCTGCAGATACCGTATTCTCTGCAGGTACCGTATTCTCTGCAGGCACCGTATTCTCAGCAGGCACCGTACTCTCTGTAGACCCTGCACTCTCAACAGAAATATCATTTTTCCAACGAGAAGTTTTACAAACTTTGCAAATCTCCATTTCAGCGTCTCCCTCCCAATATAACATGCAATCATTTGGACATGCATGAATTGACTTATAGCTCAAACCTAATTTGCGAATAACTTTTTCATGTCACTAAATGACTTTGGCAACTTGGCATCTGTAAATGCTTCTTTCAGCAAATCAAGCACCAAGGATATCCCCTTGTCACTAATCCCACACATACACTTGATATGGTACAACTTCAATATAAATGACAACTTTGTGAACTTGGTGTTTCCACTATATAACTCTTGAGTAAAATCAGCAAGCAGCTCATCAAAAACTTCTCCTTTTGAAGTTGATGGTATAGATGTGTCCATTGGTTGCTCTGATGATGCAGTGTTATTTTCATCATCCATATTCATACCAGGAAAAAGATCAACCAAGAGATCCAAAGTTGAATCCAATTCAGCTTGAGCAATATCAATAGGTACTCCAGCATTTTGTGTGACACTTACTTCCTCTTCGTGTAGTGTCCAGTTTGTGTAATCACTTAAAAACCCATAGCAAATTAAATCTCCTTTCATATCTTCTCTTGACTTAGATTTGGCTAGAGCACAACGGTTACATGGACATCTCATCACATGTGATTTTGATTTACTGAATGCAAATTCCAAAAAGTTATTCACACCTGATATATAGTCTTGAGATAACCGTGATTTATTGATCCATGACTTATCCATCAGAACCTGAAAAAAGAATATTTAAAGAAATTGTAAGCTTTCGAAAATTAACAAAAATTAAGAAGAAGAATCGTCGAAGCAGAGGGGAGAGAACATAGAGTGACCTGAAGTTGGGGCTGTTGGTGCTGCCTACAAGATTGAATACTCAGTTGATGTCGGCTTGTTGATCCTTGAAGTTGTAGATGAAGATGTCTAAATCTCTCTCCAGAGAAACAAACCAGAAATGATCAGCTGCAGACAAAAGTAAACAAACCCAGCAGCTACATAAGACATGCAAAAAATCCAGTAGCAGTCATATCAAGCTTTTAAGAGAAGAAGAAGAAGAAAATACCTTTAAAACTTCAGTAAGAAAGGGAGTAGTAGTGTAATCATACTTACAACCTCCATCGCTTTGAGAAAGAGTTGTTAAAATCCCCTGTAGTTTAGGTTTACATAGTGAGAAATGAAACAAAAATTTATCTCTCACTAATATTAAGAATGATGATCATGACTTGTATAGACTTATAACAGCATTTGTTGGCAACACAAACTCATTAAACTTCTTCAGCTACACAGATTATCAATCGACAGAATCACAAGCATAAAGGGAGACCGAATTGAATTTTTAGAAACACAGTAGATTACACCATCGTTAATAGGAATTGGTCAAATGATGCAAGTGTTGGGTTTATTATATATGTACCTGACTTTTCTTGTTCAGGTGTTTCTCAATCCAGCTAATGAATTGGTCAATCTTTTCATCAATTTTCTTCTCCACTTGGGTTTCACCGCACTACACCTGTGACATATGGGGGAAAAAGAAAAGAACTGAATAAAAAATGTTCAACTTCTAAAAGATGCAACGAGAAGTACCTTGTTCTGAAGTTACAGAACAAAATTTTGCTTTGTTTCAATACCTATATGCAGGGGATTAATCGAATGGAAAGAATGTGAAATTTGAATTTAATGATCAAAATCCTGAAACATGAATATCTTCTCTATGTCTACAACTCTGAACACTTAACTCAACCAAAGTATAAAGAAACGGGTTTCAACTTGATAAGTTAAAAACGTAAGGTATAATCCAAATCCAAAAATTTGTTTCTTATGCAGTACCAGCGTTCTTGCCCTTCGTCTTTTGAAGTTTCTTTATGTAAAATTCGAGCTCTTTTCCTTCTAATATGTACCTGTTAATAACATCACAACCAAAAACAAAGAACAGCCTTTAAATTGAGAGAAAAACACTGATTAAGATGTGATGACTTTTAAGTCCAAGATTTTTTGTTTCGTACCCATCAGCACGGCCACAAAGTGAATAAAAAAGACAAATCCACAAACCAAATCAGACAATAAGAATTGCTCTCATCTAATCCACAAAGACAAATGAGACAACCAAATTCCCAATTCGACCCAATTTCTACAGGTTTTAAATCACTGAGAAACACCTAATCTCGGATCCAAATCAATTATCGAACAACCACCAAAATATCCGGATATAGAAATCGATGACTAAAAAAGAAAAAAAGAGGACGAAAGATTTACCAGTTCTTGACCCTTGACCTGACAAACTTCGCCGAACCAAACTCGAATACAAGAGAGAAGCTTCCAATTTCTCTAAGATTCCTTCTTCTGATTGATTCTCCTCGATCTGTTTTTCTTTGTTTCGGTATCAGAGATAACTAGAGGGAAAGAGAAGGAAAAGAAACTACAAAAAATTAACGCGCAAAACATTTTTTTCCACACACAAATATGTATTTAATTAGCTTTATTGATTCTTTAAATATAGTTTTTTTAACATCAGTTTTTAATTGATGTAAATTTTAAATCGTTTTAAAAAGTGATTTTATCCAAAAAAAAAAACAAATTAATTATTTGAATGATATAAAAATATATTTTATATCAATTTTTAAAAGTGATAAAACTAGTTCAAACTGAATCAATTATAAAAAACTGATGTGAAATTAGATAATTATAACATCAAATGATCTAATTTCCATTTGCTTTACTTGAAAATTTACTTCACTCTATTTTGTGATACAAAATAAATGATACAACACACCTGATTTTTTTTGTAGTGAGGTGAACAAAAGGGTTCATCCCTATGAATAAATCTAAATATTTTTCATAAATCATTAAATAACATAAGGATAGTCAACACGATTTTTTAAAAAATTACTTCATGTTACAAAAGTCAAGACTTTACGTATGGCAATGAAAATGGAGCCCAATTGTCATTATAACTCACAGTAATATTTGTCAATTTTTATCTATAAATACCAATGTATTCGTTCATATGAAATACACATTATTACGATTGCAAGAGAACGAATGTAAATTCCTCTCCTTCTCCTACTCTTCTCATTACATATATATAGATATATATTACAAAATTTATTATATATATTTTAAAATAAATTAAACACGTTATCAGCACGATCACTCTATCAAGTTCACGATCACTCTACCAAGTCCACGATCACTCTACCAAGATGACATATATTATAATGGAGCGCGGCTCTGCCGCCCCGTGGCATTTTAACACATAATAATTTATTTACTTCTTTAATTTAATTTTCAATATGGATGATCTTAGTCACCATAATTTAATTATTGTTTATTTGGATGATTTTAATCACCATAACTTATTTACTGATTTTCTGCTTATTTACTGCTTTTATTTACCTTTTAATTTATTACTTTCACATGGATGATTAAAAGTCACAATATTCATTTATCGTTCTAATTCATTAATTTAACATGGATGATTAAAAGTCACCATAATTTATTATTGTTCTAATTTATTTATTTAATATGGATGATTTAAAATCACCATAATTTACTTACTGTTTTGCTTTAATTTATCATGGATGATTTAATTACCATATAGTTATCATTTTCTTATTTTTATAAAAGGAGGCTTTGCCACCTATATATATTATATATATATATAAATTAATACATATTAATCTAGATCAATAATTACTTTTTTAAAAAATAATAATAATAATAATTTAATTTATTATTTTAAATCTCAACGGTCATAAGTGAAAAAATTAAATAAATTTTAAATTTTCTCACTTTTCAAACGGCTACTTAAACAGCTAATGAACAGTGAAATTAATCTATATATACACTCATTTTTACTCATCTATTTCACTCAAATTTTCATCTCTTTCAAAATCTTCCTAAGAAATTAATTGGTTTTACTAGAAAAAATGATTAATCCATTCTTAGTATTTGTAATAGGTTTTATAATTGTGTTATTTACGGTTTACTCTTTGGAGAGTTTTCTCCTGAAGATTTTTTGATGGTTCTTATTTTACTTTTTTATGTAATTGTGTTTCTTGTAATTGCGCTACTTATGAAAGCTCCTCCTATGTTTTAAAATAAATAAAATCTCTAATTATGTTTTTATGATTTTATTTTATAGAAAGAAAGAAAAACAAAATGGCAAACATCGAGAAGCTCCAATTCCCGGCCTTAGATATCACTGGAGCTAATTTCATATCTTGGACTACCAATGTCGAATTACATCTACAGTTTTATGGATTAAACTAAAACCATAAAAGAGAATAATAAATCGACGGACCAAGAAAATGCAAAATCGGTGATCTTCCTTAGAAGACACCTTGATGAAAATGTCATATATGACTATGCACACATGAGAGACCCCAAAGAATTGTGGAAGTCTCTGAAGGGTCGATTTGATCATCAAAGGGACATAACTCTCCCACTTTCTCGAGATGAATGGCAAAGTCTAAGATTCCAAGACTTTGACAAGGTGATGAATTACAATTCAGCCATGTTGGGGATTGTTGCCAAGCTAAGATATTGTGGTGAAACCATCACTGAATCTCAGATGCTTGAGAAAACGTACACCACGTTTCACAAGAATCACATCACCCTGCAGCAACAATCTAGGTTGCGTGGGTACACCAAATTCTCAGACTTGATTGTGGCACTCTTAATATCTGAAAAGAATAATGAGCTCCTTATCAAGAATCACATGTCTCGACCCACCGGATCAAAAGCATTCCCTGAGGTTAATGCATTGAATGTTAAAAATCCGGTAAGAGAAAATAGAGCTTTTCGAGGACGCGGTCGTCGAAACTATCGCGGACGTGGGAGAAACTATAACCCTCAAAGCAGGAAGTCATACCAATGGATTCGCTCTGAACAAAGTCCAAAAGGAAAAGAAACCCAAGCAAACACCACACAGAAACATGAGAGTGCTTGTTTCAGATGTGGCACTAAGGGACATTGGTCTCAGGTATGCCGAACCCTTACACATCTTTGTGCTCTGTACAAAGAATCCGCTAAGGGAAAAGGAAAAGAAGTGAACCTTGTGGAACATTCTGAGGGTACAACCCACCTTGAGGCTGCTGACTTCGCAAACGATCCTGATGAGGATGTCCTTGCAGAAAAATAAAATGCTTGTCTTATGAAACTCGAATTTCCGACAATTATGCCATAAATAAGTCGATGTTTGTTTGAAATTTCCCATATTTGTGTGCTTCTATCACCTATCTTGTATAATTATTGTGTGCTTTATGAATAAATTTGTTTTCAATTTCTATTAACCGATTATATTTATTTCACACAGAACCAAATGGATCACTTTACAAGTGGAACATTATCTAAGACAAATCATGGAGACATTTGCATACCAGATAGTGGAACAACGCACACTATTCTGAAACATAAAAAATATTTCTCCGATCTGAAATCAACAAAGGTTATTGTTAATACAATATCAGGTCCCACCGACTTAATTGAAGGGACTGGTAAAGCAAATTTTGCATTACCTAACGGGACCAAATTTTCGGTAAACAATGCATTATTTTCTCCAAATTCAAAGAGGAATTTGTTGAGTTTTAAAGACATATACCTTCAGGGATATGACACTCAGTCTGCAACTGAGAATGGAAAGAAGTTCATGTACATTACTTCTGAAAAATCGGGAAAAATACATGTATTGGAAAAATTACCAAGACTCCCGTCAGGTTTGCACCATACATACATAAATTCAATAGAATCACACCTTGTGATCAAAAGAAATCAAAATGATTTCACATTGTGGCATGATCGCCTTGGTCACTCAGGCACCACAATGATGCGAAAAATTATAGAGAGCTCACATGGACATTCACTAAAACCCCAAGAGATTTATCAGGGGAATAAAATGACATGTGTTGCATGTTCTCTAGGAAAACTTATCATAAGGCCATCGCCAACCAAAATCGATAAAGAATTACCAAAGTTTCTTGAACGAATTCAAGGTGACATTTGTGGACCTATACACCCACCATGTGGACCATTCTATTATTTCATGGTAATGATAGACGCGTCTAGTAGATGGTCACATGTTTGTTTGTTATCATCTCGAAATATGGCATTTGCGAGATTTCTGACTCAAATAATCAAACTAAGAGCTCAATTTACTGATAATCCAATTAAAGGAGTTAGATTAGATAACGCTGGTGAATTCACGTCCCAAGCATTCAATGATTATTGTATGGTGAGTGGAATCAATGTAGAACACCATGTAGCCCATGTGCATACACAAAATGGATTGGCAGAATCCTTAATTAAACGTCTGCAATTAATTGCAAGACCATTGATCATGAGATCAAAACTACCAACCTCAATATGGGGACATGCTATTTTGCATGCTGAATCACTTATACGCATAAGGCCAAGTGCATATCATAAATATTCTCCACTACAGTTAGCATTTGGCCGAGAACCGAATATTTCTCATCTAAAAATATTTGGTTGTGCGGTATATATACCGATTGCACCTCCACAACGTACTAAAATGGGACCACAGAGAAGGTTGGGAATATATGTTGGTTGTGACTCTCCATCAATTATACGATACCTAGAACCTCAAACCGGTGACGTATTTACTGCACGTTTTGCCGATTGTCATTTTGATGAAAAAGAATTTCCGGCTCTAGGGGGAGAAAATAAAAAGATGGAAAAGGATATCAAATGGTGTGTACCATCACTGTTACACCTTGATCCTCCCACAAAACAGTCAGAAATAGAAGTTCAACGAATTATGCATTTACAGAGCATAGCCAATCAACTACCTGATGCATTTGTAGATAACAAAATGGTAACTAAATCACATATACCAGCAGCAAATGCTCCTACTAGAATTGAGATCGCACAAGAACATGGAAAAATTGATGAAACACATGAGTCTCAAATACGCTTAAAGCGCGGTAGACCAATTGGTGTGAAGGATAAAAATCCTAGAAAAAGAAAGGAAGTTGAAAAATATGACGCTCCCAAAATGACAGAAAATATTATGGAAAAAACGAATCATGACTCTTCCACCGATATAGAGCATCATGAATCTGAAGAAAATCATGAAATTTCTATCAACTATATCCATAGTGGAAAGATATGGGATCAAAAGAAAATGGATGATGTTTTATCTTATCTTGTTTCAAAAGAAATAAACAAAGAAATCGAGGATCAAGAACCAATGTCTGTATATGAATGTCAAAAGGACATGACTGGATAAAATGGAAAGATGCAATACAAGTCGAACTTGATTCTCTTAATAAAAGAAATGTATTCAGACCAATTGTGGCTACACCTAAGGGTGTAAAACCTGTTGGTTATAAATGGGTTTTCGTCCGAAAACGTAATGAAGAAAATGAGATAACAAGATACAAAGCTCGTCTTGTGGCCCAAGGTTTTTCTGAAAGACCTGGGATTGATTACGAGGAAACATATTCTCCCGTTATGGATGCTATCACGTTTAGATTTTTAATGAGTCTAGCAGCTGATAAAAATCTAGAGATGCGTCTCATGGATGTTGTAACGGCATATTTATATGGATCATTAGATAGTGATATCTATATGAAAATCCCTGATGGATTTAATATGCCTAAAACATTAACTTCTAAACCAAAAGAATTATGCGCAATAAAATTACAAAGATCATTATATGGTCTAAAGCAATCTGGGCGTATGTGGTATAATCGTCTTAGTGAGCACTTAACTAAAGAAGGATATGTCAATAATCCTCGATGCCCTTGTGTTTTTATCAAGAAAACAATATCCGGATTTGTAATTATTGCGGTCTATGTTGATGATCTAAATATCATTGGAACTCAAGAGGAAATACAGAAAGCAACAAACTATTTAAAAGGAGAGTTTGAGATGAAAGATCTCGGACAAACAAAGTTTGTCTTGGTTTACAAATTGAGCATTCTCATAATGGAATATTTGTACATCAGTCCACATATACTAAAAGAGTTTTAAAACGCTTTCATATGGATAAAGCAAATCCTATCAGTACACCAATGGTCGTTAGATCACTTAATATTGAAAAAGATCCCTTCCGACCTCATGAAAAAAATGAGGAGATACTTGGTCCTGAAGTACCGTATCTAAGTGCAATCGGAGCACTAATGTACCTTGCAAATTGCACTCGTCTTGATATATCATTTGCTGTTAACCTTTTGGCAAGGTTCAGCTCATCCCCTACACAAAGACATTGGAATGGAATAAGACATGTCTTTCGTTACCTTCAAGGGACTATTGATTTAGGATTATTTTATCCTAAAGATTCAAAGGGTCAAATGGTGGGTTTTGCAGATGCAGGATATTTGTTAGATCCACACAAAGCTCGATCACAAACTGGATATGTTTTTACTGTTGGGGGTACCGCCATATCTTGGCGCTCTCAAAAACAGAGTTTAGTAGCTACTTCCTCAAATCATGCTGAAATCATCGCACTCCATGAGGCAAGTAAAGAGTGTGTATGGCTTAGGTCAATAAGTCAACATATTATGTCAAGTAGTGGGATCAACGTAAATACAGAGCCAACTGTCTTATATGAAGATAACGCCGCATGTGTTGCTCAGACTAAAGAAGGATATATCAAAAGCGATAGAACTAAACACATCCCTCCAAAGTACTTCTCATATACCCAAGAACTTGAGAAGAATAAGGTAATTGAAGTAAGATATGTTAGGTCATCTGACAATGCAGCAGATCTTTTCACAAAGTCATTGCCTACTTCAATATTCAGAAAACATGTCCATAACATTGGGATGCGCCATAAACGGGATCTCTAGAGTGTTACACTAAGTCATTCGAGGGGGAGCATGTGTGATTGTACTCTTTTACCTTACTACGGTTTTTCTCAACAAGCTTCCTAGAAAGGTTTTTAACGAGGCAATAAAACACATCAAAAGACAAATGACAATGGACTCCAAGGAGGAGTGTTACAAAAGTCAAGACTTTACGTATGGCAATGAAAATAGAGCCCAATTGTCATTATAACTCACAGTAATATTTGTCTCAATTTTTATCTATAAATACCAATGTATTCGTTCATATGAAATACACATTATTACGATTGCAAGAGAACGAATGTAAATTCCTCTCCTTCTCCTACTCTTCTCATTACATATATATATAGATATATATTACAAAATTTATTATATATATTTTAAAATAAATTAAACACTTCAAGAATTTTTTTGCACAAAACCTAAATCACTAGATGTATAATAATAAAATGGCATGAATTCAATTTGTTAGTCTGTTGATGCATATGTCATGTTAATGCAAACGATAACGTTCAAAGCAAAAAAGATTTGTCTCATCCAAAACGGCTTGTTTTTGTTATGTAGAACAATAATCATTTGTCTATAAAAAAAATCATAGCAATTTGGTTTTAGTTGGTGGATTTTACTAAAATGTATGGAATACTATAGTGGAATATAGAGGATATGCACTGAACAATCTTACTATTCCTTTAATTAAAGAAATATTAATTCAAATGTTTACATTAAGAGTGAATAACTTCAAATAGGTTAATATGAAATTCATTTGGTTTTGAGTGATTTTTAGCGTAAATATCATGTTATATGAAAACGTTTGTTTCTATAAGTTTGATAGTTTTTTCGATACCTTTAACAGGAAAAAACCCGATTTATATTAGATGGCACATTATATACTAAAAACTAACATTTGTAAGCATTGGTAACCTTACGAATTGAAGAGAAATATATTCAGCAAGAATACCAAAAAGAACACTATGTATTATGCTTTCGATTATGTCAAACTCAATCATGATAATTCACAATGGGATGCGTGATCGTATATATTCGTATATACAATGACAAAATGTACTATATAAATATATATTATCGTGCATGCATAGTGATTATATAGGCTCCACGTTTTTGCAAGTGTGAACTGCATTCGCTTCTTGAACATGAACTACATTGTATTTTATTTGTTTGTCAACAAACAGCTAGCGTATGCCAACAAACAGTGTATTTGTATTATTATTTCATCTCTATATGAAACGTACACATGGATTGTGACAAAAATATAACTTGGCTGTGTTACTTTCGTGCTGGAAATGTAGCCAACGGACATTTAGCCAGTAGACATTGCAATTTCAAAACACTACAACGTTATGATTAAGAGATATACTAAATAAATATGTGTCACAGTGTCAGTCGGGTTATCCATTGTCAAACCCTAATTTTGAAGTTTTCAATATAGCATAGTAAATTTCAATCCAGAAAAAAAAACATATAGCAGAAAATATACGTCGTCAAAGGATCATTCCCAAAAATGATAATACTTGATAGATATAGATAGTTTGTCTACATACAATCATGTCACAATTTTAGAGTATTGATATTTTTATGCTTTGCAACAATAAGATTCGGAGTATATTACAATAGTAATGGGGTTTTTGGCTTTTTCAGACGCTACACGATTATATTGGGAGCCTTGCAGAGTTGTAGAATAGACGTCTCGAATTCAATAATACAGTACTAAGAAATAAGACAAAAGATCAGTAAAACTGATTGATAAAGATCTAGAAAATCAATAATACATTACTAAGAGATAAAATGAATTTATTAAAGCAAAATTTTTTTTCATCTTCTCTATTTTTAAGTAAGTGTCGTTTTCTCATTAGTTTTATTTTCAAAACCAATGTAATTTTGAATTTTTAATATAAAAATTTGGCTTAAATATATAATAAATTAAAGTTAATGTTGATAACATAGTAAAATTAAAAGTCAATAGGCTATTGCAGAGCAGGTCTACTAGAATTCTTCTACTTTTCATTTGTGTGATAATATAGAAATGATATGTATCATTTATCATAAAATGTTGGAAGTACAATATTAATCATGTATTCCAAAAACCATCACAAATTCACAATCATAAAGAACGTAGTGAAACTAAGCAGAGTAAATGCCCTCTCTATCAAATTCAGCAGCTAGAATAATATATATATCTATTAATTTCTAGAGTTTTGAATAATATCAAACTAATTCGAAAACTGATTCGTTCAACCGATTAGATATGATTAGTGTTGGTTCTGCCAATCGAAATTCGAATACAACATAAAATGTTTGAGAATAATTAAAATTTTCAAAAATAATGTGAAATGTTTATCAAACTAAGAAAACCAGACTACACGTACTCTCACCACTAGTCCAACTATATCTTTTGACCATAAAAAGTATACTATATCATGAAATACTCTTTATAAGTTTCGAACAATTTTTTTTTCTTCATATGATGTCCGAATCTAAACGAGATACAATCAATTATAACATTGAAAACTAAATAGTTAGGTTAGTCAATATTTTTCTTGCCAAAAAAAAATCTAAAATCGCTAATAGGACCAAACCAAAATTAATGAGCAAAAAATAGGTTCCCATTAACTCTTTTTTGTTCTAATTTGTAAATATGGCAAGTCGGCAACATTTTAGAAGTGGAAAGGAAATATCCAAACGATGATCGTTGTCTGATGTTCTAGTTTTTTGCTCTCTTCTGCTGGTGATGGACCGACGTGTCTAAACGACAATGTGCTCATGAGTACCCCGACGACCACTAGTTTTTTAAATTCTTGTCGCGGTTTGGGGGGGAATCAAATGAGACGAATGGTGGAGTCACATGGAAGCATGAGATTCTTTCACAAAGTCGATCACATTATCTATCTCTTTTTTTTTTTTTTTTTTGAAGGGAAATTAAATTCTAAAAGTGACGTATACTTCACGGGTTACACTATTTTAACTATCGTACACGCGACCTTGTAACCGAGTCCAACGAAGGGCAGATATGAAGATGTTATTTTCATTTGGATCTCAAGAACTTCATGTAGGTCGGCTGATATATATGTTAGCTAAATGCCTAAAAAGCTAAGTTCCAACGATCAAGGTTTTGTTTTCCACTTTTAATCCCTCCTTCCTTATTCATTTTCTTCACTCTGTACATTAATTGTAATATTAATAAAGTTGCAAATGTTAAGAAAAAGATACTTCGAGTTTTATGGTTTTATCACACAGTAGGTTAATAATAGCTCTGATGTTAGTTTTGCATAGTACTTTTAACATTATATTAGAAGGTAAATGTAATGTGGGATTCTAAAATGTTCCCTCTATGATATATCTTGATCATAAAATTATTTTTTTGCAAATCAAGATACTAATATATGTGTCTATAAAACTTCAACTCAAGAGACCAGTATTGTTATTATCTGAAATGATCTCATTAATTAGTGTAACTTTTATCTGTAAACAAATTGGAAACCTAAATGAATTGATTCTTGTATTCGTTAATTATTTGCCACAGAACTTGATCAACTTCAGCTTCTTGATCTCTTTCTTACACTCAATATCTTTTCTCCCATTCATTAAATCAAACCGAAGAACTTGAAAGAAGTAACAAAAAATCAAAGATGAAAAAGAAGAAAAAATATGTATACGAATCACGTTCACGAGTTCATATTCGAGGGTAGAATGCCTATGTTTCAGCTAGGCAACACTAGCTAGTACTTAAAGTTACAGATATTGCACAAGCTTGATCTCACTCTAACAACCCTAAAGATCAATCCTATCCTAGCTTTGCTTTTATAGAGCTCTCTATTACAACAATCCTTGATTTCACTTTTAACCGCAAAACCAATATATATTTAACCAGACCAATTCTTGAACTTAACCACTGTTTAATTTGCTTCAAGGCTCAATTACCATAAACCAGTCCTAGAGATTTATTGGTTTAAATTCAAAGAATTTAATAAATACAAAACTTCAACGATCAGACATTTTATAATGGAGGAATAATTTCATCGATTAGTGAAACTTTCACCTGCAAACAGATTTATCTAGCTAGTAGCCACTGGAACCTAACAACATGGTTCTATATTTATCAACCAATCGATTTGTGTCAACTCAAATTGATGATCCATTTCTATAGGTAGAGACACAAACTAACACCCAAAAAAATTGCAAAGAATCCTTATAAGAAAAGTGGACCTAAATGAGAGAAAATGATGGGTTAATTATTATATCTTCCAACTTAAAAAAATAGAGAATGAGAGATGCCTCTTAAGTCAAATAAAATAAATGATAAAATAGAGAATGGGAGATGCCTCTACGTTACACTGTCTGCACACTGGCCATTACCCTACAAAAACCTTCGTTAGCTCCCATCGTTTTCACCCCTATAATTACAAAATATGATTGATACAAAGTTTTTAAAATCTTTTTTTTTTATGTCGATCCCCATATATCAAACGTTAATTTGGTAACTTCTAAGAATTTACGGAGTTATTCTCTTAGGTTAATAGACTATGCAACTCGATCGATCTGGAATTTAGAAAAAGATAGGTTGCAAGAGATGATTCCTTAAACTAGATTGCACTTTTTTGACCATGATTTTAATGACAGTGGATATCGTTTTATCGCTAAAATATTTTATAGACCATTCTTATGTGGAATTTTTTTTTTTAAAACGTTAAAATGTTCAAATATGTTTAAAACCGTTAACCAAAATTTAATTATTACATCAACAAATATATAGGTTTTTATAACCCACAAATGTGTCCTAATCAACCTAAGTAGCGATTGTTACTCCTAATTTTTCCTAAAGAAGATAGAATCTACAACACATAATATAGGCCAATTTAGGAAAAGTAAGACAAAACCCTTTACTGTCTTTTAGTAATTAAGTGACCTGATACGTGCTTTAATCAAATCAAGTTTCAATTGCCTAATCCTAACTTGTCCTTGCAACATGATATGAACAAAAATATCCTAGAATATTTTTCTATAAATGGGAAAATACTCAGTCATATTCCTACGTACTCACTGAACTCCACTCGTCCTCAAAAAATGGGGTTTCGCACTCGAAACCTCTCCTTTCTCATTCTCCTCCTTGGCTTCCTTGCTGCCTCATATGCTCGTGAATGTAGCCCTCCAAAACCATCACCTAACCCCCACAAACCACCAAAACATTCTGTCGTCCCACCAACACCACCGGCAGTAAAACCGCCTAAACCACCCACCGTTAAACCACATCCCCACCCTAAACCCCCCACCAAACCACACCCCCACCCGAAACCTCCCACTATCAAACCAACTCCGCCATCCCACAAACCACCTAAACAACACCCCCACCCTAAACCACACCCCCACCCTAAACCCCCCACCAAACCTCACCCTCACCCTAAACCTCCAACTATAAAACCACCTCCGCCAGCCCACAAACCGCCTAAACCACACCCCCACCCTAAACCACCCACCATCAAACCACACCCTCACCCTAAACCTCCTAAAAAACCTCACCCCCCATCGAAACCTCCTACCATAAAACCCCCTCCGTCCACTCCAAAACCACCCCCCGTGAAGCCTCCGCCATCAACTCCTACGAAGCCTCCTCCGTCTACTCCCAAACCACCTACCCATAAGCCTCCACCATGTGCACCAACACCGCCAGTCGCAACGCCACCAGTGGCAGCCCCACCAGTCGCCACACCACCTGTTGCAACTCCGCCAGTTGCAACACCACCTATCGCAACGCCACCTGTAGCAACTCCGCCTATTGCAACACCTCCTATCGCAACACCACCTATCGCAACGCCACCTGTAGCAACTCCGCCCGTTGCAACACCTCCTATCGCAACACCACCCATCGCAACACCACCAATCGCAAAACCCCCAACTGCACCACCGCCCATTGCAACTCCACCCATCGCAACACCTCCTATCGCAACACCACCCATCACTAAACCACCAGTTGCTGCCCCACCCGTTGCCACACCACCTGTGGCAACCCCTCCTATTGCAACACCGCCCGCTGCAACACCCCCTATCGCAACACCACCAGTCGCTAAAGCACCAGTTGCAACTCCACCCGTTGCAACTCCGCCAGTTGCAACTCCACCCGTTGCAACTCCGCCAGTTGCAACATCTCCTATCGCAACACCACCTATCGCAACGCCACCTGTAGCAACTCCGCCCATTGCAACACCTCCTATTGCAACACCACCTATCGCAACGCCACCTGTAGCAACTCCGCCCGTTGCAACACCTCCTATCGCAACTCCACCAATCGCAAAACCCCCAACTGCAACACCGCCCATTGCAACTCCACCCGTCGCAACACCTCCTATCGCAACACCACCCATCGCTAAACCACCAGTTGCTGCCCCACCCATTGCCACACCACCTGTGGCAACTCCTCCTATTGCAACACCGCCCGCTGCAACACCCCCTATCGCAACACCACCCATCGCTAAACCACCAGTTGCTGCCCCACCCGTTGCCACACCACCTGTGGCAACTCCTCCTATTGCAACACCGCCCGCTGCAACACCCCCTATCGCAACACCACCCATCGCTAAACCACCAGTTGCAACTCCACCTGTTGCAACTCCGCCAGTTGCAACTCCACCCGTTGCAACTCCGCCAGTTGCAACACCTCCTATCGCAACACCACCTACCGCAACACCACCTGTAGCAACTCCGCCCATTGCAACACCTCCTATCGCTACACCACCCATCGCAACACCACCGGTTGCAACTCCGCCAGTTGCAACACCTCCTATCGCAACACCACCTGTAGCAACTCCGCCCACTGCAACACCTCCTATCGCAACACCACCAATCGCAACACCACCTGTAGCAACTCCGCCTGTTGCAACAACTCCTATCGCAACACCACCCATTGCAACGCCACCGGTTGCAACTCCACCCGTTGCAACACCCCCAACTACAACTCCACCGGTTGCTGCCCCACCTGTTGCCACACCACCTGTGGCAACTCCTCCTATTGCAACACCGCCCATTGCAACTCCACCCATTGCAACACCTCCTATCGCAACACCACCTATCGCTAAACCACCAGTTGCTGCCCCACCTGTTGCCACACCACCTGTGGCAACACCTCCTATTGCAACACCCCCTATCGCAACACCACCCATCGCTAAATCACCTGTTGCAACTCCACCCGTTGTCGCACCACCAGTGGCAACACCTCCTATTGCAACACCACCAATCGCAAAACCACCAGTAGCTTCCCCACCCGTTGCCACACCACCAGTGGCAACTCCTCCTACTGCAACACCACCAATCGCAAAACCACCAGTTGCAACTCCCCCTATTCCAACTCCGCCTGTTGCAACACCCCCAGTTGCAACTCCACCCGTCGCAATACCTCCTATCGCAAAACCACCAGTTGCAACACCACCAGTGGCAACTCCTCCTATTGCAACACCACCAGTTGCAACTCCTCCTATTGCAACTCCACCCGTTGCAACACCACCAGTAGCTTCCCCACCCGTTGCCACACCACCAGTGGCAACTCCTCCTATTGCATCACCACCCATCGGAAAACCACCAGTCGCAACGCCACCTGTTGCAACTCCACCCATCGCAACACCCCCTGTTGCAACTCCGCCCATTGCTACACCTCCTATTGTAACTCCACCCATCGCAACACCACCCATCGCAACACCACCCGTCGCAACTCCACCAGCTGCTTCCCCACCTATTGCCACACCACCAGTTGCAACTCCTCCTATTGCAATACCACCCATAGCAAAACCGCCTGTTGCAACCCCGCCCATTGCAAAACCACCAGTTTCAACACCTCCCACCACAACACCACCAATAGCAACTCCTCCTATCACTAAGCCGCCAGTCGCAACACCACCCATTGCAACACCGCCTATAGCAAAACCACCTGTAGCATCCCCACCTATCGCATCACCGCCCATTGCAACTCCTCCTGTCGCAATTCCACCTATTGCAAAGCCACCCGTTGCAACACCTCCTATTGCAACACCACCTATCGCAACACCGCCTGTTGCAATGCCACCCGTTGCAACTCCACCTATCGCAAAACCACCAGTTGCAACACCACCTACTGCAACTCCTCCAGTTGCAACGCCACCTATAGCAAAACCACCAGTAGCAACGCCTCCAATCGCCACTCCTCCGATTGCAAAGCCGCCGGTCGCAACTCCTCCCACATCAAAACCGCCTGTTGCAACTCCACCTATATCAAAGCCACCAGTAGCATCTCCTCCTGTTGCAACTCCGCCCGTTGCAAAACCACCAGTTGCAACACCGCCCACCGCAATGCCACCAGTAGCAACTCCACCTATCGCAAAACCACCTGTTGCAACGCCGCCCATTGCAACTCCGCCTATAGCAAAACCACCAGTATCTACCCCACCCGTTGCAACCCCGCCTATTGCAAAGCCACCTGTAGCAACTCCACCTGTTGCATCTCCACCTATGACAAAGCCCCCAACCGCAACTCCTCCTATCGCAAAACCACCTGTTGCAACTCCTCCCACTGCAATGCCGCCCATCGCAACTCCTCCCACATCTATGTCTAAACCAAAGACTTGCCCAATTGACACTTTGAAGCTAGGCGCATGTGTTGACGTTCTTGGAGGTTTGGTTCACATCGGAATTGGAAAAAGTGCCAAAGAAAAGTGTTGTCCAATTTTAGAAGGTTTGGTTGACCTAGACGCAGCTGTTTGTCTATGTACCACTATTAAAGCTAAGCTTCTCAACATCGACCTCGTTTTCCCCATAGCTCTTGAGGTTCTCCTTGGTTGTGGAAAGAAACCACCACCTGGCTTTCAGTGTCCCGCTGAAATGTCGCCTATAGCATCACCTCCTGTAGCAAAGTCTCCTATGGCAACTCCACCTATGGCAAAACCGCCAACCGCATCACCTCCGGTTGCAAAACCGCCAGTCATAATGCCGCCTACCGCAACTCCTCCTGTCGCAAAACCACCTGTTGCAACTCCTCCCACTGCAATGCCGCCCATCGCAACACCTCCCACATCTATGTCTAAACCAAAGACTTGCCCAATTGACACTTTGAAGCTAGGCGCATGTGTTGACGTTCTTGGAGGGTTGGTTCACATCGGAATTGGAAAAAGTGCCAAAGAAAAGTGTTGTCCAATTTTAGAAGGTTTAGTTGACTTAGACGCAGCTGTTTGTCTATGTACCTCTATTAAAGCTAAGCTTCTCAACATCGACCTCGTTTTCCCCATAGCTCTTGAGGTTCTCCTTGGTTGTGGAAAGAAACCACCACCTGGCTTTCAGTGTCCCGCTGAAATGTCGCCTGTAGCATCACCTCCTGTAGCAAAGTCTCCTATGGCAACTCCACCTATGGCAAAACCGCCAACCGCATCACCGCCGGTTGCAAAACCGCCAGTCATAATGCCACCTACCGCAACTCCTCCTGTTGCAAAACCACCTGTTGCAACTCCTCCCACTACAATGCCGCCCATTGCAAAACCACCAACATCTATGCCTAAGCCAAATACTTGTCCAATCAACCCGTTAAAGCTAGGCGCGTGCGTTGACGTTCTTGGGGGTTTGATTCACATTGGAATCGGGAAAAACGCTAAAGAAAAGTGTTGTCCTGTTTTGGAAGGTTTAGTTGATCTAGACGCAGCGGTTTGTTTATGTACTACTATTAAAGCCAAACTTCTCAACATCAACCTCATTCTTCCTATAGCTCTTGAGGTTCTCCTTGATTGTGGGAAAAAGCCACCATCTGGCTTCAAATGTCCCGCCTGATCAATATAGAGTGATGAGTCTCGTCTCTTGATGACTCTAAAGTTTCGTTATTTAAGAATTTGTTGGTTTCATAATCTCTTTGGTAACAGGGGTTTACTAGCATGTGTGCAACCTTTAATTACTTGTATCATTTACTACAATAAAAGGTTTGTTTGTGTTTGAGATCTCAAATTCTTTGGGTTACGTTTTCATATTGTATCTTTAAGAAAGAAGAAAAAGCTCTTATTGTCAAAGAAAGGTTTATCTGCACAAGATTATTTTAACGACACAGCCTCGTTTATTTGTTCGCATCACTTTATATCATCGTTAATGATGTTTTCGAATTATCTGATATTGGTAATATGACGCTAAATATTAACATAATTTAAGCAAATTATATAGAAATTTAAATTAATTATCCTGTTGTAATACATCGCTACAAGCTTCTGGTCATACGATGTATGAACTTCTCCTCCAACAATGGACAGACATGGAGTTCGTTAAAAAGACAAACCTTTCAGTGGGACGGACATCGCTCTGTTTTTTTATTTATTTATTATGGTTACTAGTTTGTAAATAAAACTCTTTTTGGTCTGAATAATAGTGTAATAATTTACCAAATCATACACACATATATATATATTCTATATATACTGTATATATATATCCTATAGTATCTAAAAACCATTGCTAGTTTTATAATATCATGCGTATCACTATCATGGTCCTGGACGTTTATGGGTCCTGTTACTGTATGGCTATCATATAAATCATTTCTTAAAAAAAAACGAAACAGACACGAAATATTATTCTTTCAATTTAAGTTCTATATCTATATGATTTAACTACAAATGGCGATGTTCACTTGTGAATTAGTTGGCTTTGGTATTGCCCAGATTATTATTTTAAATATACACTGTAACATATGTTATTATAACGTAACATAAAAATAAATTAATTATGTAACTTACATAATCACGATCTTATACTATTGTGTAAATTAGTCATAAGATATGCTTGTTAAATATGTCATAGTTTTGATTAATCTTCTCATATATATATACTAGAAGATATCCCGTGCTTAAAGCACGGGTCAATATTTTAAAAGAAAATTAAAATATAATAATAAAAGTTATTGTTATATTTCTTTAGAAAAATTATTTTGTTTGATATAATATTTATTTTTAATTTTTCTATAAATCTATATCTGTCTTTTTAATATTAATTATTTTAAAAGATTATAGTATTTTATTTTTGATGTATATTACAGTTTTATATTGTTTGTTTGTTATATTTGCATCAATATGTTGTGAAATATGAAGTAGTAATTTTAATATTATAATTATGAGAAAATAAATTTTATTAATTAATGAACTATATAAATTTAGTTTTACCAACCCGCCAATGTGTAAACTAAAACAAACATTTTTTCATAGATTGAGTAATATAGATATATATCTTTTACATTAAAAAAGAGAGCAATATATCTTCGATTTAAAAAATTCAAATCACAATATATGTAGAAAAAATTCTGCATATTTATTAATCATAAGTATTATATGAAAATTTCAAACAATTTATAAATAAAATAAAAGAAATATGATAGGAGATTCATAATTTGAAATCTTAATAAAATCTTAATAAAATCTTTGAAATTTAGTTATTAAAAATAATTTTATTTTCTACTTGGATATAAAATCCTAGTTTTGGAAATTCAGATTGGTTTATATTTTTTAAAAAATATATAGTAATTTTCGTCCATAATTTTATTAGAGAATGAAAAAAAAAATTTAACTAATAATTATCTGTATTTTTTAAAAAAACTTGGCTGTTAATTTTTATTTTTTTATTTTTTTCAAGTACAAAGTAGTTTTGATTTGAATATATTTTCTAACTTTTCTAGATTTTTTTATTTTTGTTCTCTCAGCATTTTTTTAATTTTAATTAATTATATTATTTAATTAATCTTAATTAAATTAGTCTAATGGCAATTGAATGTAATTTATTACACATTTTAAGGTTACTTTTATATTTGTACTTCCCAATTAATATAGTAGGATATATATATATATATATATATATATATATATATATATTTTTTAAAAATTCATGAGTGTTTCCAAAAACGTTCAAAATCGCAAAATGCTAGGACATACACAACGTCGTAACTGTGACACCGTGAGGAGTTACGTAACTCATAATACCTTTATGAAAAGTCTCAAAAGAGCTTCTGGCAAGGCAATGGATCACCATACCATTAGACTATATTCCAATCCAAATTTTTAAGATTAAAGACTTTTCGGGTCTTTTTTATGCTTGCGACATGATTTTGGGATAAAAAAATATGTTCAGACATAGTTATGGCTTGTTTTTCGAGTTTGAAAAGACGTCCAAGGTGACTTAATCAGTCCACATATCAAGTGGGATCCACATTGAATCATTCTTTGAGTCGTCGGAAAATGGTATATGCGATTGCATGGGATATACAAAATGATGCAATCATAACAGCACTAATGCACCAGATCCCATCAAAACTCTGCAGATAAGCGAGCTTGGGTGACAGTAGTACTAGGATGGTTGACCTCCTGGGTATTCCTCGTGTGGCATCCCTCTCTTTTATCTTTTCGTTGTTTCGCAAGATGCTAGAACTAACACAGCATCGTAACTATCACACCGTGAGGACCTACGCGACCCATATTACCTTTTTGAAAATCTCCAAGAGAGATTCTGGCAAGGCAATGGGTCAACATACCATTAGACTATTTTCGGGACCAAATTTTTAAGGTTAAAGGCTTTGCAGGTTTTTTTGTGATCCTGACATGATTTCAGGATCATAAAATGTGTTTGGAAATGGTTATGGCTTATTTTTCAAGTTTGGAATCATGTCCAAGTTAACTTAACCAGTCCACATCTCAAGTGGGACCCTCATCAAATCATCCTTTGAGTGTTTGGGAAAGGATATATGCGATTGTATGGGATATACTAATGGATGGGATCATACCAGCACTAGTGCACCGGATCCATCAGAACTCCGCAGTTAAGTGTGCATGGGCAAGAGTAGTACTAGGATGGGTTGCCTCCCGGGAAGTCCTTGTAACTTTCACACCGTGAGCACCTATGCGACCCAAATTACTTTTTTGAAAATTCCCAAGAGAGCTTCTGACAAGGCACCGTACCATTAGACTATTTTCAGGATCAAAATTTTGACGTTTAAACACTTTTCGAGTTAATTTTCTATGATCACGACATGATTTCATGATCTAAAAATAAGTTCGGATATGATGATGCCTTGTTTTTTGAGTTTGCAAGCACGTCCAAGGTGACTTAACTGGTCCACATATTAAGTGAGACCCACATTGAATTATCCTTTGCGTCTTCAAAAAATGATATATGCAATTGCATGAGATATACTAAAACATGCAATCATAGTAACATTAATGCATCGGATCCCATCAAAACTTCGCAGTTAAGCGAGCTTTGGTGAGAGTAGTACTAAGATGGGTGGCCTCCTAGGAAGTCCTTTATATTAACCGTGATCAATCATGAACAAGGTGGTGTACAGCCGTCCGTACACATGTGGAATAAGGCCGAGTTAGACAATTGTTACATAAAGGAGAGATGAGGCCTGAGCTCATATGGCTCAAGAGAAGAATCGAGAATCTCTTCATAGCCGTTAGAAGAGAAATCAAATGAGATCACGTGTTGGTTTCACTTAAGGAAACCAAGGATATGTCGCTATCTACATTGGGATCAATCCTCTCTCTTTCCTTATGTCTCTATCAACATATTGTATTGTGTTAAGTGTGTAGCCCTAGTTTTTCTTCCACTATTTAAAGGCTCTAGCGACATTCTATTCCATATACTAATAGAATCTAAGCTTCTCTCTATTCTCTTTGTCGACTAAACTCTCCTCTCTTCACTTTCATATCTTTACTTCCGCCTAAACTAACATGGTATCATAGCATGTTTTTGGATCTATAATTTTCTAAACCTACTCTTCATACTTCTACTTTCGCTTTATTCTCATTATTCTACTCATTTTCTACTCGCTACTATACTCTCTTATTCTCAAATCCTTAAACCATGGACAACGGTAAACCTATTGTTACTCCAGTGGTCCTCAAAGGAGCAAATTACTTGTTGTGGAAAAGAACCACAAAGACCTCAGTTAGTGGCCAGGAACTCTGGATCCATGTTGAGACGGACCAACTCCCCAAGAAAGCTATCAAAGAGGATGGTAAAGAAGAAAAGAAAGAAGACAAGGAGGCTGATCTCGAGAAGGAAGTCAAGTGGTTCCAAGAAGATCAGACCGTGCTTGTCATTCTTCAAAACTCTCTGGACGCACCAATCCTTGAAGCCTACTCATACTGTGAGACGGCCAAAGAGTTATGGGAGACGCTTGCGAATGTCTATGGGAACGTGACCAACTTGACCCGAGTATTTGAAGTTAAGAAGAAAATTAACGGTCTCCACCAAGAAGACTTGTAGTTCACGAAGCATTTTGGGAAGTTTAGGTCTCTATGGGCCGAACTTGAGATGCTTCGACCGAGTACAATCGATCCGGCCATCCTCAATGAGAGAAAATAACAAGACAAGGTCTCTGGTCTCCTTCTCACTCTGAATCCGGCATTTAATGATCTCATAAAGCACATTCTTTGAAGCGACAAATTACCTACACTAAGGATGTGTGTTCACAAGTTCAAGAACAAGGTTCACTTGGCCTTTTTAGTGGCAAGGAAGACTTAGCCACAGCCAACAAGGGTTCTTCATCCCCATCTCAAGGAAAAATGTTGGATTCTTCATCCCCATCTCAAACCGGCCAAGTTCAAGGCAAATCTTTCGCAAGAAGGTTCAAGCGGTCAGGGTAGCGGTGCAGCGAACCAAGGAAGCGCGACGGCCATGGCGGCTTCTTATGGGGATTTTGTGAAGAAATCAGACCTGGAGGCCCTTATCAAGTCCATTGCTGCACTAAAGGACTCTGTTATCACCTTCTTTGCCTCAAAACCTAGTAAATCTCTTGTTGTTGACTCGGGTGATTCTCATCACATGATAAGTAATCCTAGTCTTATACACAACATAAAACCAGCTGTAGGTAATGTTATTATTGCTAATGGAGATCGTATACCGGTTGAAGGAGTTGGAGACTTGAAATTATTTGACAAGAATTTCAAAGCTTTCTTTATGCCTACTTTTACTTCTAATCTTCTATCAGTTAAGAGAGCTACTACTGATCTGAATTGTTATACTATTTTTGGACCTAATGGTGTACATTTTCACGATATTGAGACTGGAAAGGTTCTTGGAGAAGGGGGTGCTAGAGGAGACCTCTATGTCCTAGAGAATACTTCATCAAGTCCATCTAATTTTTTTTCTTTTATATCGAACCTTGGTACTGTTTCAAGTGATGTGTGGCATTCTAGACTAGGCCACCCTCATTCTCGTGCATTTGAATTAATGTTGCCTAATGTTTCGTTTGATAGTTCTAGTTATGAGTCTTGTATTCTTGGCAAACATTGCAAGTCTGTTTTCCCCAAAATCTACTACAATTTATGAGCATTGCTTTGACTTAGTACATTCTGATGTGTGGACCTCTCCTTGCCTATCTAGAGATAATAACAACTATTTTGTGACTTTTATTGATAAAAAATCTAAATACACATGGCTTACCTTGTTACCATCAAAAGATAGAGTCTATGATGCCTTTGTTAATTTTCAGAATTATGTCACTAACCATTTCAATGCTAAAATAAAGGTAAGATCGGATAATGGAGGAGAATACACAAGCCACAAGTTAAAAGAACATCTCTCAAAATATGGCATTTTACAACAAACAAGTTGTCCCTACACGCCCCAACAAAATGGAATGACGGAGAGGAAGAACAGACACCTCATGGATGTTGCAAGGTTAATGATGTTCCACAATAATGTCACTAAGAAGTTTCGGGGAGATGCAGTGATGATGGCTTGCTATCTGATCAATAGGACACCAACAAAAGTGTTACAAGATGTGTCGTCTTATGAGGTATTAAACAAAACCAAACCTCCTTTGGACCACTTATGTGTTTTTGGTTGTGTTTGTTTTGTCTTGGTACCAGGTGAACAACGAAGTAAGCTTGACGCCAAAAGCACCAAGTGTATTTTTATTGGCTATTCGACAAGTCAAAAGGGGTACAAGTGTTATGATCCGACCACTGGCTGTACACTGATCTCACGAGATGTGAAGTTTCTTGAACAGCAAGGTTACTACGATATGAAGAATTGGGACAGCTTGAAAGATTTGTCTCACTCCAACTCTGATCGGGCGACCAATCTGCGGTTTCTACTGGACCATCTTGGCATTACATCACCAAATCAAGCGACAAGTGACCCTGTCCGCTCTCCTACTGGTGGCCCCATAGATTCAACACCGTCACCGTCTCCACAAGAGGGTACAGAGGTTAATACCGAGGGGGACCAGGTTACGACTTCGGGTGCCACATCACATGAAGAAGATGACACCGAGACAGATCGTGCTTCTTCTCTTGACCATCATACAACTGCTGCCGGTACAGAGTTACTACCGCCATCCACTACCATCATTCCTCAACTCCGGCGTAGTGAGTGCCTCGGTAAAATCAGACATGTTTATTACAACAATCAGGTCGTGGCTCATCCTATCTGAGCCGTGTGTTCGCTTGACCGTGTGTCGCCGGTTCATGCAGCCTTCCTCAGTAAAATTGATGCTCAGTTTATCCCTCAAACCTATGATGACGCCAAAGAACACAAAGAATGGCTGGACGCCGTCGATGATGAAATTGGTGCCATGGTTCGTAATCACACTTGGGACGAGGTGGATGTCCCTCAAGGGAAGAAGGCGGTTAGTTCCAAATGGGTGTTCACCATCAAGTATCTCAGTAATGGCGATGTGGAGCGCTACAAGGCTCTTCTTGTGGCTAGGAGCTTCACACAAACCTATGGCACCGACTACGCAGATACATTTGCACCGGTAGCGAAGCTTCACACCGTTCGAGTTGTTCTCTCTCTTGCCACAAACTTACCTTGGGATTTGTGGCAAATGAACGTTAAGAATGTGTTTCTTCAGGGGGAGCTCGAAGAGGAAGTCTACATGCACCCACCTCCTGGTTTGGAGGATATTGTTGCTCCGGGAAAGGTTCTCAGGCTCCGCAAAGCCATTTATGGTTTGAAACAATCTCCGAGGCGTGGTACCACAAACTCAGCTCTACTCTTCGCAACCACGGCTTCAAGCGTTCGGAGGCGGATCATACTTTGTTTACTCTTTGCTCTCCTGGTTGTCTTGTTGTGGTCTTGGTCTATGTGAAAGACATCATTCTGTCTGGCGATGATAAGGAAGGTATATGCACCACCAAAGCTTTTCTTAACTCCACCTTTGATATCAAAGATCTTGGTGAGCTCAAATACTTTCTTGGGATTGAAATCTCTCGCTCTCCGGAGGGTTTGTTTCTCTCCCAACGAAAGTATAACTTGATCTTTTAAATGAGAAAGGTAAACTTGGAGCTAAACCGGTGTCCACTCCACTGGAAGAAGGCTAGCAAAAGGGGGAGATGAAGAAAACGCCTAATGCTTCGGTTAACAAGCTGGCTTAGCCGTATGAGGATGTGGGGAGATATCATAGACTTGTGGGTAAATTAATCTATCTCACAACCCTGAGTGAAAATCATGTTATCAATTTGGCGTCGTTGCTATTTGGTTGAATTTGTTTGTTACATGTAGGATTTCAGCACTTGTTAGATCAAGTTCTTTTTACTTATTCATTTTGGTACTGACTTGTTTGCCTTTTATTTTGTTTGTTTTGTATCTCAGGAACAATCTGAGGCACCACCTGATCAGTAAGTCAGTCACCTGCTTGAGTCGACTATCGTGTAACGGTTCGGATACCTGATTGTGCATACAAACACGATCCAAGGGTAGCCAATACCTGATTCCTTTCATCGACACCATCGACAGACCAAGGTTACTCCGCCAGCAGCAACTACAATAACCATAACCGACACCACTTGGGACCCGATGGCGTACACGACGCGCCTGATCGGATTTATGCTCGGGTGGCGAGTGAAGTCCAAATTCTCCACACCTCTTATCCCACTCTCGAGGAAACCCTAGCAACTAACCCCCTCTATTTAAAGAACCCCGAGCCCCTCCCCTCCAGCATCACAACTCGACAAGTCCCCTCTCTACCCTCACACTCTTTAGCTTCCAAGTTAACATTTTCTATCTAAAAGCATCTCCAATGGTCCTCTATTTTTACCTCTTAACTCTATTATAGAGTAATTTTTGCTCCAATCCATCTTTATTTTTACCTCTATAATAGAGATTGCTATTTTTTTCCTCTATATATAGAGGAACTCTATTTTTTCCTCTATAAATAGAGTTGAACTATTTTATTTTCGAAATAGTCCTCTTAATTTTTATATATTTTATTTATGAGCAAAATAAATAAAATAAGTATTTTTAAGAACTAATAATATAAATTTAAGTATAAATATTTATTCTAAAATATTGAGACTACCATTTGCAAAAGATAATTTGTATAAATAATAAAATTTATTTTTCATTCATTCCATAATGCTCTTTAAAAATTTAGTATATGTTATAATTTTTCTATAATGTGAAGCTCTTTATAATAATAAATGCTTAATTTAAATAAAATAATAATTTTATGAAAGTGTTACAAAATTTTAAGTAAAATGGGTTACTTTGCAATTTTTATAAATAAAAGGTGTTAATTGTAAAATTAAAATAGTATCTATTTGGAATTTTCTTTGTTAAAGGAAAAAATAGGGAAAACCATTGGAGCAAAACTCAATTCTATTTTAGAGATCCTCTATTATAGAGGAAAAAATAGGGAAAACCATTGGAGATGGTCTAATGGTCGAGTTTTCATAAATTTTTGGGAACTAACCCTATTGATCTCGAGTTTTAGTGTTCTTTTCTCTTTTCAATGGTTCATCTATGGCTCCCAAGACAAAACCTACAAGAAGAAGGGCACCTAACCTAGTTCCTCCGCTGCCAAAACCGCAGAAGGAGGCGACCCTGCTCGAGATTTCCATGAGCGAGGAGACCTTTCACGTCCCTTGCCGTCAGGTGGAAGTTTCCAATCCCCAACCCTATGCTCAACCCAATCAGCCACCGAGATGATGCTCGAGCACCAAATCATGTGACCACTCGGGTTCGCTCCCCAAGCCTAGTAGCGAGTACTGACCGTAGATCTCCATGACGAAGGGGTCTGTCTACATCGGAGAGGGCAATAACCAATCCGATGGAGGTCGACTCAGATGCAGAAGGAGGCCAATGGGAGGAGAACTGAACTGCCTATTCAAGAAACAAGGCTGCGGTCGCGAAGGAGAAGTGACCAGCTTCTGAAAAAGCCGAGAAGGTGGCTGAGAGAGTAGCGGAAGAGGAGGAGGAGCACACGGATAGAGCAAGTCCTGACAACAAAGAAAGGAAGCAAGCTGAGCGCACCCGGAAGGCATCGAGGAGGCTAAAGCAGAAAGAGGTCGAAACACCGGCGAGGCTGTTCAAGGTTCTCCGCAAGATAAGTTTTGTGGGAACTCGCTACCCCCACCGTGAGACAATGAAACAGCTGGGAATTGCAAGAGTGTCGAGTTCCTATTTGATATGTGCCACTTGGGCAAGTTGATAAGGACCAACCTAGAAGCGCATTAGGAGGATACGGTTCACTTCCTTGCCACGCTACAGTTGCACTACTTTGAAGACCACCCAAAGCTATTACCCGATGGAGGGATTGGGTTCAGTATCGGCTTATATTCAGGGAAATGGAGGAGTTGTACGAGTTCAGAGCTGGTCAAGGAGAGGCCATGGAAGTGGAAAAGCAAGAGATGAAGTCCCTATGGCTGACAATAGGCGACAAGCTCCCCTACCGGTCCACAAGCTCCAAATCCGCTCAGATTAGGAGCCCCATCCTAAGGTATTTCCACAAATCCCTAGCTTGCACTATATTCGCTAGGAAGGAAACAGGGAATGTGAATGATGATGAGTTGCAGCTGTTAGACATAGCCTTGTGTGGAGTACTGGATAGTACTAGGGATGGTAGACAGCTAGTTGGGGATGTAGCAAACACTAGTATGGTCTTTTTTTTGCTCGATCAATTTCTGTATTTGAACTATGCAACCCATAATACCTATTTGAGAAGCTGCTAGAGATTTTCTGGCAAGGCAATGGGTCACCGTATCATTGGACTATATTCAAACCACATTTTGACGCTTAATGGCTTTTCGTGTTTTTTTTTTAGCCTGACACGATTTTAGGATAAAACAATGTGTTCGGACATGGTTATGGCTTGCTTTTCGAGTTTGGAATCCAAGGTGAATTAACTGATGCCCATATTAAGTGGGATCCACAACGAATGATCTTTTAAGTCTTTTGAAAATGATATATGCGATTACATGGGATATACTAATGGATGCAATCATACCTGCTCTAATGTTTTGGATCCCATCAGCACTCCGCATTTAAGTGTGCTTGGGCGAGAGTAGTACTAGGATAGGTGGCCTCTAGGGAAGTCATCAAGTTGCATCCCTCGTAACTTTCAGATCATAAGAACCTACGCGACCCATAATACCTTTTTGAAATGCCCCAAGAGAGCTTATGGCAAAGTAATGGGTCACCATACGATTGGACTATTTTCAGGATAAAATTTTGACGCTTAAAGGCTTTTGGGGTTCATTGTGATTGCGACACAATTTTGGGATCAAAAATATGTTCGCGCATGGTTACGGCTTGTTTTTTAAGTTTGGAAGCACGTCCAAAGTGACCTATACGGTCTACATATCTAGTGGAACCCACATCAAATGATCCTTTGAGTCTTCTAAAAAGGATATATGCGTTTACATGGGATATACTAATAGATGTGATCAAACCAGCACTAATGCACTAGATCCTATCAGAATTTTGCAGTCAAGCGTTGTTGGGCGAGAGTAGTACTAGGATGGGTGTCCTCCCGGGAAGTCCTCGGGTGCATCTCTCTCTTTTTTTCTTTTTTTTTTTGTTGTTTCGCAAGACAATAGTACATACACAACGTCGTAACTTTTATACTGTTACGACCCACATGACCCAAAATACCTTTTTGAAAAACCCCTACAAAGCTTATGGAAAGGCAATTGATCACCATACCATTGGACTATTTTTGGGACAAAATTTTGATGCTTAAAGGGTTTTCGGGTTTTTTTGTGATTGCGACATAATTTCGGGATCAAAATATGTGTTCGGACATGCTTATGGCTTGTTTTTTAAGTTTGGAATCACGTCCAAGGTGACTTATGTGGTCCGCATATCAAGTGATAGACACATTGAATGATCCTTTGAGCCTTCGGAAAAGGATAAATGTGATTGCATGGGATATACTAACGGATGTGATCAAACCATCACTAATGCATTGGATCCCATTAGAACTCTGCATTCAAGCGTGGTCTGGGTGACCTTTCGACCATTTTTCTTTTCTTTTTGGTTGTTTCCTAAGACGATAGTACATACACAACGTCAGAATTTTCACACTGTGACGACCAACAATACCGATAATACCTTTTTGAAAATCCTCAAGAAAGCTTCTGTAAAGGCAATAGGTCACCATACCATTGGACTATTTTCATGACCAAATTTTGATGCTAAAGGGTTTTTGGGGTTTTTTGGGATCGCAACACGATTTCGGGATCAAAATATGTGTTCGCACATGGTTATGGCTTTTTTTAATATTAGAAGCACATCTATGGTGACTTAATAGGTCTGCATATTAAGTGGGATCAAAATATGTGTTCGCACATGGTTATGGCTTGTTTTTCAATATTAGAAGCACATCTATGGTGACTTAATAGGTCTGCATAATAAGTGGGATCCACATCAAATGATCCTTTGAGTCTTTAGAAAAATATATATGTGATTGCACGGGATATACTAATGTATGCGTTCATACAAGCACTAATGCATCAGATCCAATCATAACTCCGCAGTTAAGCTTGGGCGAGAGTAGTACCAGGAGGGGTGACCTCCAGGGAAGTCCTCATTGTGCATCTCTCCCTTTTTTTTCACAAGACGAGAGTACATGCACAACGTCGTAACTTTCACACCGTGAAGAACTACTTGACCTATATCGTACCATTTTGAAAAGCCCCAAGAAAGCTTGGGATAGAGTAGTACTAAGATAGGTTACCTCTAGGAAAGTCCTCGTTCTGCATCTCTCTTTTTTTTGTTTTTGGTTGTTTCGCAAGACGAAAGTACATACACAATGTCGTAACTTTCACACTGCAATGACCAACATGACCCATAATACCTTTTTGAAAAGCCCCAAGAAAGCTTCTGCAAGGCAATAGGTCAGGAAAATGGCCAAAATCCACCCCAACTATTCGCCAAATGCTTCTTAATACCTAAACTTTAGGCCCCTGCAAATAACAACCCCAACTCTACTTAAATACAAATTCCCTACCCAAACTATATAAAATGTTGTAAATACCAACATCCGTCTTAACGGGGTTAAATGGTCGGTTACTGGTGTTGACTCAGACGTCGATGTGGCATTTGAAGTTGGTAAAACGACGTCGTTTTGTTCTTATTTGTGTGTTGTGGCAAAAAACAAAATGACGTCGTTCGCAATTGGGGATAAAAAAATAAAATTGGATTGAATTGGGGAAAAACTGAATTTAGGGTTTTTTGTTCTTCTTCTTCTCGAAGAGTGAGTGTAGACAAACAGAGAGTGTGTGTCGAGATGGCTGATCAAGGAAGAGGCTTCCTAACGAGATGCATATGCGGTAAGGCTGTAAGAATTGGTACATCAAGGACTGCCAAAAACCCAGGAAGATTGTTTCACACTTGTCCAAGAGGATCCGAAGAGGTATTGTCAATTTACAAAAAAAATTACTTTGCTTGTTTGACTTGAGTATTGTGTATTGCTGCAGACTCGATGGTATCACACTTTTAAATGGAATGATGAGTGTATGGTTGAAGAGATTGAGGATTTGAAGTTGAAAATAGATAATGTGGAAGAAGACTCAATCACATTTCAAAAGAGTGTTTATGCCTGTGAAACAGAGGTTGGAATTCTCTAAATTGAAACTCGTGTTTGTGTAGCTGTAGTTGAAAAGGAGATAAGAGAGTAAAAAATGGAGCTGTGTAGCTTGAAGAATACGATCGTATGTTGTGGTGATGATTTTGGTATACATGTTTCTGTTTTGAGTTGTGTTCTAATGTGTAAGGATTGATCTTGTAATAGTGTATATGAATAAGAAGAAGAAGAAGTAATTGCAAAAAACTTGTTCACAATAACAAAAGTTACATAATTAGTCACCATCCGGATCAACAACATCCTAAAAATTTGAAAACTAAAACTAAAGTTATAAGCTGCATCTTCCGTAGACAAAAACCCACCAAATCATCACAGCTTCTCCATGCTTCATAAACCACCAAATCATCATAGCTCCTTCATGCATCCAAAAACCTACTAAATCATCACAGCTCCTCCATGCATCCAAAACCTACCAAAACAGCAACTCTTTCAAGAAAACACAAGTTAAAGTCAGAAACGAGTTAACAAAACACAAAGTTAGCTTTAAGAAAAGAGGTAAACCTGATCTACTATTGTGTTGGTTGGATTGGTCCTTGTGACCGAGATAGTCCTTGTGACTGAGATGAACCTTGTGACTGAGATGAACCTTGTGACTGAGATGCTTGTGACTCATATCCATCCTATGTTGGAGTTTTCTTCTTTTGGCCTATGCATCTCCAGAACCATATTCTTACACTTGGTTGTATTGTGGCCAGCTTCTCCTCGTCGTCCACAATGCATAATCCTTTTCTTCCTTGAAGTTTTCTTGGTTGGAGATTCATGTCTGGACTTCTTTCTCTTTGGCATCGGTTTTTTTCCTTTCATGTTTTCGATATCCTTAACAAAATGTGTAGGTGGTTTGACTATATCTCCATATTTTCTCCAAAAACGCAGACCATTAACTGGTTCTATGTTGGAGGAATAAATATGTTTCTACTTTGCATTTGAGTACCATTCAGATGGATAATCCTCATGATTAGCTTCTTCTGGGCAATGATTTGTAATGCATGACAACATGCGAGTTCACTCATCTTCTATTTCCTGCAAGCAAAAGTCCGCATTCCCATATGCAAGTTGATAGATTTTCCAAAATCAAGAACTTCACATTTACCTATTGATGACCCTGAAACATACTTGGTGTATTTAAGATTTTTCTGCTCCTCAGCTATGAATGTTGCAGCTCTCTTTGTGAACCTACCTTTGTGGATATTTGCTTTCTTCTTCCTCAACTCAATATGTTGCATTGTTCTTCTTCGGATTATCTCTAACATCTCAACCATTGGAAAATACTTTGGCTATCAATTTCATTGTTGAATGATTCTGACAAGTTGTTGTGAACATCTACACAAGATCTTGTGGGTTTGCAGAAGTCAAGACTGTAATTCTCTGGATTTCTCTGCATTATTGCTTCATACAACCTCATGTCATAAACTTTAACCTTCTCCAAATTAGCCTCATACTCAGACATTATGTAACTCTGAGCAACCCTCCAAGCATCTCACTTTGACATGGGATCTGCTTTTTTAGATCATTTCGAGATCTTCGAACATATTCGGCCCAATGACTTTACTTTTTTCTTTTGAAATTTTTGCACACATCTTGTGTTCAATCTTAGGCAATTCGCTCTCTATAACGTTCAACAAACCCTGCGAAAGGAAACAGTTGTGAGTTATTTAACAAAAAAACTACAAAGCCAACAACCTAGATTAAGAATAACTGACCTTTGTCTATCAGATATAACTGTATAACCCTGACCATCCTGAAGATTTTGACAGTCAGCCTTAAAGTTTCTTATAAACCAAGGCTACCAAGCCTAGTTATCTTCATTCTCTACATCCACAATAGCCCAAACAAATAGATACATTTATTGTTTGCATCTCTCCCAACAACTGCCAATAATTTATATCTAGTCCAAAGATAGGACGACACCATGTGGTCCACTGGTTTATGAGATTTGCGAAACACACATAGAATCTGTGAAAAAAATAATGTTCCTTCATCTTATAAAACTGTGTTTAACTCCATTGTTAATCCGGGGTTTGACCTAGTAAATAAGAAAGAATTAGTCAATTGGCTGACAAATAATCAAATCATTGACATAAGATTATTCAAATTCACCATCTCTACTTACGGTATCAGTTCTTTGTGGTAGTCTCTGAGCCTAAAAAACAGCTCCTCATGTTCCTTTTTGATGATAGTTTATCCTTTTGTCTTTCCTTTTCTACATTTGTCTCTTGAGACAATCAAATTGAAGTTTTCTTAATTTCATCTTCCATTGTCTTTGGTTTAAACTCAGGATCAGACCTTACAACATCCAGAAACAACTTTACAATCACTCTTGATTTTAAGATCTTACAATATCTATCTGGAGTGCAAACGTGTTCATCTTCAAATGTTTTCACCTTATATTTTCCAATAAACTCTTCATAGGAGCAGTAAAGTCTCCATTCACAAGGGATCTCATATCTTTTACACCACACACTGCTTCACACTTTTCTTTCCCCCATCGGTTTAGCTTAATATTGCAGCCATTTTTAAAGCGTAATCAACTAAAACATCCTTGAACTCATCCAAGCTTTCAAACACTTTATGCATCTTCAACTCACCACTTCCCGGCTTGCATCTCACATGACTCTCATCATCACCTTCATCATCAGAGTTAGGAGGAGTATTGTGGTAGTCAAACTCTTCATCCTCATCATCATCAACAAAAGGAGCCATATTTCTTTCAACCCTCAGTTCCTCCTCACAGGGCTTACCACAAATCTCTGCATCTTCTTCGCGTTCCTCTGTTGCTCCAGTCACAAACACGTTAACAACTTTAACCCATCAAGCCCCATGACACATCTCATTGAAATTTCTTGCACTCAATTCCTTCCGCTCCTTACTTTCTTCAAAAGGGTAAAAATACCAAAACTTTTTCCCATAAAAATACTCACCCAAAAAATTTCCCATGATAGTATAAAATCTTCAGCCTTACATTCAAATGTAGAAATCTCACCACCAATATAAGAATCTTTCCCATCATCATTCATCGTCCAACTCCTACCATAATACGAATGTTACTTCAACAGCGTCCTCACTACAAACGACATAAAAAAAAAAATCAACATTAAAACAATGGACAACTCACTTAAACACGAAATTGTACTCAAAATCAAAAAAACAAATCAAAATATTCATATCCTCAATTCACTATTGAAAGACAAATTATTACCTCATTTGGTCTTCTCAAAGATCTGAAATCGGAACTTCAATAACGTATTAGTGAACGATATCTCCATTCCTTTGATTTCGATTCGAAAAAACTAGAGACATACACTCTCAAAATTCACTCATTTCACTCTCAAAAGCCATAGAATAAGAAATCTACACTCTCGAAATTGAAACAATAACTCGCTCCCTTCGATTACAATCCACAGATCTCTGCTCCTCGACACTCACTCTTCGAGATGAAAAATAACAATTACTAATGGATGCGATCATACTAGCACTAGTGCATCGGATCCCATTAGAATTATGCAGTTAAGTGTGCTTGGGCGAGAGTAGTACTAGGATGGGTGGCCTCTTGAGAAGTACTCGTGTTGCATCCATCCTTTTTTTTTTTTGTTTCATAATACGATAATACATACACAAAATCGTAACTTTCAGACCGTGAGAATCTACACGACCCATAATACATTTTGGAAAAGTCTAAGAGAGCTTCTGACAAGGCAATGTGTCACTGTACCACTGGACTATTTTCGGGACCAAATTTTGACGCTTAAAGGTTTTTGGGGGGTTTTTGTGATCGCGACATGATTTCGGGATCAAAAAATGTGTTCGGACATGGTTACGGCTTGTTTTTGAGTTTGGACGCACATCCAAAGTGACTTAACTGGTCCACATATCAAGTGGGACCCACATCAGATTATCCTTTAAGTCTTCAGAAAAGGATACATGCGCTTGCATGGGATATACTAACGGATGTGATCAAACCAGCACTAATGCACTGGATCCCATCAGAACTCCGCAGTCAAGCGTGATTGGGAAAAAGTAGCACTAGGATGGGTGACTTCCCGGAAAGTGCTCGTGTTGCATCTCTACTTTTTTTTTTTTTTGGGTTGTTTCGCAAGACGATAGTACATACACAATGTCATAGCTTTCACACTATGAGGACCTACGTGACCCATAATACTTTTTTGAAAAACCCCAAGAATACTTCTGGCAAGGCAATGGGTTTTTCGTACCATTGGATTATTTTCGGGACCAAATTTTGACGCTTAAAGGCTTTTAAGGTTTTTTTATCCCAACACGATTTTGGGATCAAAAATGTCTTCATACATGGTTATGGCTTGCTTTTCGAGCTTGGAAGCATGTGTAAATTGACTAAACCGATACACATACCAAGTGGGACCCGCATCGAATGATCTTTTGACTTTTCAGAAAATGATATATGCGATTGCATAAGATATACTA